>NPHX01000265.1:335149-346374 GCA_002271815.1 Eimeria falciformis | reverse complement strand
CCCTAAACCCTAAACCCTAAACCCTAAACCCTAAACCCTAAACTCTTAACCCTAAACCCTAAACCCTAAACCCTGACCTGTAGTACATTTCCAGTACTTCTCAGGCTGCAGTTTCAGTCCCACTTGTTTTTTGCGGTACAAAACGTCAGCCCTGGAGGACAAGAAGAAGCGGTGCGTTAGGGCCCCCGAGGCGTCGAGCGCCGCATGCAGATCCGAGCTGATGCCTGAGGGAGACACAACAAAAGAGACACCAAATCTGCTAGGCCGCGGTGAGCAGCGAGGGGCCATGCAAATGCAATTGAACAAGACGTGAATGGGAACGGAGACAGACAAGGGAGGAAGAAAAAACACACAGAGAGAGAGCAACATACACTCCAAGTGATCCTGTAGAGCGGGGACACACGCTGGCCTGCAGGGAGAGCCTGAGGTGTCTCTCCAGTGCAAAGGAGACAGACAGCTGGCTAGTTGCCGCCAACTTTGAATGGCCTTAAATGGATCGATGCCTTGCGGAGACCACAAGGGGCTCTGTGGGGATCGTCTTCGACTCACCAAACATCAACACGAGATTCGGGTTTATCCGTGGAGGGTCAAAGGCCTCGCTGCCAGGGGCAAAGAGACTACACCCCAGCAGCAGCAGCAATCCTGCTGCTGCTGCTGCTGCTGCTAGGGCTGCTCGTGTTGCTGCAGCACCGGCAACAGTAAATCGACCACACCCACAGCCCAGCCCGTGCCCCCGGATGGGGGAAAGAAACAGCCACCGCATTGGGGTGTATGTACACCTCACGGTTTGCGCTGAGGCTGCAAAACTCGAAACCCTCTAAACCTTCAGGCAGAGGCAACAAGCCATGCTCATTGACGTTGCTCGGAGAAATTCATTCCAGTGCCGAGGTGATGCCACTCTGGACATAAACCCTAAGCCCTAAACCCTAAACCCTTGAGTAGGTTGAACTGTAGCACCAACCCTCAAAGGCACGTTGTTAGAAAGAGTTAATTGGACCTTCTTCGTTTAAAGATTACATTCTAGAGTTTATTTTCAAAGAAATGTCCAGAAAAAGCAAAAAGTCGGCAGAGAGGCGCTGGAGGGCCAATCGATCTGAAGACCGATGGAGTCGCTTCGACTGGCAAGAAGATGAACCACTGGGACGCGTGTGGTATTGTTTTCGCTTCCCTTTCTGTTTTAATGCTAAAATAAAATTAATTAATTATATTAGTGCACGATCCAGTTGAAATAGTAGGGAAAACATGACAATAACGTTAAATCCTCTAGTCTTGATCATCCGCTTTTATCAACCGCCACGCTCAGCAAAAGGTTCTTCTCGTCTTCGCCCTCTGCACACGGGGAGGAGACGAAGTTGTTGGTGCTTGCAGTTACGGATTCTACTTGAGCCCAGCACTTCCTGCCTGTAGCCAGATCAACTTTTGTGTCACACGCTCATTCGCAGCTAGTCACCCCTTTGAGGTTAGTAGCAGCCTTCTCCCCTTAAGTAGCCACTGCATGCACGGGTGGACAGAGCAGCACTAGCTGCTTACACAAAGCCCCAGGACGCCGGAGAAAGCACTCCACACAAGCCAAGGGCTACCCTCAGGGTGAGCGGTGGCAAAGAGAAGACAGACGAGAGAATTGAACCGAAAACTACTCTTTTTAAAGATGTATTCAAATGGCATACGGTAGTTTATTATTTGGGCCGCCGGCCATATCTCATATGTACGTACACCTGCCAGCGGGACAGACGGAAGCCTCTGTAAGGGAATGCATAGGTGCAGATACACCCCAGCATGGCGAAGTGTATCGACACTTTCATCGCCAGCTTGTCGCCTCTCTCTTCTTGAGAGAGGAGACACCGAGAGGCTGCATGCGCGGCGCTAATGTTTCATTAGCCGCAGTTGTGTTTCGGAAGAGAGGAATAAAGGCACTAACATATACCCTTTTCTGTTTTCGTCATGTTACAGTGTACGTGTACTACTCTAGAGAGGTCGCTTTGCATGCAGGGCTGAGGAGGCCCTCAGGGCAGCAGCAGGCCATTCTCCATCCCTTGTGGGCTTGAGTTTGCTTGTCTCTTTTCTGTCTCCGCATTGCCAGGCGCGCTGCCCCCCGTTAGCTCCAGGCGCGTTAAAAAGTCGACTCCCCCTTGCCGCTGAATTTGAGCCCGCAGCTTTGCCACGCTTTCTAGAGCCAACTTCACATACTCCTCGGTACGCCGAGCCTGTGCAGCAAGACACAGGAGACAAAGGAGACAAAGGAGACAGTGTCTCCTCTCTCTCGACCGGCGGGTCCCACTGTCTCTGCTCGCTTTCTGTGTTTGGGTTGTGGTGCTGTCTCTTTAAAGCGAATCCGTGAGAAGACAAAGGAGACACACGGAAAGAGCTCCAAGAGACACAAGGAAGAGGGACAGACGCAACAAAACAAACAAACAAAAAGAGAGAGAGGCAGAAACAGAGAGGGAGAGACAGACAAATGCAGAGAGACAGAGGGGAAGAGACAGACAGATACAGAGAGGCACAGAGAGACAGATAGAGACAGATAGCGAGATACAGAGAGACAGACAGATAGGCAAATAGCGAGACGCAGAAAGACGGCGAGACCGAGGCAGACAACGACAGACACAAAGATGGAGACAGCGGAAAAAAGCCACAGAGAGACACAGACAGAGAGGGAGCACGAGAGACAGAGAGAGATGCAAGGAGAGACAGAGAGAAGAAGACATCGAGACAAAGGGACTTTTGGCCAAACGGAGACAGAAAGATACAGGAAAAGCAGCGAGCCAACGTACTGCCATGACCGTGCTGATGAGTTGTTCTGTGTTGAGCTTCAGGTTGAAATATTCCATCAAGTCACCGTCGCTACGAGGAATGGAACGCGCTGAGAAAACGCCAATAATGCCGCCGCAAATGCGGTGTACGTACACCCCAGTGCAGCAGCAGCAGTAATTACCGTACAAAACCTTAGACGAGCAGTATCAACAGCAACAGCAGCCGCATCAACAAAGGTCACCACTTGCCGCAGCAGCAGCAGCAGCAACTGCTGCTGCTGCTGCTGCTTCTGCTGCTGAGGGTCACTGGACAGACCTGCAGATGATCTCTCTGACAGAATTTGCTGCTGAAGAGCTTTCTCAAGTTCACTTTCGCACATGATGGCGTACTTCCCCTCAGAGGCCAAGTGCTGCGACACACCGCAAACCCTAAACCCTAAACCCTAAACCCTAAACCGCAAAGCCACCCCAAAGAAGCGGCAAAGCGAAGCAGACGAGTGGAAAAAGAGAGACAGCTAGATAAAGAGAGAAGCAGAGAGAGAGGTGAGAACAAAGAGACAGACGGGGCGAGACCCTCACCATGCTTTTGTCTTTAATGTCTTTGATGAAGTGCATGTACACCTTGGTGGTCAACGGAGCCGCCAGCAGAATCTTCACCACCCAAAACTGGATGCGCACCTGTGAGATCCATACACCGCAGATCAGGAGCCGCTGCATGAAGCAGCAGCAGCAGCACCAGAAGCAGCAGCAGCAGCAGCAGCAGCAGCAGCAGCAGGAGCAGACCTCTTCATAGATCATGTCGTGGGGATCGCCCGATCCCCCGCTTCTCGCGTAGACGTCTGCAATGCCAAGGCGCTGCTTTCTTCTGCTCATGGTGGTCCTCACTGTCTTAGCCACCTCATCCATTGCAGAGCCTGAGAGACAAGGACAAATGATTTTGAAGAGAGACAATTAATGAGGCTTGCTGATTAATCAGAGGAAGTAGAGACACTAACCACTCCAAACACACACACAACGAACTCAACAGTGGGAACAGAGACAAAGAGACAAAGAGACAAACAAGGAGACGGAGACACAGAGACAGACAAGGAGATAGAGAGACAGACAAGGAGCGAGAAATTCAAAGAGACAGAGAGACAGACAGCGAGAGAGACAGAGACATGAATTCGAGGGAGACAGAAACGGCAAAACAGCCAGATATACCGAGACCGCAAGACACAAAGAAAGAGACAGAGACAGGCAGAGAGAGAGAGAAAGAGACAGAAGGAGCAGCTGCAATTTGCGGAGACATAAAAACTGACTGCCGAGAAAGTCGCGCTCGAACTGTCTGCACCCTTCAAACAGATCTTCAATCATCTCAAAGTGAATTGCATGCGTCTGCTCAAATATCAAGTCCCGCATCGTCGAGGCACATTCCTGGGCCTTTGACCTGAGGCCACAAACGAAAGAGACAGACGGAGACACTCAGAGACACAAAGCTAACGGAGACACTTAGAGACACGCAGCAAATACACAGAGGAGACAGAGAGCCAGAGACCCAGACAGAAAGACAAAGAGAGACAGAGTGACAAAGAAGTTGGGAGACCGAGAGAGACAGACAAAGACAAGGAGGGACAGAGAGACGAAGACAGCAGACCTGCAGTACTCATCTAGTGCCTGGTCAAGCTCGTCCATAAAGCGGCTGTTTTCAGCAAGGAACTTGAGGCCACTGGTGAGGTCTCCGCAGTTTATTTGTCTCTTAATCTCCGAGGCCGCTGCCTTGAGGATGCGGCGAAGAGCGCAAGAAGCAGCGCATGCAGCCAGGCGGACGAGGTGCAGCATGCCGCCTTGCACGTTGGACTGAAGAAGGTCCGCGATGAGAGGCTCCCAGTCGGCCTTGTCTATCACGTGACGCACCGAACGCATCATCTGAGACACAAGGAGACATAAGGAGACACTTGGAGACACTTGGAGACAGAGACACATACACACAGACAGAGAAACAGAAACAGATAGAGAATGACACAGATAGAGACAGATATAGATACAGACAGAGACAGACAGACACAAACAGAGACAGATAGAGAGAGAGACAGATAGAGAGAGGCACAGAATGAGACAAGAGGGAGACGAAGAGAGACAGATAGAGACAGAGGGACAATCAGAAAGGGAGGCCGACAGAGAAACAGAGAAAGGCAAAAAGAGACAGTCGGAGAGACAGACACAGACACAGATACAGACTGAGAAAAAGATCAGAAGACAAGGAGACAAAAGGAGACAAAAGGAGACAGATGGAGACAGATGGAGACAAGGAGCACAAGAGTGTATCGACTTACCTGGAGAAGAACGTTTTGTGTAAATCTTCTGTCGGGCTCCAAGACGGAAATGTGAAACTTCAGCCACCTGCCCAAGTGAGTTATTGAGAGCTGGTTCAAAAGACGCACGTCCGCAAACTCTCCGGCGATGCGCTGCATCAAAGACTGCTCACTTTCACGAGCAGCTGCAGCGCAGCAACAAACACAAACACAGAGACAGACACCACAATATCAGATAGCAGATGCAGAGATAATATCAGAGACAAAGGAGACAGCGGAGATGCTTTCCCACGCCGACAGACACTCCAAGGGACAACGGGAGGCTTCTGGGCTGCCGCCCGGCCAAAGGAGACAGAAAGGCGCCAGGGCTTCCTCTTCTGCTGCTGCTCTAAGTGTCTCCAAACCCGCAGCAGCAGCAGCAGCAGCAAAGTCTCACGTTGTTTGTCGCTTTCTCCCACGGCGTCCATGAAAAGTTCGTCGAGGCCCACCGACTCCTCGGGGGCCCCTTCGTTAGGAGGGCTCTCGAGGTCGGGGCCCAAGAGCGGATGGATCACTGCATGCCCCTTGTACAAAGCCCCAGTTCCGTCGCCTGCATGCATGCGCACAAGTTTGAACAAAATAGTGTCTCCGAATACACAAAGGAGACAGCCAAAATATACACAGGCGTATAAAGAGACACACCACAGAGACAGACAGAGCGAGAGAGACAGAGAGAAAGAGATCAGAACAAGAGAGTGACAGAGACAGAGTAATAGAGAGATAGAGAGAGGGAGACAGAGGCGGGTAGCGGGAGACAAGGAGACACATGCAGAGAGGAAGAGACAGAGAAAGAGGCAGAGAGAGACAGAGAAGCACGTAGGATAAATATACTTTGCTCGGTATTAGCTGTCTCCACGGAGACAGAAAAAACCTCCACGGGCTGCAAGCCAATCCAACCGTCAGGACGAAAGACGCGCTGCCAGCAACGGTAGCCCGCAGGGGGAATGTTTTTGGGGTTCACCAACTGCATGCAGCAGCACAACAAACATGCAAGCCCCAAACGCCATTGCAGCAACGATGGCAGACTGCTCGCAACCCACACCCCGTAGCAGCAACAGCAGCAGCAGCAGCAGCAGCTAGCAGCAGCAACATACACCACATAGCAGCAGCAGCAGCACCAACAACCATCAAAACTGCACCAGCAGTAGCAAGCAGCAGCAGCAAGCAGCAGGAGCTGTTTCTTACGGTCTGAAGGGAGAGAATGACTGTGAGCCTCTGCCTGTCTACGCTTTTGGATTGTGTTTGTTCCGCCTGCACATACACCGGAAGCAGCGCGTCTGTCCCCTGTCTCTCTGCATGCGGGGCGAAGCGGAGCCGAGTGCGGGGCTGTGCATGCAGGTGGCCAGGGAAAAGCCCCAAAACAGCGAGAAAGAGACAACACGCCGCAATGCATGCATGCATGCATGCATGCATGCGGCTCACCAGGGCCTGGGGGCTTCTGAAATAGAAGGTGACGAGCGCGTCTCTGCTGGGCTGCTTGCCCTCCGCTCCAGGGCCATCGTCTGGCTTTTTGGTTGCTGTTTCAGGTGTATCTACAGCAGCAGACACGGCCTGCACGAGGCCAAACATGTTGGTGTCGTCTTTGGATAATGTGTAACGCACCAGCTGGCCTGGCTGCGTCACTACGCGCCCATTTGCTCCAGCGGGGGGCTGGCCAGCTTCTGCCTGCATGCGAGGGAGAGCAGGAGACACAAGCAGAAAATGCAAATGAACCTCTAGTAAATACAAATAATTAACAAAACAATAAGTTATAAATTAGCAAAACTTCATAGCTAAACATGCCTCTTGCCGCAGACGCTCGAAATGGCTCTCCGCATGTTTCTGCAGGCACACAGAGCAGATGCATGCATGCACACGACATGCACATACACCCCGCAAGTGGTCCATTGGTCCACTGGCTCATTCGAATCCACACAAGCAGAGACAGCTCGAAGGAGCTCGCTAACCACGCGCATCTGGGGACAGACAGAAGGCCATTGCTGCCATTGCTGCTGCTGCTGCTGCTGGTTTTGCTGTTGCAGCCAGCAGCCCAGTCAGTCCAGCCCCAAAGCGCATGCAAGCCTTACCACGGTGGTTTGTAGGAATTTTCTGTCGTACTGATCAGGGTCCGGGAAAAGGTCGCAGCAGAGGCGATGGCCAGCCTCCAGATTTTCGCTGAGAGTGCCGCCAAACTGGTCCATGAAGGCCGAGCCTCCTTTGGGCAAACGAATAATTGTGTAGTTGCCCGTCATTAACTCTGTCACTATTTGCAGCAACTCGCGCAAATACAACTTCACGTACTCACTGAAACACAAAGAGGAGACAGACAGGGATACAACGACATGCAATAAGGAGACACATAGACACAGACAGAGAGACAGCGAGAGACAAACAGACACAGACAGACACAGACAGATGGAGACAGAGAAAGACGCGCAGAAAGGCTGGTGCAGACAAAAAAAGACAGATAGAAAAAGAGACGCAGAAAGAGAGACACAAAGAGAGACAGCTGACCGGATTGACTGCGGAGATTGTTGCACGAGCTGATCTTCTGCCTCTGAAATTTGTTTTTGTGTGTCATGTCTCTTTCGGGAGAGACGACGCTCCAACGAACTTAGCTGGTCCGACAAAAGCGCCTGCATCGAAAGACGGAGGCAGCAGACACAACGCACTACGGCATGTCAGGTGTATGTACACCTTCAGGTGTATGTACACCTTCAGGTGTATGTACAGCCGGACAGCTGCTACGCCACCACCCCAAAAAAGCCGCAGTGGGTTGGTGGGCAATCGCAGCTGCCGCATGCAGAGGAGCAACTTTTTGCAGGGAAGAGATACAGAGACAGAGAAAGCAGTAGTTGTCGTATTTAGAGACACTTTTCGCTGTCTCCTTAAAAGACCTCGAGGCGCCATACAGCCAGAAATAAAAGAGGCTAATGGCAACAAGGCGGGCCGCGGCAAAGAGACAAAAACCCCGAGAAAGCAGCAGCGCCTCGCGCCGTGACGAGGTGTACATACACCTGAAGAGTGCGGGGGCCTGCTGACCTGAAACTTGGCGTTGAGTTCCGTCTTGAACTTTTTGGGATCGAAGTAATCGAGAAGCTGCTGCTTCTCCGCGCTGTCCTCAAATGCAGTTGTAAGGAGACGCAAAACGTCCGCCCTGCCCTTGTCCATTTGGGCCTGCATGCTTTCCTTGCGGGAGACAAAGTCTCCTCTCTCCTTCTCTTCCAGAGACAGAGAAAACAACTCCAATAAATACAGGGGAAGCAAATTACCACTCGAATCCTTAACGCAAAAAGCAGAGACAGAGATAGAGACAGATGCTGACACAGAGACAGAGATAGAGACAGAGACAGATACACAGACAGAGATAGAGACAGATAGTGACACAGAGACAGAGACAAAAACAGATACAGAGACAGAGACAGAAACAGATACTGACACAGAGACAAAGACTGATACAGGCACAGACACAAAGACACACAGACAACGACAGCGACTGAGACTGGCACAGAGGCACTCAAAGAGACAGAGAGAGGGGCAGAGAGAGAGAGAGACAGATACAGAGACAGATAAAAAGACAGAAACAGACACAGAGACAGAGAGACAGAGACAGACACTGACACACACAAGGAGACAGACACAGAGCGAGAGAAAGGCCAAGAGGCAGGGAGAGAGACACAGAGACACACACAGAGAAGAAACGCATGCAGCGAAAAGGAGACAGACAGTCACGTGCAGACCCGCTCCACTTCAACAACTCGAAAGATAACACAAAAGAGAGACGGAGACAGAGAGAGACAGAAAGAGTCAGAAAGAGTCAGAAAGAGACAGACAGAGACAGACAGAGACAGACAGAGACACAGACAGAGGCGTATAAAGAGAGAGGCGTGCTAAAGCACAGACAGAAAGAGACACAAAGAGAGACAATGGGGAAGATAGAAATGGAGAGAGAGAAAGAAGACAGCAGAAAGAGACAGAGACAGGAAGAGACAGATGGAAAGAAAGAGACAGCAAGAAAGGAAGCAGAAAGAGAGGGAGACAGGAGACAGAAAGCGAGACACAGAGGGAGACAGAAAGAGACAGAGAGAGACAGAGAGAGACAGAGAGAACCACAAGTGTTTCACTTGCCTTGACAGCTCGTTTCCTGACTCGCTCCAGCAGCTGCTGCTGCGTCTTAACGTCGCTCTTCTCGTTCAACAAAAATTCACGGGCTCGCGTCCCAACCACCACCGTCTGCGCAGGGGTGAGGCCCAACCCTGAAGGAGACACAAGGAGACAGAAAGAGACAGAAGGAGACACATGGAGACACAAGGAGACAGAAAGAGACAGGAGACAGATGGAGACAGATAGAAACAAAGAGACAGATGGAGACAAAAGGAGACAGCTGGACACAAAAGGACACAAAAGGACACAAAAGGAGACAGAGGGAAACAAAAAAGACAAAAGGAGACAGGAGGAGACAGACGGAGGCAAAAGGAGACAGGAGACAGATGGAGACTGAGCAGGAGGAACTTGTTGCAGTTGAAGAGACACTCAAATGAAGGTATTGAGGTGTCTCTCTCCCGCCACAAGAGACAGTTCTAGCGGAGACACACGAAATACAAACGAAAGAAACAGAAGGAGACACAAAAACAGCGAGAGGAGACGAGGCAGACGCATGCAGACGCAGAAAGAGACAGAGAGAGAGAGATAAAGAGGGAGAGACAGAGAGAGAGACACACAGACAGACAGGGACAGAGAGACAGATAGAGAGACAGAGATACAGAGATACAGAGAGAGAGAAGATGGATGTGTTGTGTTAGTGTTGCTGATTAATGTTGTGTGGCGTGCCTTTCGGTCCAGGAGAAAGAATAAACTCTCTGAGGCTCCAAGGCCAATTGGCAGGGTCATCGCTGGCCTTCTTGACGAGGACGTAGAGATCGTTTGGATTGTTTTGTACGTAAGAACGAACCACAGAACGCGTCAGCTGAGCACCGTCTTTCGAGTCGTCCTTAATACCAGGCAAATCCACAAAGACGGCGTGCACACCTAAAAACAAGGAGACAGATGGAGACAAAAGGAGACAGATAGAGACAAAAGAAGACAAAAGGAGACAGATAGAGACAGAAAGAGACAGACGGAGACAAAAGGAGACAGAAAAGACAGATGGAGATTAAAGGAGACAGGAGACAGCAGCAAACAGGGGAGACAGAAATACAGACACCACCTGTCCCTCATAGACGCACACAAGAGGAAGAAGGAGACAGTGAAAGTGAAAGAGACACAGAGAGAGACAGCGAGAGACATGGGAACAAGGAAACAAACACAGACACAACAGATTAAAATAATAGGAGCAATGCATGCTGCTGCTGCTCTCGTTGCTGCTGCATCTGACATAACAACTGCAGCAGCAGGAGCATCAAAGAGCAGGAGCAGCAGGAGGAGGAGGAGGAGCAGCAGCAGCAGCAGCAGGAAGAGGCCTGACCATTCGGAACAGCAATTTCAACTTCGAGTTCTCTGCTGGTGATATTTTCTCCTTGAGCAGCCATGATCTCCTTCATCCTGTTTTGGAGTGTCTTCACATCAATCAACTCCCCCGCCAGGCGACACTCGGGCACGCCGCTCTCGCTGGGCCTCAGCAGGATCACCACAGGCTGACGCGTTCCGGTGTCTGTACTGCTGTAGCCAATGGGGCCTCCCATAATGTAATCTGAACACAACACAAAACAACAAAGTCGCCCATTCTTCTCCTGCTCAGCCTCCTTATCCTGCTGCTGCTGCTGCTGCTGCTGCTGTGGAGCAGCAGCAGACAGTCCACAGCGAGGAGAGACACGCCAAGCCTACAGAACGCTGCCCTTTCAAAGCCTCCACAGCAGCAGCAACAACAGCAACAGCAGCAGCAACAACAGCAGCAACAGCAGCAGGTTGAGGTGTCACCTAGTAGTGTGGTTTTCCCCATGCTTTGTTGCCCAAAGACGACGAGCCTGGGAATTTCGGCCTCAAGGCCCGCGAGCTTCAGCAGCTGGAAGCAGAGGAGATAGGCTCCATTTGCATCGGGGGGCCCGCTGCTGCCTTCTCCTCCAGTTCCACGCATTGCTGCTAAAATTTGCCGCGCTTTATCTAGGGACTCTGGAGACACGTCAGACAGACGCTCCACCAACTGCTGCCCTGGAGCAGATCCCCC
>NPHX01000265.1:256601-313954 GCA_002271815.1 Eimeria falciformis | reverse complement strand
TATATATATATATATATACATGCGTATATATATATGTATATATGTATATATATGAACATGTATTTGTGTGTATATGTGAGTACATGGGGGGCATATGGTTGCCGTGACTTTTTTATTATTTTGTGATGATCTGAAAATTGATCTCCGTAAGAATTTCATTTTCTTGTTTTTTTGGGGCTGCATGCGTTGCCTCGCAGTCCCTTTGAGATTTTTGCGCACTCGGAATACGCAGCGATAACAGCCCAGCGTTTTGAGGAGCAAGTTGAATTAAGAGACAGTTTGGTGAGGGGGACAGAGACACCTTGTAGCTAAGGACCTCTCGATGCATGCATGCAACGAGACAGAAACTTTGGGGCTTTCAAACAAAGCGGCTCCTCTTGTGTTTTTCTTGGCCTCTCTCTCTGTGCAGGGGGGGAGCCTGCTGGGCGAGGCCGACAAGGTGGAGGTGGAGGCTTCTTTAGAGTAGCTAGCTAGCCGCATGCAGCCCCAAAACAAACAACTTGACCATTAGACGCTTCCCTGCGAGCTGTCTCCACGGAGACACCCCAAACGTCTCCACTGCGTGCTGCATGCATTTTGGATTTTGCTGCACCAGCAGCGAAATGCGCCAATCAAACAAAGCCCCTAATGGGGGGCTGGAGTGGCAGCTAGCTGATGGCTAACGGGTGGCTAGCTGGCAGCTAGTTGATGGTTAACTGGTGGCTAGCTAAGTGCTAGATGGTGGCTAGCTGGCTAGCCAAAAAGGAACGCGCGTGCGTTCCATTTCTGTACTGCATAGGAAGGCTCTGCTGTAGGCCGTGCTCAGGTGTCTGCTGCTGCTGCTGCTGCTGCTGCTGCTGCTGCAGCTGCAAAGAAATGCAAAAGCTCTTTTCAATAGATAAGCCCAACTATTAGAAGTTAATGAATTAAGTGGGTTTGACAGAGACGGAGGTCAACGAAGAAAAGTGCAGACATGCAAAACTAGGGAGCTGTTGCACTTGCACAGCAGACATCAAGTGTTCGACACCCCCAGGGTGTACATACAGCTTGAAAAGCGCAAAGCCCCAAAAGGAGATTTACTCGGCGCTGAATGCATGCATGTCCTCCTGGTCCCACCAGGGCTCCGCTGCGTCTGCCCCATGTTTCACAACTGTCTTTTCCGTAACCTGGGAGTACCCTTCTTTTCTGCCCTTAGGCCTTCTCTGCGAGCTTGTCTCCTGGCTCCCTTGCTGCTGCACGCTGCCCCTCTTAGCCTCGCCGCTCTGGGAGCTGCCTGCCGCAGCTGCCTGCCCTCTTCTAGCGCACAGACGGAAGCAGAAGAACATCAAAAAGCTACAGCCCACAATCATCCCCAAAACGCCAGCGATGGTTTGATACCAAGCAACAGACCTTTCTGGGGCTGCCTCTCCTGCATGCGGCGGACCTGCTGCGTTTCCTTTGGCTGCACGCGAATCCGATGAGGCTGCTGTCTCCGAAGACCCTGCTGCTGTCTCCTGAGTCTCCATTTCATGCGTTGTCCCTGGAGTTGCTGCGTCGCCAGCAGCGCCGGCCTCAGGCAGCAATCTCTTCTCCGCAAATGCAATCTCTTTGTCTGCAGTTGACAGACAAACAACAAAAAACAAAAACGCATGCAAAACCCCAAAGCACCCCTTGCTGAGCCAAAAGAAACAAAACGTAGCTAGCTGCAGCAGGGCTCGAAAAGGAGACTCGCAGAAAGGAGACACAAAATGCAGCGCATTCAAGCATGCAAGCATGCATGCATGCATGCATGCATGCATGTTGAGGTGTACGTACCGAGAAGGAGACTCTTGAGAGTGAGAGTCAGCTCCTCCCTGGGAGTCCAAGGCAGAGTTGTCTCCACGATGTATTCGTATGCGGGGTAGCCCGGGGGGATCGTGCGATCTCCGCTGTCCAAAAAGGCTACTGGTTTGAGGCCTAACTTCCAGGAATTAATCAAAGGAGACAACTCTTCGCATGGCAATTTGTGCTGCACGCCGTGCACGTCGGGCAACGCAGAGGCCTCAGTCAACAACCTCCCAAATAGAGACAAGTCTGAAACACAAAACACGAGGAGACACCCAGAACAACAAAGGAGTCAAAGGCAAAGAAGAGACACAGAGGAGACACAGAGGAGACACAAAGGAGACACAAAGGAGACACAGATCAGACACAGATCAGACACAGATCAGACACAGATATGAAGACAGAGGAGGTACAGAGGAGACACAGAGGAGACACAGGAGACACAGATACTAAGACACAGAGGAGACACAATGGAGACACAGAGAAAACGCAGAGGAGACACAAAGGGAGACAAAGAAGGGACACTGAGGAGACACAGAGGAGAGACTGAGGAGACAGAAGAGACACCTGCTTGTCTCCTCTCTGCACTCTGCATTCACTCCCGTTGGTTTTGCTGAAGAGACACTAGCAGAAGGCAGCGCTCGGCGGGAAGACAAACAGAAGGAAGGAGAGACAAGAGCAGCAGAGAGAGACAGCCGAGCGATGAAGACAGAGTCGTTACTGCATGCAGCAGCAGCTCCCGCTGCTCACATTTGAATTCGTCCTTATCCTTTGTGAGCAGCAAGGTCACGCTGTCAATGAGGCCATCCCGAGGGGGAGAACGAACCCAAATAACGCCGGAGACGTCTCCCTCGCGCTCCACAGCTGCGCCGCAAAAGGAGACAGTTGGCAAGGAGACAGTTGGCAAGGAGACAGTTTAAAAGAAGACAGTTGAAAAAGAGACACTTGCGAGTGTCTCCGTTGCACAGCTGCTTGCTATAAAAAGCTAATAGTGGTGGAATGCGCTGTACGTACACCGCAAAAAGGAGACACTGAGTAAACGTACCCAAGAAGGAAAGTTGAGGCAGAGGAGACCCCAAGATTTGCTTCAAGGCTGCGCTGGGATCGAGGCCCCCCTCTGGAGCTGCTTTTGTGAGAAACGTCAAAAGAGGGTCCGAGAGCTGCGCCTCTGAGGCCACGGCGTTCACGAAGGCAGTGGGCTTAAACTGATCTGTCTCTGCAGCATTTGGAGACAACCCTAAATACAAATAATAAACCTCTTTAATCTCTTTTGTGAGACAGAAAAATAACAAAACTCCGTCGAAAGAAAGAGACAGGCAGAAGGCAGAGGCTCTAATGCGGATTCACTGGGAGGGGCGCTGGCAAGGCGAAGAACACTTGGCTGGCTAGCTAGCTAGCTGTCTAAGTTAAGGTTTCTTACCTGATGAGCCTCTGAAGCGGAGCGTCGTGCCTGTCTCCAGCAGAGCCTGCTCAAGCTCCGTACGCTTCGTCTCTAAAGAGAAAGGAGACACAACTTAAACAGCGAGGTGAAAGGAGACAGGAGACACAAAGGAGACATAAAGGGGACGAAAAGAAGACAGAAAAGGAGACAGAAAAGAGATTAAAAGAAGACCAAAAGGAGCCCGAAAGGAGAAACAAAGGAGACAGAAAGGAGACATAAAGGAGACATAAAAGAGGCACAAACGAGACAGAAAAGAGACACAAAGGAGACCGAAAGGAGACACAAAGGAGACACAAAGGAGACACAAAGGAGACACAAAGCGTTTCATTGAGAGACACGAGAGACACCAATGCGATGTGTGCACCTCTTGCTGTAGAGACAGCAGAGGCAATGACGAATGCGAGGCTGAGAGACAGGAGAGACAGCGAAAAAGAATAGACACTTGCTGCTGCAGAGAGCAGCAAGAGACAACGGAGACACTGCGAGGAGACGGCGGAATACAGACACTTAAAGAGCAAGGGGAACCAGCAGAGACTGACGGAGACAGCAGCAGCACGAGGAGACACCGGATAGCCACGCAGAGAGAGGACAGTCAAGCCCCCTTTGCCTAGAGCCAGGCGATGAGGTGTACGTACACCGCAGCTACTAAAGAGGAGACGGAAAAAGAGACACAGGCGAACCAGAGACAGCAGGAACAGATGCAGCAGCAAATGCAGCAGCAAATGCAGCAGCAAATGCAGCAGCAAATGCAGCAGCAAATGCAGCAGCAGCAGATGCAGCAGCAGCAGCAGCAGCAGCAGCAGAGACAAAAGGCTGACCCTTAATTCGGATCTGCTGCTGGTAGGCGGCCTCAACAGTCTCATAGGGGATCGGGAGGTACATTTCGTATCCAGCTTTCACGCGTTGGGTTTGGTAGTAGAACGGTAAGTACTTGGTTGGTCTGAAGCCAAGACTGAGATAGAGCGTTAAAGGAGCCACTTGGGATACCCACACGTGCAGCATGGCGTTGTGTATTGTCGAGCCTCCGCTGGGAGAGGTGAGGCGGCCCGCCTTGGCAAGTACGGCTTTAATCATTCGCTTTGCTGCATGCAACAAACCATATACAGCAAAGAAAAGGAGACACAAGGCACTGTCTCCTCACTTCCATTGCACCAACCAAATAAAGAGACACCACGCAGACACACACACAACACCAACCCAGTCTCTTCGAGCCGCTCACAAGACGAATAAGCAGCTGAGGCCGAGGAGACAGCAACAGCAACAGCAACAGCAGATGGAGCAGCAACAGCAGCAGCAGATGGAGCAGCAACAGCAGCAGCAACAGCAGCAGGTCTCCCTGCTTGTCTCTCAAGGCCCAAAGGAGACAAACAAACAAATCAAAACGCATGCAGGAGACAGGAGACAGTAACGGAGACAGTCGGCCTCACCAAGCCCCATGCGCCTAAACTCTTTAGCCACGGCAACCATGACAATGTTGGCAGAGCCCGATGTCATTTCTGCTGCAGCAACAACTCCAACATCCCTCCCTAGGACAACCCCTTTAGCAGTCTCCTCATCAGTCTCTGCATCTGTCTCCGCTGCTGTCTCCGTGTCTCCTTCTGCTGCTGCTGGCTCCTTAAGAACCTCCCTAGCGGTGACACACATCTCAAAAAAATGCGGAGACCGAGAGAAACTTCGCATGGTGGAGACGCTGTACTTCACAGGGTACTCAGGTGTCGCAAGCAGGAGCTGCCTTATGTCTTCGAGGTCATTCTTTGTGCAATCTATAATCACGTGAGGTTTAGAGACACGCATGACTGTCTCCCTTGTCTCTGCTGCTGCACTGTCTCCTTTTTCTGCTGTCTCTGCTGCTGCCGTCTCCTCTTTCTTGGGGCGACGCACATTCCCAGGGACAAATTCAAAAAGAGCAGAGCGGGAGCCTCCAGCCGACGAATCTGCTGCTGCCAAGCTGCATGCAGCAGCAGCAGCAGCAAGCAGCAGCAAGGCCCGCCGGCCTCGCCGCAGACGTGGGAAATAAGGAGACTGCTGCTGTCCCGCCTCGCCCACAGGGGGCCCCCCTTCCAACCCCCTGCATGCGCAGCATGGGGGGGCCCCCGAGGCCCCTCGCAGCCTCTCCATCGATGGGGCTGCTGCGTTAGAAAATATAGGAGACAGCAGCAGCAGAAGAGAGTCAGAAAAGAGACATTCCAGCTGCTGCCAGCTGAGGAGGAGACACTTTTTCAGCTGTCCCTTGCTGCAGCAAAAATGAACCTTAATTAACCCTCAGTGTCTCCTTTGAGGCCCTTCAGACAGCAAAAAGAGACAGTCGCAGGAACAGCAAGGCAGAGAGCGCATGCAGCCTCACAGCCACAAGACACCGAAATATTAAAACTGTATTAGCTTTTAGTTGTCTGTCAATAAACCATTTTAAACTATATTTTGTGGCTAGCATTCTCGCCTTGGACGCCCGCTGCTGCAGAGCAGCAAAAGGCAGCACAACTAGCAGAAGAGCTGCTCCAGCTTTTGGGGCTGTGCTGAGGAGACTCGTTCCATGGCTAGCTGCCTGGTTCATTATCTTGTCTCTTTCTTTATACGGCTAGCTGTCTGTCTCTTTATGTTGTCTCTCTTTTTCTGTGGCTAGCTGCCTGTCTCTCTATTTTTTCTCCCTGGGATCGTCTCTCCTTGGAGTTGTTTTGTCATGGGCCCCAAATTCGCTCTCTTTGCCAGCCCACGGCCTTCAAAATAAAAAGAGACATATAGCGCTCCCAGCGTTTTTTTGGTGTTGTGTCTCCTTGAGACAAACTAAAAGGAGACAGACCAGCCAACATTCCAACTCCTTGAGGCCTTACACAAGGCCTGGTGTCTCCTTGAGGCCTCATACAAGGTTTGGTGTCTCCTTAAGGCCTTACACAAGGCCTGGTGTCTCCTTAGTGCCTCACACAAGTCTGGTGTCTCCTTAGAGCCTTACACAAGGCCTGGTGTCTCCTTGAGGCCTCATACTAGGTTTGATGTCTCCTTGAGGCCTCATACAAGGCCTGGTGTCTCCTTGAGGCTTTACACAAAGTCTGGTGTCTCCTTAAGGCCTCATGCAAGGCCTGGTGTTTCCTTAAGGCCTCATACCAGCGAGGCTGCTGCCTGCCCACGCCTCCCTCTGTCTCCTCCCTCCCCTTGGCAGTTTGGCTCTTTGAGGCTGAGCCTTCTGCTGCTGCGCGGCAGCAGCAGAAGAGACACTTTTTTGTGCAGTTTGCTGCTTTTTGTTGTGTCCCCTCGCATAATAAAGAGACTGTTATTTTTGTCTCCGGTAGAATAACAATGAAGGGGTTTTCTGCTGCCCCTCACTGCCTACCGCTGGCCAGCCCTTAGTAGCTGCATGCAAGGAGACAGATGAAAGACAGATGAGATAGCGTAGTGTACGTAGACCTAGCCACGCAAAATGGGTTGCTGCGTCAGCTTGTCTGTTTGGCTTGTGTGTCTCCAGTGTGTTTCTTCTGCCTTGTAGCTACCCAAACACAAACAGGACAAATAGGGAGCTGCCCTGCTCTGTGCTCCTTTTATTTTATTCTGACGCTGCTCTTTAGAGACACTCTGCTCTTTAAAGACAGTCTACTCTTTAGAGGCACGCTGCTCTTTAGAGACACGCTGCTCTTTAGAGACACTCTACTCTTTGGAGACACCCAGGCTGGGGGCCTCGCGCCAGGCTGAGGCTCCTTGGCGGAGGGAGGAGATAGTTTGAAACTTTTGTGTTGCTGCCTTTTCCTACTTTGCTGCGCCCTGGGAAGGCCGCATGCATTTGGCGGGAGTTGAGGAGACACCTCACTAACTGCCTTTTTCTGTCTGCTTAACCCATCGCACTTTTGCTGCTGCAGGGGGCTGAGCCTTGGAGACACTTTTAAGGGCTTTGGAGACACTTTTAAGGGGCTAAAGTGCGCCACAACTTTATTTGCATGCGACGAATAGAGTCTGCCAGAGTGCAACAGAGGAAAAAGAAAGAGACAACAGTTTTTGCTGCTGCGTGGTGACTCGCTGCTCAGGCTGGCAAATGCGAGGGGCAGCGGCTGGAGTCGATCGATCCCCAGGCCTCGTGAGGAGACACCTTCCAGGCTGTAGGCGATGGCAGGGGAAGCGTGAGGCTCTCGATGGCTGAAGTTAATGTGTTAGGAAGATGCGTGCTGAGTCTTTCAACGCATGCAGCTGAACGCATGCAGCTGCCCCTCACCCTTCTCTCTCAGCAAACAAAAGGAGGCCAGGCAACTTGAGGCCCGGCGTGTTGATGTCTCTCTAGGGCATTTGATTAGTTAGGTGATTTGCTTTCACTTGGCAGCAGGCTGGCAGAGGGAGTTGGGAGACGCACGCCTCCCTCGGCCTGTTGGGTCTCTGTGCCTTGTGCCTCTTTCTTTTCTCTTCGCAGCATCGCTCTGCTAATTGATAATAGTCTTCATGGCCAGAGGCCTCAACAAACCAAAGGAAGTTCACTGGGAACATATTTACATAAGAAACTTCCGGCGTATGTACACCTCCCTTCACTGCAGCAGAAGCCTCATCCTGAGGCTACGCCTCGCGCTATGCGTGGGGCTGCATGCAGCAAGGCAGGCTGCTGCGTGCTGACGGCCCACAGCCCAAAGAGGGCCAACCCTCGCCCAGGCTACAGCTAGCTACGCGCTGCTGCACAGGGCACCAACAGCTAGCCACAGCTAGCCAAATGCTGCAGGAGTGCAAGAGGTGGGCGCCCGCCACTCCTCGCTGCCCCCCAAGGCCGCCCACAGAAAAAGGAGTGATGTCTCCTTAGCAGCAACTGTCTGTCTCCTTGACAGCAACTGTCTCTAAACGCAAGGCCGAGCCGAGGGGAGACGCCTAGGTGTTTCCTCCTCCCCATTGGCCTCAGTCAGCCAACGGCCAGTGCAGTGCCTTGTGCCGCCTTACAAGGGAGATGCAGCAGCAGCAGCAGCAGCAGCAGCAGCAGCAGAGGTCAGCAGCAATCGGTGCGCCGCAGGCAGCTGGGCGGCCCTGCCGGCCTTTGCGTGGCAAATGCTGCTGGCCTCTGCTGCTGCTGCCAGCAGGCCTCAGGAGACAATTGCTGCTGGCTGCTGCTGCTGCTGCTGCTGCTGCTGCTAGCAATTGTGAAGAGACAGAGTGCCTTGTGAGGCTCTGAGGGTTGGATAGTGCTATTGGCGTAGAGACAGGCCAACGCATGCAAGCCCCATTTGAACGCTGCATGCAGCAAAGCCCCATTAGAACAATGCAGGCAGCAATGCCCCATTAGCACGCTGCATGCAACAAAGCCCCATTTGAACGCTGCATGCAACAAGCTGCTGGCTATGCAGGTGAAATGTCGATGCGCTCATGGTAGCCAGAGGCTACGTCAATCACATCGAGTCTGTTTTTGTAAGGCTCCTCATCGCCTGCATGCAACAAAGCCCCAAAGACACCAGCCAGGGTCTCTCTGCAAGAGGCTTAGTTATTTTGCCAAGACTCACGCCGCCACAACCCCGCCAGCCTGCGGCTAGCTGCGGCTAGCTGTGGCTAGCTGCTGCTGCTCTGCGAGCATGCAGAAGGTGCAGGTCTTTCTCAGCATGGAAAGAGGAGATATCTCTCCGTCTCCCTTCTGAGCTGCAGCAGCGAGGGAGATAGCGCAGCAGCAGCAGCAAAGGAGACAGTTCAGCAGCAGCAGCAGCAGCAGCTGTGTTTGGTTTACCGGCAACAAGAATTTTTCCAAGGCTCGAAAATTCGGCCGAGAGGAGCCGCCCTGAAGAAGAGACAAAGGAGATCAAAGGAGACACATGAATCTCTTTGCTGTTTAAAGGGATGGCCATGCGCTCGTCTTGTGCTTATCACCAACAAACATAAAACACCACTACACATACGCCTCCTTTCACTAAGTGTCTCTCTTCTGTCTCTGTCTCCTTTAAGCATCTGTCTCTTTTTCTGTCTTTTTTCTGTCTGTGTCTGTGTCTGTGTCTGTCTCTCTGTCTCTGTGTCTGTCTCTCTGTCTCTGTCTCTGTCTCTCTGTCTCTGTCTCTCTGTCTCTGTCTCTGTCTCTGTCTCTGTCTCTCTGTCTCTGTCTCTCTGTCTCTCTGTCTCTCTGTTTCTCTGTCTCTGTCTGTGCCTGTGTCTGTCTCGCTTTCTGCCTCTGTCTGTCTCTTTCTGTCTCTTTCCTCTCTATCAAAAGAGACAGTTGCTGCAGCATGTTTCTCTACGCGTCCTGACATCCCTCCCTCTCGTTGCTGGGGTGTACAGCCACCTACCGGACTTAAAGCCCTCAAACCTGACAGCGAATTTCCTGCTGAGTGTCTGTGAGTGGTGGAGAGACAGCACCAACTGTCCTTCCGCATCGAAAGCAGCAAACACCAAAGAATCTGTCAGAGGGTCCACTTGTATGTACACCGGATCTCCCAGGGCATCGCTGCCTTCTGCCTCCGTGGCTACTGGCATGCAGCGGGACACATCATCATAAAACCCGTCCAGGGAGACGTACGCCATGCAAATCGATGCAAGGCCCTTACTGCCCTTCTCATCCTGCAGACGCCGCGAGGGGCCACCTGTCTCCTCAAGTGTCTCCTCAGCTGCTATTCGAGCTGTCTCCTGAGGTGTCTCCTCAGTCGCCTCTTTAGCTGTCTCCTTAGGTGTCTCTTTAGCTGTCTCTTTAGCTGTCTCTTTAGCTGTCTCTTTAGTTGTCTCCTTAGGTGTCTCCTTAGGTGTCTCCTGAGGTGTCTCCTGAAGTGTTGAGCCATCAAGACGTCTTGTGGGTGGATGAGGCTTCATGGGATCGAGATCGTGTTTTTCAGTTGCTGCATTTAGGCGTCTGTTTGTTTTGAGGTTATTTTGCATTCTCTGTGCGAAGAAGATGCGCGCATTAATAGGATCCACAGAGATGAGTTGGGTTAAAGGAGCCCCGCAGAACTGCAGCAAGACGCCGGCCTTGGCCGTACTCTTTAGATAGGGTCTCTTGAGAGCCTCGGAGGCATAGCTGGTGATGGCTGCGAGGGAGGCCCCAGTGACTAGCCGCACGCATGCAGGCCCGCTGGTGTCTCCTGCGGGCCGCTGGTCTGCTGCCCCCGTGCCGTCCAGCAGCTCTGCACAAGTCCATGAAATTGGCAGGGCAGCCCCAAGCGCCCCAGGCTGCGGCGTCGCGCATGCAGCGAGTGGCAGTCTTACAAGAGAAAAAATGCAATGGTTGATGTGCGAAGACGAAGAGTCACAGCCTGGAAAGGCTCCGTGGGTAAACAGCCGAGTGTCACGATACACCGCAGCAACAGAGGGGAAGCTGCTGCCTCCAACCTCAGCAAGCGATGTGGTTCTCATCTTGGGGCCCCAGGGGCTGCTGGACTCGACAGCCCAGGAGCCTCGGGCAGGGACGGCCTGCCGCAGAAAGGCCAGGGTCTCAAACCTGTCAAAGTATCCCACGGGATCCGATCCACTGCTGCTGCTGCCGCTGCTGCTGCTGGCTGCTGCAGCAGGAGACACCCCAGATGCCTCAGGAAGTTCCAGCAACGAGTCGCCGGGCAGAAAGGCCACAAAGGCACTCGTCAACTCCTGCCCTTTGCTTGCTGCTCCCCGCACCCACAGACCCCGAGACACGCTGCGGTGTATGTACACCACGTCCAGGGACGCCGCTTCCCTCGCAAGCATCCGGTCGTTGTGCTGCGACGCATGCAGCAATTCAAGCGTCGACCTCGGCAACTATTTACATTATTTGAAGTTTAAAAAAAAAGACACAAACATAAACCCGAAATTGTCCTCTTCAGACAAAGGGCCGCTCACAGCCGCGGCAGACAACAGAGAAAGGCCGAGAGAAAGCAGCAGCGACTAGCCGACTATTGCTATGAAAGAGAAGCATGAGGTGTACATACACTGCAGATGCGAATGTGCTAAGAAGGGGAATTCATGCAGCTTAGGCTCACCTTGCGGCGGCGTCTCTCGTGTGTCTGTCCATAATTGTCTTGCTGAACTCGGATGAGAAAGAAAGTGGAAAACAGCAAAAACATCGTCATGCAAAAACGTAGGCATTGGGCCCGCTGCTCTTGCTGCTCCAGCGCATTTGCATTTAAAGGGTCGCCGACCATCATTTTCACTCTGCTAAATAACAGGGGAAATGCTTCACGGGCGAGAGTGGGGTGTACATACACCGGACGCCGCAAAACCCTCGAGAATGCTGCTTGCTACGCTACGCCACTTCTGTTCAACTGCTCGCATCTTCTTCCCCCCATTCGTCTCGTAAGGCGCGGCAACCGCCGCCGGCACAACAACTCTGTCTCTTTGCTGCTATTTCTGTCTTAGGGAAGGTTTCGAGCGTTTTGGGGGCTTTGGTTTCTCTGCATGCAGCGGGCCACCTCAGGAGACACCCGAAAGACGCCGCCGCTCGGGGGCCCCGCCACGAGCGAAGAGAAGCAGAAGGACCGGTTTTGAACACTTGTGGCCACACAGGGAATCTTGTGGGAAAGTGAGGGCCAGGTGAATGCCCGCAGAGCGCACAAGCTGTCTATACACCGCAGACCACTTCGCGAGAGAAGAAATTTATGGTACGGAATTTTGCGAAGACTGCACAAGGCGCCTGACGAGTTGCTGCTCTCTCTAGACTACTCAAGTATGACAGAGAAGAGCCAGCCGCTGCCACCTCAGCATGGGGCGGGTGCACTGAGCAGACTGCCAACCTTATTAATATATATATTAAAGGAAGGGAGTATTCTGCGGAAGAGACAGAGAAAGGGAACAGAGCCGAAACTTACACCCTGTGTCCATACACCCCAAGTGCTACTAAGAGAAGGGGCCCACCACCCGCCTCTTTGAATTTTCGGGAAATTACCCCTGGGGGGAAAGCGTTTTTTTTAATTTTTTAATTTTTAATTTATGAACAAAATATTATATTTCGGGCGAGGTGTCTTTGGCGTATACTTTTCACACAACTCGTGTTCATTAATTGTCTTTGCAGCTCCCATCTCATCGCCTTCCGCATTGGAAGTTGTTCATTTGTTGCTGTGAATTCATTCCGCGATTTTTCGTGTCAAGTGACGAAGAGAGAAAGGGAAAGAGAGAGTTCAATTTGTTCATATTGAATAAACCATCTTTCTTGTTTTTGTGGATCCCACGCTCCTCTCCTTCCTCATGGGCAGCCTTCGAGGCCCAGCTACCAACTGATTCTTCTGCTCGCATGTCAGGGAACTTTGGCTCGACAAAAGAGCTCTACGGCCGCTGAAACGCATGCGTCGCTGGCAGCCTTTGCGGTGTATGTTGTGTCTGTACACCAGGCGTGAAAAGTGGCACGAGACTCGCCATTCAATTTAAATACGAACAGTTTGTTGATTTCTCTCAGAGGGTTTAAGTGTGTGAGATGGCAGGGGGAAGTGCGGAGAATGACGAGAAGGGTTGGGGGTGTCCCATGGCCAGAGCTGAGGCCGGTGGATGTACACCTGAAAGAGCGGGGAGTTCAAGTTTCATTAATGTCCCTCCTGAACTCTCCAGCGAGCGGGCCACTTCTTCAATTCCGTCGGAAACAGGGCACTGGACGTACCCCTCAGAGAAACAGTTTTATAAAGTAAGTCATTCAATTTAATGCGGACGGCGTATGCATGCATGTTTTTGTTGTTTTTGTGCTGACTACTATTCTTAAAAAAATCATCTGGTCGAAAGGGAGGAATATCGCAGTAAGGGGAATTTGCGTTCATGTTTTGCGGGTCTTCCGGGTGTACAGACACCTCGGCATGAGGGGAGTGTGAGCTTTCCTCGTAGGCGACAGCAATGAAGGGGCACCGAGTGATCACGGCGAGCGTCCCGTCCGTCGTGGCCATCCACAACGCAGTAAACGAGGAAACTTGGCGTCAAATTATGAGGTGGGAGGAAATGCACAAAGATGCATGCGCAAACCCGAAACTGATTCGGTTTTTAGGAAGACCTGACGAATTGAGTCTCAAAGCAAGAGTCAGGCATTGGTTTGGCTTCGAAAGACCTTTTGATCGCCATGACTGGATGGTTGACAGATGTGGAACGACCGTCAGGTGAGCGGGTGTACGTACACTCCAAGTGATCGCGGGTTTCAACGGATCAAAAGCTCATCATTACCACTTATTCTTCATGAAACTGCATGCTAATCAGCATTTTTAATGAGTTCTGTCTTTACAAATAGCGAGTCATGTAGTGGCGGACATGCGTGATGAGAGTGAACGAGTGCGCATTGCGCGTCTGCTTCTCATGAACATTCTTTTTAGTGAACACCGCGGATTCTTTTGTCTGCTCTTCAGGTATATTATTGATTTTTATGACGGCAAGGGCTCCGGCGATCAGGTGGCAATCTGCGTGGATGCTCGGCCGGACATGTCGAGCCTCAGCAACACGTGGGATCGACTGCGAATGTTTTTGTTGAACTCGCGCATTTCCAAGTGGCTTGGATGAAAGTACGCAAAACGCATGCATTCGCAACTTGCATCCTAAAACTCCGTCACTTCCACAAATTCTCCTGCTTTGGAGGTTTCGGGGAAACAACAAAAAACTGGCCACGAAATTTGTACACCGAAATGCAGCTAGGGTTTGTGCCATGAGCCACTCGTCTCCTTCAGGCTCGACTCGCCAGCGCCTCAGCCGCAAAGGTGTGCTGGCGCTCGGCCTTCGAGCCTTCAAGCAGAACGCAAATGCTGTTGCTGCCGTGCCATTCACTTCCCACCAGCAGCTGCTCTGGGGGATTTGCCTGGGGGTGGTGGCGCAGCTGCGGGTTGTGTGGCTGGCGAGACACTCGAATGCGTAAAGCCTGGGACAGCAGCTTTTAAGGGGGAACGAACTCTGTGCTAAAGGGATCAAAGTGTACAATTGGGGTGTACGTACAGCTCTAGTTGCGGTTACTTGTATTCTAAAAGCACTGTAACACCAACTATCGGCACTTTAGATGAATCTGGCGAGAATTTCCTTCAGCAAACTTTTTGCAAATTTCTGCATGCTCTGCCTCCACACCATTTCGTTGAACCGCTCGATCGCCAAGGGCCGGCCATCGTAGAGTCTGCCGGCAAAAGCTGAAGTGGAAACAGACAACATGAGAAAAAGATTTAAATAAAAAAGGGGAGAAGGCACTTCTCCTTAGACTGTCTGGTTTATTTTAGGGTTTGTTTAGGAGAAAGGAGAGGGGTGGGACCCACAGAGGATGCAAATATCGGCCTGAGTGCCTGTAGCAAACTGGACGTAAATGTCTCCGAGTTCTGCTGCTGGGAGTTGCTTTTCGAGGTCCCTTGTGATGATGAGGGCGGCGAGGACGTCTCTTCTTTTATTAACCTCTTCAAGAACGTCAGAAAGTGTCTCCTCCATCTCCTCGTCTGTCTCCGTCTCAGGCACAGGGTTGGCGATGCGCACCACACGAGACGCTTGCTGAGAGGCAACGCATGCAGACAGACAAACCAACAAAAGGCGGCGCAGCTGCAACTTTTAATGTTTGCTAACAAACTCGGGTTGTTTCTCCACGCTTACAGCCAGCCCCTGCGTGCCAATATATCTAACAATAAGACTTAAATGTGCGTGTGTGTATGCATGTATGCTTATACACATGAATAAATAACTAAATATATATATATATATATGTGTGTGTGTATGAACACTTATTTTTGAGCACATGCCTGTACACATAAAGGGGCGTTAGTGTATGTGCATCGCCTAGCCGCAGGTTGCATGTCTATTTATCTGTAGGCTGCTAAGCCGTAAAGCATCGTTAGGGTTTCTATGGAGGACAACAGAGAGCGCCTCAAAGCAATTAGGGTTTAGGGTTTAGGGTTTAGGGTTTAGGGTTTGCCTGGCGCGCACCCCGTGCAGCAACTCCGCCTGGATTTGGCACTGGAGAAGTTCGACGGGGAGATCAGGTTTCGTGGTGAGGCCCGTTGGACACTTAGCGAGAAATTCGCTGCATCAGAAAAGCATTTTAAAACTTTTGTTAAAATTCTGTCTGCTAATCCCCGCATGCAGCCAATCCTTTTGTATTTAAATATTTAAACATATTAAAAAACTTATCGGGGGAGAGAGAAGAACGCACACAACAACATTTCGGGATGTTTCCGATAGCGCGGAGAGAAGCTTCGCCAGAGCCGAACTGTCTCCGGTAGTTTCTGCTATTGCCGTTGCTGCGGCGACACTTTCTAAGAGAGCCACGTTGGCAACGCTGCAGAGCCAGCAAAAACAGCAAATGAACACAACAAGGAGGCTGCATGCGCCTTTACGCAGGCTGGCAGTGATGGGGTGACGCAGACAGAGCTAACTCAGATCAACACACACACACAACACTCTTCCCCACCATGACCTCTGCTTCCAGCGGCAGAGAGACAGAGAGACAGAGAGACAGGATGAAACAAGAAAACATACAAGACAGACAGAGAGAGCAAGACAAAACCTAAACAAATCTCGCCATATATCCCAACATACCCTGAGATCTCTGCAAAGTTAACGTCCGCAGACTCTTTCTTCCAGTCTGTGGGTCTGTTGATGCGAAGCTGCTGCCCCTTCCACACGAGTGGGTTTAAGGCAATGGCTGCCTGTGCGTCTTCAACAGAAGCCATCTCAACAAATCCGTAATTGCCGCCTCTTTCTTTTGAAAACCAAACGTGCAAAACTGGACATTCGCCTGCCAGATACTTGCCGCTCTTCAGACGCATGCTGTCCCACAGAAACTGCTTCAGCTCCTCTTCGGTGGCCTCCAGCAGCA
This sequence comes from Eimeria falciformis, assembly GCA_002271815.1. Taxonomy (NCBI): domain Eukaryota; phylum Apicomplexa; class Conoidasida; order Eucoccidiorida; family Eimeriidae; genus Eimeria; species Eimeria falciformis. Next base: position 298,088 of record NPHX01000265.1, on the reverse strand, counting down.
AAGGCAAATTGCCTGCAGCGGCAAAAAGCAATATAATAACAACAACCCCACCAACCCGTAGACTCGCCGTCAAGGGTTTATAAGCCATAAGGAACGCGTGCAGAACTCTTGCTTAAAAACTCTTTAAACTTTGCTAATTGAAAGGAATGCTCCACCTCCTATCCGTATTCCGCAGACTGTATGTACAGCGCATGGAGCGCCCACAAGCTAAAGAGACTAAGAAAAGCAAACAAAACTCACCAATGTGGAGCCTACGGGCTCTGCGCGTGGCGTTCATGTTTTGATCAAACATCACATCACCCCTCTGATCTCCCTTCCTGACCCACTGGAACCCGTCCCAGCAGACTTGCTGCTCGCCGCCTGGCCGGCAGTAGCGTTGAATTGTTTCGTACTGAGGCAGAGCCAAGAAACACAACCGGTAAACACAGAAATGAACTTGTGCGTCTGCTGCTGCCAGCAGGACACACGCACTCGCACTGTACAGACAGACACCCTGGGGTGCTAGTGACCCTTGCGGCAGGCGTGTATTCTCTCGTCTATTTTGTAGCAATTAAAACCTTTTCGGTACCTGCCGGCGTCTGCGGGCTTTCTCCCTGCTTCTTGAGCGTTTGTGATCTTCCTCAGAGTCCGCCGCTGGCGAGTACGAGTGGCTGCGTCTCCTGTCTCTTCCACCAAATCTGCTCCAGGCTCCAAAGGCCTGCCGCCCTCTGCCTCGTATCCCCACGCCACCTCCCCGATTAATCCGACGGATCCGAGGAGGGGCAGCGGGAGACTGACTGTTGCTGCAACCTTCCCATCTCCCCACCTCGCCACCGCCAGGGTCGGGGATCGGGTCGTCCCGCAGCCGGCGCCGCTCGTACACCTCGTGCTGTCCTTCGCGGCGGGCCAGGGGGTGGTGAGGTCGGTGGCTGGAGGAAATACGAGGGCCAGGCGAACGGCCAGCATAAAACGACTGTCTCATGTTTTGACCCATGTGATCCCCGCCGTCTGGTGATGCAGAGCGACGCATCAAGCCGTAGCTGCTGAAGCTTTGCAAACCGCTTTGGACGCTTGAGGAACTTCCGCTCCGGCTGGGAACTCTCCTGAAGGCAGGAGGGCTGCGTCTGCCTTGCCAACTTGCATGACTCCCTTTGTTTTCATGAACGCTGGGCCCCCTCGCGTCGACATGCAAGTGATGAGAGGCACCTGATTCTATTTCTGCTTGATCCTCGGCCTCTTCTCCCGCGGGAACCTGGCTGACCGCCTCTTCGATTGTGTAACGCCCATTGCGGCGGTTCCTAGGTGACCACTGCCCGACTTGGTCGCTGTACATTCTGCCCCTACGGAACATTTTTACAAAGGCCAGTTACAAAAAATAATGAAAGATAAGAAAATAATGGAGTGATCACGGTGATTGGAATAAGCGATAATCGTTTTGATGTGCACAGACACTCCGTTTCTGTGAGAACTCAGCACAAGACACCGCGGTGAAACAAACTGCAACATGCACTAAAAACATGACATATTACAAAATAATAGCAGAAAAGACAAAACCACTTTGATGTTTTTCAATTTCAGCTCGAAAATCTGAATGGCACCAGACGCTGGCACTATCTAGCGAAGTCAGTACAATGTAACACAGCAAAACTAGGTGTAAAGCAAATTGACAACACAAAGAAAATAAGACAAATGTTGTAAATTTTTGTTAAGACTTTAGTTGTACGGTTATTTCAAGCGCATTTTGCCCTTTATTTGCACATGCCTCGGCCCCACACCAACAGCACCCACAACTGACAAATCCCAGACCGGACCCCGCCGAGCGTCCTTCCATCGAAACGCTCAAAAAATACAAGAAATAAAGCAAAAATATTATGCCGCATGTAATGATTATTGTCCTGGCTTTTTGTAGAAGCATGTGTTATAAAACTCTGGCAACTCTCTGCATCTGGGACTTATGCTAGGATCAACGGTGGTTACTTATCACGCATAAAATACAGCTGGCTGGGCTACAAGCTTTACATGCAACTTGCCTTGTATTGTTTGGCTATCTCAGATTGTTTGGTTGATTCAGATTGGGGATTTGCCTGGTGTTACAAAATGCTCCGCAACTGCACCAACTGTTGGCTGTGTCTTTCTCAGTAGCATTAGACTACCTCAAGTCCATTAGACTAACTTCTTCAAACTATATGCTACTTTTTAGCTGAAGTAATGCTTGACTAGGAGCATGAGCCAGTATGAAACAGTTCGACAAATTATGTGCAAGCCTTGCAGAAGACAAGGAGAAAAGACAGTCGCTGTATGTAGCCTTGGAATTGGTGACAGGCGAGTAAGGGTTTAAGAAAGCACAACTTGTAAAACAAAACATATTCATCAATGTTGCAGAGAAAGAGCTTAATGCGTTTATAGGAAGGAAAGAAAGGTTGAATCTAAGCTATCAGGTTCCACTCGACCTTCTTCAGTGTATAAAGCTAATTCTAGCGTCCCGCTACCACGTCAGACTTATGCCTCGTTCATCAGCAAGCTGCGACATCTAGTGGCCCTGTGGTTAAACTGTCATTGCCAATGTAAGCAAATAGTTTTCATGCTAAAGGCTACTGAAGCATGCAAATTGAATCTAATTGAGGTCTTTACACAAAAAAATGCTTGGACACACTCGTGAGCTTTGGTGGCTTTCGCAGTTGTCTTTAGTGGTTAAGGGGCTTGAAGGTTAAACTGCGATTGAACGCAAAGTAGAAGACCAATGTTAGAAACCGTGATATCTGCGTGATCAATCTTTGGGATGTACTTTTTTTCTTCACCCGTTTCATATGGAGTATTACATTTCCGTGGCAGTTGATGATGATTATTGAAAGATGACTTCTGTAAAACTCAAGTAGAGCCTTATGAAAATCATCAGTTTTGCACAGGCCTTTGTCTGGTTATTAGTTTGCTTTTCTTTTGCCGTTTAGCACTTGGTTTTTATCTTTCGTTTGACTCCCTTCATGGAAATGTCTTCAGACTTTCTCTGAAAAACCCATTCAACTTCTCTTATTAACCCATTCAACATTGCTGCCCTGGACAAGGGGAAAATGCTTTATAGGCCGCATCAGGGCATAACATGCGCATTCGATATTATCGTGTTTGTTTGCTTTTTATAATTCTGAACTGCCATAATTAAAGCTGCACTGTGATCCCCTATGGCTGCTAGTAATGCTGCTGTGTCGCCTGTGCCTTTTGCCGCCCACGGTTGGCACCTTGTAGATCTTTTCTCGTTTGTTTTGTTCCCGTACAAAAGTGTATTTTGCCCAGCATTCGGTTCGGGAACTCAGTGCCTGGTAGCCCTGGCTCTACGGGTGAGTTCGTGCAAATAAAGCCTCAAAAAGCTTTGGATGCATAAAAAATAAGCACATTTTCCATGGCCTATTCTTGCCAACTTTTTGAACCTTTCAGCAAAAGTGGTACTAATGGTAAAACAAACAGGATTCATACATGGATTTGGTTTGTGCCTGTGAAGCTAACGCGAAGCCGCGCAAGTAAGTTGAAGGGGTTAATAAGAGAAGTTGAATGCACAAGACGAGCTCTGCGGCCCAATGCGCGTTTGCTATAGCTTGTTAGAGTCCACTAGGCGTAGGAAAGAGAGCACTAAAAAAATTATATTGATTTCTTAGAGAAAAGACGCGAAACAATCGCAGGTTGTGTGCAACGAAACACCTTGAACCAGAAGCGGCACAAGCCAAAGGTTCCACCAAGCAGGTAACTAATGAAACTGGGGTCAGCTGCAACTGTGTAACAAACAGCCATCAACTACGTTGAGGAGAGCCTTGAGGCGCCACTCCTCAAGGCCACTGAACGTGAGACCTGCAGAGACGTGCAGCCAAAGCCCACAGGACATTCTGTCCCTGAGTAGAAAGGAGTAGTTGGTACGCAGACACTGAGAATGAAAACATCATAGGGTCCAGCAGAACCGAGCTTGAAGGCACGCAAAGGGTTTCCTGTCTCAAAAAACCCACGGCAGCATCCGCATTCGGAAAGAAGACGTATCATGCTTCTGTTGCCAGCTCTTTTCATGCGCTGTTACTGAGCTTGCAAAGCAAGAAGCGCAACAAGCTGCAAACCACCGACCGAAACTGCACGCGATTAAAGAACCACAAATGTAAAAAGTCGACGGCTTGGAGCTCCTAACCACTAAGCGGCAGAAGTAGAAGGGAGCATAGTGGAAACTGAGGACGCACGAATGCAACTTAAAATGAATAGAGATGCCGAGCAACTGGCACTGGAAGAAACCATACAAGAAGTAGACGCAACAGAAGAAATAAATTCTGGTTTGCTTTTGCTCATGGCAGTTAAAGCGGCAAAAATAAACAAACGACAGTTGAAACTGAGGGGTCGAGAAGCCATCAAACTGCCGCTGGTAACATGAAGATACACAATACCTCATCAAAGAATCTTACACAGCTAGTGCTGCTGCACCCACTCGTGCGTATTGTGCGTTTCAAGGGAAAATGAACAAGGCTTTAAGATTATCACCTGATTGCGACGAACACTGAGTTCAGCTGCTGTAGCAGCAGGTTGCAGTAAGAATCCAGACAGGAAAAGGAAACAGCCCGAGGCTGTTGGTTGTTAACTAAAACTTAGGAAAGATAGGGAAACATAGAGCGCTGTGAAACATCACGCATCAGAAGATACCCTTCAGGGTGTGTGCGAGTAGAACACCCAAAGCCATATTCAGGTCGTACTGATTATTCGTCTGTGCCAGAGAAAAAATGGAGGCTCTCCCTTAGTATGCTGCCAAAGGGTTTTCCGTTGGGCTGTGGTGAGTGTTCGTTTGCGCTCTTTTTCTCAGTTCCAATTGCTTCTTTCAAACTACCGTTTTACTTTAGATTTTTTGTTTAAAAGACGCGTAGCGCAATGCACAAAGGGTGTTTGTAGCAGAGCGCTTCACACGAAGTGGAACGGGTGAGCTACTCATTGTTCTAACTACAGCTAACATTAGAGAGCATGACCGCCCATTCAACCCCTGCATAGTTTAGGCAGAACAAACTCAGAAAACCTCCTCGGGCTTTCTCAGCAGCCTTAAAGGATGGATGTAGGGGAGCGGACATGAGGCTGTGCTTCTTCAAGGGTCTGCTGATACAGACTTTTATCCTTGTCACTGCAGCCAAGCCATGCGGCTCGCAAACCTCCATCTGGTCAGAGATACTTATTCGTATTTGTTATTTCCAGTTAATTTCGATGGCGAAATGGCGAGTGTTTGAAACAATGTGTGAGTTAATGAGCAGTACTGAATGAGCCTTGAACGTCCTAATGTATTAGAAAGAACGCTTCAGCGAGTGGGCTGGTGTAAAATCCGGTGTTGTATTTAAATTGTTTTTATTACGCGGTGTCAGGGAGAAGCAGAAAGATGTTCCTATTGTTATGTCGGTCCCCCACCAATACAACTCCATGGAAGCAGGAGGCTTGACCGTCCACCACTTTGGTAATCAAATAGCTAAGTTTTGAACACACTGCATGATGCATGCAAAACGTATATAGTATTTCTTGTTTTTTATGAAAAAGCATGGAATAAGCGTGTAGCACTTTGCAGTGCCGTGCGCACCCCAGACCCAAATTGAACTTGTGCTTCCGTTTGGATACTTTGTGGTTATGGTCGTCTTTGGCATTTTAAAGCTGCTTCGCCTTTCTATTTCCACTGTCCTTCCCTCTTCTGGGATTTCGGGGTCCTTTCTGTTTCAAACGTACAAAGGCTTCCGCTCCCCCACAGAGAGGTTCTGCGGCTTTTGAGTAACACTACAATCTGAAGAAAGTGGCCAATCTATGCCCCTGGCCGGGCCGCTTTCTTTCAAATCTTTTGAACAGCAATTTTGCTACAGTTTACGTACACCGCAGCTTGCGTCTACCACAGAAATTTAGACACTTTTTGTGGAGCTGTGAGGTTGTGTGGGGCCCCATTAAGAACTTTGCTGGGCGCCTCACCAGAGGGATTGCACAGAAGCGTTGCATGCGCAGAGTAAAGGGCGAATTTGACGGCTAAGCCGGCGAGTCGCCCTAGGATGGAAGCTCAGAGGGTAGCAGCTCCTTCCACTGGTCATCTCTGAGGCGCTGGCGTTGTTTTCTATATCAGGGGTTGAGATGCGTTTACGTTTCAGTGGGGATTGGTAGCGCAGCAACGGCTGTGCCTTCTTGGCTGCGTCTGCAGCAGCAGGAGCCTCGAGGCAAAGTCCTAAAAGCCTGCTGTCGGAGAAGCGATCCCCGCCCTTCGATCCCAGGCCCCCCAAGTCTCTTTATACGGCGTCTCTGCGCCATTCCGCGAGCTTTTACAAAAAAATGGCTGCATTCAAAGGCGGCTCGCCCACTGGACGAGTCGGAAATGAGTTTATCGTTCCCACAGAGTCCATGCATGCGTCTGCACCTGAGGGCTTGAGAGGGCGTCTGATGCCTGGGGGAACGAGCAGCAGCAGGTCAGACCGCCGCACGGACAAACCGTCTTCCTCCTCTCCCGAGGGAGACGCGCTTTCGGACGAGTCGCTGCTGGATTCCGCTCCCAATAGCCTTGCAGATGGGGAGGCGACAAGGACCTCAGGGGCTGGAGGAGGTGCTGCTACTACGGCCAGTGCAGGGGCTTCAAAAGACTCCTGGAGGCTGAAAGATGGAAAAGAGAATGTCGCCGACAGTGGGAGTGCATGTGCTCCCCTCGCCGGTTCGGGGGCGAGCGGCTGGTTGTGCCGCGTGCTTCGCACCAGGCGTGGAAAAGTGCTCTGTGGTTTGTTGGTGGGGTTGTTGTTTTTGGCTATCTTTTTGCCGATCTTCTTCTGCTTAATAGCACCTCAAATCGTTCGGTCCGTCGTTAATTCCTCCCGTTTTGTGGTGAAGTCGACGGATATCGGCGCAGTTTATCCCTCAGGGTTCGAGGTGCAGATGACCATCCAGCTGCTGAAGCCTCCCCCCATGGGGGCCACCGTAAGGGCAGCCGAGGCCTCAGCGGAGTGGAACGGGAAGCGGCTGGGATCGCTTGATCTCCCCGAAATGAACCTCAGCAAAGGCGCGGCGCATGTGGCCCTTAGCACAACTTTCCAGATTGAAGATGCAGAGGCTTGGGGCCAGCAGGCCGGCGATCTGCTGCGCACCGGAATGGTCCAGTGGACCATTTCAGGTCTTACCGACATCCGCGCCATGGGCCTGACCTTTCGAAATATTCCCTTCGTAATGAACGTCGACGTGGAGGGTAAGAGGGCGAGCGTTAAGCCTCCAGCCGAGGCATCCAGCTGTCTCTACAGAGCGGCCAGAATACTTGTTTGTTTAGTAAGGATTATGTTTGTTTGTTTGGGGCTGCTGGGCATCTGGTGTCTCCTCAGGTCCGGCGCTAATGGCAAAGCAGGGGGCTGTAGGGTCTCCTTTCCGCGTCTTGTCCTTAGATTTGAGTGAGAGCGACGGAAACAGCGTCAAAATGGCCACCACAGTTGGCTTTACCAACGAGAGCCCCACGGCCGTGGCATCGTTGGGAGACGTGGAGTTTGAGGTTAGCTATCTTGGGGTCCCCATAGGACACATGCGCTCTGTCAGCCCCTTGCGGATGGACAGGGGCGAGAATGTCTACACCTTTAAAGGGGAGTTGAAGCCCATACAATCTCCGGGGGACGCCTCCCTGGAAGGTGAGGCCCAGAAGCAGTTCCTCAATGCCTTGGGGAGTCTTATGGCGAGGTCTCTCTCTGGGGAGCTGGTGGAGATGGATGCCAGGGGAACCTTCTGTTCTGAGCCTGTCTTCGCTGCTGCCGTCTTGGCCGCAGCCTTCACTACCCCCGTCCACGGCCTTGCCGTGGCCCCTCGCCGCCAGCCCGCTGCTTTGGCCTCACTGGGGACGACTGCTCCCCTGCAGGTCTCTTCCTTTCCAGGACATCGCAGGGCCGCACAGCCACGAGGAGACTCGCCCTTAACTGCCATGGTGGAGGGCATCAAATTTACAGATATGAAGCTCAGCGAACACCCGAAGGCAAAGGACAGAGTCCGCCTTAAGGCCCAGCTCGAGGCCCGAGTGGCGAATCCGCTAGGACAGAATTCTCTCGTTGATATTAAAGAGGTGAGGGGAATGTGGCACACAAGGCCTCACAGTGTGCTCAGCTTCTTTTGCCGCTGTCTCCTGTTTCCTTTTGGGGGTTTGCTGATCATTCGAGGTGTTGCTCCTCAGGTGGATTCACTTAGTGTCTTCAGTCTGTCTCCTTTTGTCTCCTTGAGGCCCTTGTGGCTATTTCTGTTTTTGTTTCTGTTTCCAGCTGTTCTTTGAGGGAGATATGCACGTGGGATCGCCTGAAGGCCCCAGGGTCGGTTCTGTAATGGCCACGCTGGTGGCGGTGGCGCCACCTCAAGTTGTTGCAGAAGGAGCCCCGGGCCTAGGGGAGGCTCAGCCTGAGGCCCCTGCGTCGTCTTCTGTTGTCTCCTCTGCCCCGCTTGTGCGGCTTGGAGGTCCTGAGGGCGACGGGGGTGCCTCCGCCTTGAAGCATCCCGAGGAGCGGGGTGGAGTGGTGCGTCGGCTGGCAGCGAAAGGTGCAGCAGCAGGAGGGCCTGCGTTGAGGAACACAGCCTGGTTGGATTCCGTGTTTAGCATGGAAGGAGATCTGAGGCTGGAGGACGACGGGGCCGCATTTATGGAGCTCGTGCGTCTCATGGCGACTGAGAAGGACGTGCGTCTTGTCTTCGTGCGGAGCTCTGTCGACGTCAGAGCAGACTTTGCGTTGGGGGAGTTGTCTCTCCCGGGGATGAAGCTGGACCACGAGTTGCAGATGGAGGGAATGGGCTCTGTGGAAACCGTCAAGGTGGAGGAGTTTGCTGTCCTTGGGGAGACAAACGGCGGCTGGCTGTTTGTTACCCGCGTGCTGCTGCCCTCAAGGGCCCCTGCCAGTGTGGACTTGGGCCCCGTGGGGATGCGGCTGACCTTTCAGGGTCTCCCCGTCGGCGTTCTCTTCTGCACCGAGATGAAAATTAAAGAGGGGATGAATGTGCTTGCCTTTGCTGGCATTTTAAGTCCCGAAGACCAGCCGCATGCAGAGGTAAAACTCTCTGCCTTCTTCTCCGCGGCTGTCTCCCCCCTGCCTGTCTCCGAGTTGCCGCAGCTGGAGGTGAGGCTCCTGACGGATCCCAGTCATGCCGATTTTGCCCTTGTGCGGAAATACGTCCCGCCTCCCTATGATGAGGATGAGGGCGAGGAGGAGCAGGAGAAAACAGCCAAGTGGGTCCTTAAGGCCATGGACGGGCTCAAGCTGGAAATGCCTGTCCCCAATCTCGGGAGCGTGTCGGACCGTTTGGAGACAGTTGAATTTGAGGAAATGCAGATAAGCTGGCCTGACGCCACGGACTACAGCGTGCCTATCTCCGGCCTCATGGTGCTGCGCGTCACAAACCCCTTGGGCCCTCGCGTGTTGCTTCACGTGCCCCGCATGTCGGTGGATGCCGATGTTGCTGCCATCGTTGAGGCTGAGGCCTCATCTGTCCCAACTCCCGCAGGGGCTGTGGTGTCTGTGGAGCCGAGCAGCAAAGCGCAGCTCGCGCTGCCCCTTGGCCACATGCAGGCGAACGTGGACAACCTCACCTGCAAGGCTGTGGGCAGCAGCACCCCCGCCTCGGTGTTGGCTGTCATTGGCGGTTTTGCGGCTGTCTCGGAGGATGCAGCAACGGTGGAGATGCGGGCCCCCCTGAAGACGGTTTTGAAGCTGCCTGAGCTGCCTGCCGCTGCCCGCCGCTTTGGCACTTTTGCTGCTGCCTTCGCGGAGCAGGAAAAGGTGCTCATGGAGTTCTCAGGGTCGGCAGACTGTGAGGTGGAAACACCTTTCGGCTTTATTTTCGTGTCTCCTTTGGCCCTGAAGAGCGTGATTGAAATGCCGGGCTTAGGGGGTCTTTCCGACGTCGCAGTAAGCGACTTGCGGGTGGTGGGAGTTGGGAACGTGGGAGCTTATCTCTCCGGACGGGGAAGCGCAGAAGGGGACGAGGCTGCTGAGGCTCCTGACGGAATTCTCTTAGAGGCAACGGCGCTGCTGGAGAGTGCCTCAAGTGCCTCACTGGGGTTGGGCCAAGTGGATCTTCTCTTGGCTTTTGAAGGAGTTGTCGTCGGGGCCATGCAGACGCCAAACGCCTCCATTCGCAAAGGCACAAATCAATTCCAACTCCGAGGCAAGCCGCACACCCTCTGGTGCTTTTTGCTGTCTCCTTTTGTCTCTTGCTGAGGCGCTGGTGTGGAGCTTGTTGGAAGTTTTTGAGGGCAGACGGGCGGCGAGGCTGCTGGGCATTTTGTTGGTTGCCCTTTGGGGTGTCGTTTCTGTTTGTTTTGCAGGTGGCCTGTATGTGAATAAGGAGACCAGTGGCAGTCTCTCTCGTCTCTTCTCCTCAGCCCTGGCGGAGACACCCGCGTCTCTTGATGTGTCTTTAACAAAGGCCACGCTGCCCTCTGGTGCTGCTGCACCTCTTTGGCTGTCGGAGGGCCTTAAGCTGATGAAGCTCCGTCCCCAGCTGCCTCCCTTCTCCTCTCTCTTTCCCGGCTTAAACTCTGGCAATCTGCTACAGGACCTGCAGATAGAAACGGTGTCTGTACACCTGAATGAGGCGTACGCAGACATTCTCACGGTAACCGCCAAGACGCACGCCACAGCTGCATTCCCTCTAGGCGGAAATGTCCCCGTGGAGGTGCGAAGTGTCTCCTTTGACCTGCTGCTGCGTGCTGCAGACGGGAGGCTCATTGGCTCTGTGGTATCTGCAGCCAATGCCTCAGAGACGCAGCGTGCAGCAACGCGTTTGGAGACTTTGCCAGGGGGCCAAAGCCTTTTAAAGGTGGAACTGGAGACGGGGGCGACAATGGCGCTTGCTGAGGGAGGCGAGGCCTTGAGCCTCTGGATACGGGAGACGCTTCAGAGCGGCGGCGCTCCTCAGGCCTTCACGGCCAAAGGCACAGCTGGGGTGGTGCTTAGCGTTGGCGGCTTAGGCGAGGTCTCCATTGAGGGCTTAAAAGTCGACAGACCTGTCTCCTTTAATACCTCCTCATTTCCAGCTGTGGCTGCTGCTCCTGTGGACCCCACTGCACCACCAGGGGCTGCAGCAGGCGGCTTGGATCCCCAGCTGGGATCGTGGCGGATCTTGGGGGCTCACGAGGACGGGGATTTGCTTTTCGAGGCTGAGGCCTCGTTTGCTTCCCCTGTCGCCGTTGAGATGTCCCTACCGTCTCTGCATGTAAAGGCCCTGTATGGAGACAGTGTAATTGCCGTGCTGGACACGGATCCCATAGAGCTGCAGCCTTACCCCAGAAGAACCGTAGCACACTTGTCGGGGAGACTCCTCCGCCAGACGACCCCCGAGGGCCTGCAGGGCCTCAACAGCCTCGTGGCTGATGGGCTTAGCGGCGTTATGCTTGGGGCAGCCAGCAGCGACGAGGAGACAGAAACGGAGACACCCCAACGGCGGCAGCAACCTGTGCTGCAGGTGGAGGCGCGGCTGCCTGATTCGACTCCTGCGCCCATGTGGTTGCGTGAGGGCCTCAAGGAAACCTTGTTAGAGGCGCCGCTTGATTTTCAGAAGCTGCTATCTCCATCGCTAATAAGACAATTGCTGCTGAGGGATACGAGCATCGACGTCTCCCACCTCCTGCCTTCAGGCCAGGCGTCTGTCTCCTCCAGGGTATCTGTGCTGCTGGAGCCGTTTTTGGGGAGCAAGTCTTCTTTGGAGATCGCCGACTTTGCTGTTGAGGCTGCGCTGCTCGACCCGCGCAGCGGCTCCCCTTTGGCCATCTTAAGGCCCGCGCCTGCTTCGCGTGAAGGAGACACCACAGCAGCAGGGGACACCGCAGCAGCAGCAGGAGACGCCGCAGTTCAGGTGCGGCATGTGGCTGAGGGTCTTTACGCCATCGAGTTGCCTCTGAAGCTGCAGATGGAGATTCAGGACGAGGACGCGTTTGCTGCCTTCGCCGTGGATGCCGTCAAGGAGGAGGAGACGGTTGTTCTTGCACGAGGCCGTGTCTCCTTAAACCTAACGACCCCTCTGGGGCTGCTGTCTCTCCGCGGGGTTGGGATGCAGCAGGCTGTCCCTCTCCGAGGTCTCAGGAAAGGATTAGATGCGCTACTGAGCGGTCTGAGGGTCTTGGCTTTCTCAGTGGAGGAGGTATCTATTGACGGAGCAACCGGGACGGATAGAATCTCCTTTGCTGCGGCGGTGGAGCCAGGGATCAGCCCGTCTCTTGAAGGAAGAGACAGGCTGCAGATTAATGCCGGGCCTGTCAGCTTTTCTCTCTTGGATGCAGCAGATATGTCTTCCATCGGGGAGGTCTCCATGGCCAGTGCTGTTGTTGGCGGGAGGAGCAACGATCCCATGTTGCTTGAGGGGTTTGTGTCGGAGCCAAGTGTCTTGAAGAGACGCGGCAAGTCGCGGCTTGCTGCCTTTATGTCCAGGGCAGTCAATGGAGAGGATCTTGGGGTGTTCGTACGCTGGAAGCCGGACCCCGCAAACCCAAGGCCCGACTGGATTGGCGCTGTCCTCGATCAGCTCGACCTCAGGCCCACAATCTCAGGGTACGTTTCCAGATCCTTCGAACTGCTTGCAGACAAGAGACAAATCGCAGAAACAGAAAGACGAAGGCAGAGACGCTTTTGTACACGTGTAAATGAAGGAGGCCTTGTTAGCATGCAGTTCGCGTGAAACTTGATCGATCCCGATCTCGTGTGCCTTGTGTTGTTGGCGTTGCTTTTGCTTTCTCAGGCTAGGCTCGTCTCTTCACATCATCGAACGTCTCGGGTTTGGAAGCTTGGTGGTGGGGGCGGAGAGCAGAGACAAAATAAGTGTCTCTGCCCTTGTAGAAGTGGAGGTTAAGAGCCCATTGGGCCCCCTCGCGACCGTAAGGCTAGAAGAGGTGGGAGGCACGGTGGAGCTGTTTGCTGATGGAGACAACGAGCATTCACCCATGGCGTTCCTTACGATGGAGACAAGGTCTCCCCTTGTACAAACCCAGGAAGAAGACATTTTGCTTATCACCCTACAGCTCGATGCCAGCAAGGATGCGCTGCAGCTGAAAAATGGCGGCCGGGCCTTCGCCGAGTTTGTGGCCAGTCAGATCAACAACGGGCCCTCCCCTGTGGCCTACAGGGCCTCAATTGCGGCCACCGTGGTGTCTCCTTTTGGCCCCATTGAGGTCAAGGGTCTCCAAGTGCGCGGCAGCACCAACTTGCTCGACGGGGGCTCCTCTGGCAGCAGCGGAGGCCTGAAGGATCTTCAGTTTTCTGTCGATAGAATTCAATTCCGCGATCCGCCAGAAGGGCAAAAGGCCTTGGGGTTTGTGGCTGAGGTGTCTCTAGAGGTGCCCCTCGACCTCAGCATACAGCTGGGTTCTGTGGCACTCCAGCTGCTTATCCCCGTGGAGGACGAGCAGCAGCAGCAGCAGCAGCAGGGGACAGCAGCAGGAGGGCGCACGCAGGTGGAGAATGAGACGGCGTTGGTGCCTTTGGGTGTTTTGGAGCTTCCTGGCATTTCGCTCGAGGCGGGGGTTGCCAATTTGGTTGCTGAGGGATACATACAGCCGGATACGGCGGACCTGCCTTACGTGTCGGCCTTCATTTCCCATTTGCTGCAAGGAGCGGCGCCTCAGGTGGTGGTAAAGGGACTGTCTGTTTCTGGGCTTAGCGGGGCCCCTTCGCCAGAGTGGCTGCAGGCTGCCGTGCGGAGCATCCTGCTGGCTGCGCCCCTGCCGAAGCTTGAGGCCCTTGAAGGCTCAACTTTCTCAGACCTCCAAATGCTCAACATGAGGCTTGCCATGCTGCCCGAGGGAGACGCCGGGGGAGACGGAGGAGTTCAGCTAGGGGCCACCATCAAGACGACCATCAAAAACCCTCTGGGGGCAGACGCAGCCGTCCAAGTCAAACGTGTGGGAGTCGACATTGAGCTGCTCGAGGGCCTCCTCGAAAACCAGCAGCAGCAGCAACAGGAGCAGCAGCAGCAGCACGAGGAGCAGCAGGAGCAGCAGGAGCAGCAGGAGCAGCAGGAGCAGCAGCAGCAGGAAGCAAGGGCCGCGAGCAGACGGCGTCTGCAGGAGATGGAGCAGCAAGAGTCTTCGCTAACTGCTGAGAATTTGGCGAAGATGCGGCGCGTGGGTCGTCTGGTGGTGCGGGAAAAGGAGGTGGTGCAGAGAGGCCAAGTGGTGTCTGTGGACATAACGGAGACACTTTCATTTGCAGATGGAGGAGAGGCCTTTGCCCGCGTGGCCCTGAAGATGATGAACAAGACAGACCCAGTGCTTTTAGGGGTTGAGGGGACAGCCTCTGTGCTGCTGGATTCGGTCATTGGGGAGCTGCATCTGCAAGGGGTGCCTCTCCGCTCCCTCATAACCATTCAAGGGTTTGGTCTGCTGCAGCAACAGAGGCTCGATGCCATTGCAGCCTCAGCCCTTGCAAACCTCAAAATCTCAGATGTTGCTCCTAGTGACGATCCCAAGAAGGCCGTGGAAGGAGAAGAACGCTCCTCTCTTGACAAGCCTCAGTACCTTGTGATGGAGACGGCCGTCGAGCTGCCTTCGGTGGCAGGCATGGAGGTTGATATCCGCAGTTTGGTGTTTTCTGTTGGTTTTGAGGGGGAGACACTTGCTGCTGTGGTTCTCCCCAAACTGCATCTAACAGGGCAGAGCCAAGGGGCCCTGCTGACCATACAAGGGATTGTAAAGCCGACGAACAATGAGGCCTTTTCACGCCTTGCCTCCAGCTTCTTCAGCGGAGGAAAGTATACAGTGTCTGTACGGGGGGCCCCTCATGCATTCGGGTCCCCCCCTGATTCCGCTCTGGGCCTGGCTGTTGGCATGTCGGGCGTGAGGGAGTCTCCTCCTGTGTGGGTAAAGAGGGTGATGGAGGCTGTGGCGTTTGAGGTCCCTGTGTCTTTCTCCCGCGGTGAACAGTCTTCCAACAAGCTGATGAGGAGCCTCGATATTCAGGGAGTCGATGTGGATATGTCCGGCCCCAGGAATCCTTTTGTTGAGGCCAAGTTCGAGGCTCTTTACGCCTTCCCGCCGCAATTCGATGTAGCCCACAAGGCAAGCTTTTGCCGCACGCAGCCCCAAACTTGCAGACATAAACGCATGATTATTAGGCAGGCCTTCTGCATGCAGAGAGCGGTAGTTTGGCTGCCAGCGAGGGGTGCTGTGTGAAATGTCTGTACAGATCGAGCAGATGGAGGGCGAGCTGAATCTCTTCCGGCCGAACATAGACGAGCCCGTAGCAAAGATTAAAGTGAAGAATTTGGCAATTCTGTCGCAATCTCAGGTGCATGGACAGGGCACGCGCATTGCGATGGAGATGATGTCTACGGAGTTGATCGTCTTTGCAGGCATGGAGGCAGAATTTTCTGAGCTGATGAAAGAGACAGTCAATTCGAGCGACATTGTCTCCATTTTCTTTAAGGGAGAGATGCACGTTACAGTAGAGACAGCGGTGGGGGCCCTCTCGATATCCCTGCCCATCAATATCACACCGAGCATCCAAGGTGAGACGGAGGCACTTTGTCTCTTGCGGCTTGCATGCGCCCTCCGTATGTCTCCATTATCGTTATCCGGCTGTCCTCAAGCCCCTCCGAAAGGCTTTATGGAGCGTTGAGGCTTTTTCTGGGCCTTTCAGCTGGATTCGTGTCTTGAGACCTGGAGGCGGTTTGTCTCGTGGGTGTTTGTCTTGCTCTCTGCAGGTATCGGGGGACTCAGCGGCCCCAACGCGTCTTCCTTCTTTGAAATATCGGACATGAAGGTGGTGGGCGCAGACAGCGAATTTCTCGATGCCGTGGCGAATCTTCAGCTAAAGATGCCACGGGAGGACTGCGTGCTCGGTGTGGACTTGGGCCCGATCGCAATGGACATTGACATTCCGATTTCCGCGGAGATGATTCCTCTTGTAGATAAATTAGAAAAACAATTCAGGGAACAGAACGTACTGATGACAGACGCCATCGGGCCCCTCATCACCACTGGTGTGGCCAAGTTCGACAAGCTGATGATTCCGTCTCCGATAAAGAGACAGAAACTTTTGAAAGCAATGGAAGACGCAAACGGGGAAACTGAACTGAGTCCCACCAAGGTTCGTGTGGTTTTATTTTCTCCTGTCAAGACTGAAGAGGGCGTGGATATCCCAATGGGCACGCGGGTCCTCATGTCGAATTATATCAACGCTGTACCCACCACTCTCGTCATTCGCAGCAACAAACTCACCTCCCAAAACCAACTGCTCATTCCTTTCTTTGAAGCGTTCCGCGTAGAGACCACCGTGCAAGGCACGGACAGGGCGTTCATTAAGGAAGTCAGCATCGCGGTCAAGGTACGTACACCCCATTAGTCAATCCCTTTCATGCCGACAACGCGCTTAGCAGACGTTGCCAGCAATACATGGATGGATATCTTGCATGCTCTGCGGTGTATGTACACATACAGCTCCGCGGCTTCCAGCCTATTGTGGAGGCTGTTTCCGTTTTTGAGAATCCGACGGAGGCCACTATAAAGTTCCGATACGCGAAGCTCGAGACATTCTTCCAGGGCAGGTGAGGTTCTTTTTTCTGGCGTTTCGGGTGTACGTACAGGTATCTGTAGATGTGTGCTTCTTTGTGTTGTTTTTGCTTATCTCTCTCCGGCTCCTGTTTTCTAACCACATTAGCATTTCAAAACTTGCGGTGGCGTGCGCATTGGTGGTGTTCGGTAGTTATGCTGTAGGGATGAGTTTGTGCTTTGTTGGAGTGCAGTTCGTTGGGTCCCATGGTGATCGACAAGAGGGCGGATCCGGACATCATAAAGCCTCTGCAGCTTAGCAAATCGTCTCCCGTGCAAATCAAGCCTCAGCTGAGAAACGGCACGGTTGCCTTAATGAGCAACGTGTTAAGGAGCATGGCGACCAACAGGGGCATTAAGCCCACCGTAGAAGTAGGTCTTTCGTCTTCTCAGGTCTATCTCTTACGCCTGTCTCCTTTCCGTCACGTTGCTTCTGGCTGTCTCTTACTTCAAATAAGTCTTTGTCTGCGTGTCTCAAGAAAGCGCGTTTTTTTTTTTGTTTGCCGCAGGCTCGCGGCGAAGTACACATTGAAATTGAGGATTTTGCATGCAAGCTAGACATAGACCTTTCGAACATTCCGTTAACCCTCCCGATCTAGTGACAATGAAACCACCAAGGCCGAAAGAGCCTTCTTTCCATAAAGCAATTTTTTGTTAGAGGGGTGAGCGGCGTTCGTCTTTCTCTCTTTCCTGTCCTTTTTGTGGTGGAATCCCCGCCGAGTTTGTTCTTTGGAGCCCGCGCCTGCCTCATGAAATGCTTATCGCTGTCTCCTGTTAATGAATGCGATAAGCCAGTTGGTTTTTTTGATGGGGTGAGGCCGGCGGAGAAGGTAGCAATCTGTTAGGCGGAGCAGACGGATCCCAGGTTCTCTCTTCTGTCCCGGTCTTTCTGTCTCCAGCCGCTTCCACTCCCGCGAATTTGTGTCAGTGGGATGTAAGGAAATGCGGAGCATCCCACACCTTTTCTCCTAGCTGGGATGTGAGTTATGACGGCTTTTTATGCTTGAGCCGCAATAATGGGCAGCAGTTTGCAGTTTGGTTTGTTCTTTGCCGACGCCATTGAGGAGTGCTTCTGGGGATCGCCTTGGCTGCTATCAGCGCCGTGCTCCCTGCCAGAGGCAGCAGACGGCGCTCATTTACCGTGTTTATGTGATCGTCTCTCCGCCTTGTTGGCTGTGTGCATCCATATGCCCCACTGCCCCATGGGCCCCTCACACCCGTACCAAAAGGAGCAGCCGTTCGTGTCAATACTTTCAAGGGAATAGTTCACCCGTAACGCATCATTGAGGCCAGCCACGAAGGCGGCAGAAGGTGTTAGGAGCCCAGACGGGCCAGTGGGGCTTTGCATGCAGCAAACACGGGCTCTCTGTGAGGCGGTAGCTTGAAGTAGCCTCGGAGCCGCTCAGCGCACTTGGCGCCTTTTCTGCCTCATAAAGTTGAGGGCTGTAGGGTAATGTGCCAATAATCAGTGCACATGCGCTCTCGTTCCCTGCCAGTTCTCCTCCTCCTGGCGGCCAGCCGCATGCGATGCACCAGGGGTCACGCAACTCTCACCTCGCCAACCGAACCCTGAAATGAAGTTATGCCCGGGACGCATGCGCATGCAGGGGATGTGCATTTTCCAGGCTTCCACGAGCACAGTGCAAGCGCACGCGATGGCAGTTTGTTTTCTTGTTTGTTAGTTTGTGGGCACACTTGCGTGTGCGCTGCTGAGGCCTACTGGCAGATGGCCGGGGCGTCAGGGGATTGCGAGGGTTAGCACAGAGTGGCTGCATGCGTGTGCTGCTTCTACGGAGCGCACAGCAGCAGGAAGTTGAAAAGTTTGTTTCTTCCGTCTGCTTTCCCCACCACAGCCAATCATCAGCCTCGTCCTAACTACACCAACTGCTTCAAGCTACACATATTCCATTTGCCTCACGCTGACAGTCAGTTGTTACACACAGCGTGGCGCTGCCCACTGCCTCCTGCCTCGTCCATGAGCGCATTCGCTACAGTTGCGGTCAACAAAAGGCCTGTGGACCCTTGGGCAGATCCTCTATGCCACTCACGTTGGTCATCGGCAGGCGTAGCCCCACCTGCTGGCACTTCAGCAGTTTTTACCCGCCCTAAGGATAATGACACCTCCAGATGCAATAACAGCTAGCAGCGTGCCTAGACAACAAACTAGTTTGTAGACAGCGAACTAATTTGTAGACAAACTTGTTTGCTACGGGCGACTGGCAATGCAGCAGCCACAACGCCATGTGTCTGCCTCCCTCCCACCGCCACCTGCCTGGTCCCCATCAATGCATGCAGCCGCAAAAACAACACTTAAAAACCCCACGCAGCCGCTGGCTATCTTATCACAGACAAGCTGCTCGCTAAGGCACTAAGCGGATTGTCTTATGGAGTGCTTGGTCGCTCTGTTCTCCTTTCCTGGTACATTGCACCAGTTCGGGCCTAAAGGCAGTCGTCGCCTTCACGGCTCGTGGTTATTAGAGGCTGTCTGTACGTACACCCGAGGAACATCCCTTCTTGCATACAGGATCATGGGAACGGCGAAAAGGTCAGAAACAGGAATTCCAGCAGCAGTAGAGGTGCGCTACCACTTGGGCGTGAGGCTCGTAGGCTGAGATGCATATCTGCTTGAAGGTCTTTCTTCTCCTAGCCCCTTTGCATAGCAAAAAACAAACTGCTTTTGCCAGGGGAGCACAAGGTGGTCTCTGCTGCCGCCTGCAAAGGAGCACTTCGTGGCGGTCAGCCTGCAGCAAGAGAAATCAATTTGCGTTACCAGGAGCTCCTTCAGCTTCGGCCTTCTGACAGCAAATGAAGAGAAGGAGAGAAACAAGACAAGAGCAGAAATATGCCGCAGATCTCAAGAGTATTCAAATAAACTTTTTAATAAAGAAAAATTTTAGAGTTTCGTGGCAATAGAGCCTGGGGCCCCCATTAGGATCACTGCCGTCTCTGCGGTTACTAGACCACCGGACAGACTCTGTCTCATCTGAGTAAAACAATTGAAGTTTGAGAGCCTTTTTGTTTTTTTCCTTGAATAGGTATTTGTCAGAGCATGGAAGAAATGGGCAAAGAAAGAGAATATGTTCCTCTGGTCTCGCCAATCGATTGCACACCGAGCTGCTTGTGGCACACAGCACCGAAATTCGTCGGAGTCCACCGATGCAGCCCGTCCCTGCGGGAAACAGCTGTCGATTTTTGAAGTGTTTGCGCGTTTCATTTGCGGCGTGGCGCATCTCCCATGGCCTGCCGAGCTGCACAGGCGCCTTTCTCTCCTCCTCGGCAACCAACATCGGGCTGTCCCTTGCGAAGGGCGCTGTCTCCTTGTGTCTCCTTTGTCTAACTACCAAGAGGTGACACACTCCAACATTTGTGCTGCCATCTGCCTGGCGTGTGCCCTAGAGACTCTCTCTCCTGGGCCCCCTCTTGGCTCCCCTTCCAGCAGTGTGTTCGCTTGTTGCGCATCCTTCCCGTGTGCATGGACCTGACCAGTGATCTGTTTGGGTGTTTTAGCTGAGCCGGAGGATCTGGGGCCTCTGTACTGCTGACTGTCTCTTGCGTCTTCTTCAGCACCCTCCCAGCCTTGGGGATTGTTGCTTGCAGGGCCCCTCCGCCCCATTCACTGAGAGGCCTGGTCTCGGCATTAAAGAGACATCAGGGCCCTAGCTGCAGCAGCAGCCGCGGTTGCAGCAGCAGCAGCAGAAGCGGGTGCCAAGCACCCTTACTATCTCATGAGGGTGCATGCGCTGCACACCAGCTCAGCTGCTCGCACAACAGCCCTCACGTGCCGACCTTGCGACAGCAGCAGCAAGAGCAGCAGCGGAGACAGGCATGATGAGGTCACCCGGGGGGAATTGTGAGCAGCCCAAACTGACGCAGTGCAGATCCTGGCCGCAGGAGTACGTCAGTAGAGTCTTTCTTAACGAAGGCCGGCACAGCTGCATGCAGCCCCAAGATGCAGCAGCAGCTGCACAGGCAGGTCTTTGCTCCCCATCAATGCTGCTGGCTCGCATACACCAGCAGCAGCAGCTGCGCATGCCCCAGCTGTCTCCGCAGCAGCACTGCAGCACGCCGCAACTTCCGCCAGATAAATCCCAGCAATTTCGGCCCTTCGAGCTAAATGCAAATGCGGTACTGCAGCAGCAGAAGCAGCAGCAGCAGCAGCCAAACCGGCAGCACGATCACCAACTGCAACCTATATCCAGGGCTGCTCCTGGGGGGCGTCCCTCACTGTACACTCTAGGAGATGCGGATGCACAGATTGCTGCTGCTGCTGCAGCTGCAGGGTGGAGCAGCAGCAAGACGCCAGTGCAGCAGCAAGCAGTAGCCGCAGCAACAGTTCTCGCTCCTCAACTGTCTGTGTCTACTGCTGAGTTCGCATGCAGCTGCCCTTCCCCCAAGACACCAGCGCTGGAGTCGCCGCTCTCCTCTTCCCTCACTAATGAGGCCGATGCAGTATCGTCGCCGGTAGCAGCAGCAGCAGCAGCAAGCTGCAGGGTTGTGTCTCTTGATGTGTCCGAGGGACGCTCAAAGAGAAACGTTCTGGGCGCTTTGGCTTTTGAGGCGGAGCATCGTGGAGACAATTGCTGCAACGAAACTCAGGGACAAGCGCCCATCGCTGCTGCTGCCGCTGCTGTTGCTGTTGCAGGAGAGGGAGACAGCAAGGAGCGGATGGCAGGCGACTTTCAGCGGACTTCCCTGCCGTCTTTGGGGGCTGTCTCTCAGCAGCAGACCCTTACTGCGACTCAGTGGAGGTGCCCTGCGTATGACGGCAGCAGCAGCAGCAGCAGCAGCAGAGCGGCAGCTCGTGGGCTTAACAGAGACGTTAAGGGCCACAGGACCGGGGTTGATAGCAGCAATTCGGATGTCACTTTGTGTCTATCGTCTTCTTCTCTGCTACTGTCTCGTCTCTCTCCAAGACTACTTACTTCTGTGTGCTGCTCTTTCCTGCCGTTGCGCTCGCTCGTAGCCATCAGCACAAGCTGCCGAGCTTTGCTGCAGGTGTCTATACACCACAAATGGGTCGATCGGGCTGTGCGCAGAGGGGCGCTGCAAGACGTTGTGGATCTATGTCGTTGCTGCTGCTGCATGAGGAAGAAAAGCCAACAGCAAAGAGACAGACAAGAGACTAAGGAGACGCAGACAAGCGGAAAGAAGGCACCTACGGACATTAGCAGCAACTCTGTCTCTGCGGCGCTTCGGGGGTTTGGCGGGCAGCCAAGTGAGAATCTCAACTGCAGCAACAGCAGCAACGGCAGCATTGGGACAGAAGGGGATAGGGATATATTTCTTTCTGCTCTCGTGTCCTCCGCTCTGAAGACTCCGTTGCAGGAAGATCGACGGCTTGTTTTTGGGGTGTGTGCAAGCGCTGCGCAAAGTCGGTGTGGAGATTTGGGATGTACGTGCAAGAGGCAATGCCTTGTAAGGCAAAAGTATTGGCTGCTGTGCAGGGGCCGAGTGGACTTGCTGGCGGAGCGCGTGGCAGCAGAATTAGCAGCAGCAACAAAAGGATGCGGTGGCCAAACAGCAGACAGCCCGGTGCATCATCAGCAACAGTCGAAAAACGAGAAGCAGGAGCAGCAGCAAAAGCAGGAGCAGCAACTCCGTCTAAAAAATTCCCGGCAAGCGCCTCCATACACCCCAATATTTTCGAGGCCCTTTGAGTGTGAGGGAGAGCTTTCTCACGCCAAGCCAATGATAGCCGCAGCTCCTTCCACTGAGGGAATTATTGCTTTTTCTGTGCAAGGAGACCGCGTCTCCAGCTCTTGCCAAGAGACAGGAACGTCTCCTAGGGGCTCTAATACGGGCTGCAGCACGAGCTGCTGCAGCAGCGCGTCTCCCCGCTGCAGCGCATGCGACGGCTCCAATGGGGGCAGCAGCAGCTGCTGCTTCTTGCCGCCCATTTGCTTGCGTATTTTTTATTTTCTTCTGGGGGCAACTTTGCCGGACTCCCGTGTTGACGAGATAAGGCGAGACGTTGGCCGCACTTTTCCTACGATCCCTTTGTAAGAACACTTTAAAGAAGAGCCAAGGGAACGTGAGAGGGCTCGTTGCAGCTTCAACGGGAGACGCAAAGACACCTGCAGCCTGGCTGCAGCACAGGCACGCACCCTCTTTCGGTTTAGGAGACAAGAGGGGTGGACGTGCGTTTCGCTTTGCTGCGCTCCTTTCTCGTATGTCTTGCGGTGTCTCCGTTTGTCTCTCTCTTTTCCTGCTCAGTTTCACCACACGCGAGGGCCAGCAGAAGTTGTACGATGTGCTGCATGCACTGGCGTGTCTCGACCCCCACACGGGCTACTGCCAAGGCAAGGGGAGACACCTCTCGCCAGTCGCCTCTCCGGCCAGGACCCTTTGAGGCCAGCGCGGATCCCATGCACCCTTTCGCTGAGGCCTGGCTGCTTGCTGTCTCTTGATTCTCTACGAGACACTTGCCGCTGCTACTGCTGCTGCACCTCCTTGTGGTTGGCGTGGATACCTCATGTCTGCGTTTTGTGTTGGCTGCTGTGTCTTGCTTAGGGATGAACTTCATGGTTGGGGCTTTGCTGCAGCTCTGTGAGGGCAGCCGCGTGCATGCGTTTTGGAACTTCCTTCTCTTCCACCGCTCTCTGGACTACCGGCTGCTGCATGAGGGGACAATGCCTCTCCTTGGGGCCCGCACCCACCAGCTCGACGTCACCTTGAAGTGCGCCAGCAAATGCACCACCAGCAGCACCAGCAGCACCAGCAGCAGCAACAGGTCCCTGTAGCACGCGCTTTGGGCCTCGCAGTTAGGTGAGGCTACATGTCTGTTGTTGTCGGCGGTCTCAGGCTTGGGGTGTTTGTGCTGCTGCTTACGTCTGGCTGGCTTAGGGAGCACTTGCCTTGTTTGTGGGGTCACCTCCACCGCCACTGGCTGTCTGGCAGCTTTTTCGCTACGCAGGTGGGGCCTGCTTGCCCCTGGCATAGTGCGGAGACAGACACCCGAGCGAGGGCGCGGCAGCAGGAAGGTGTCTCCACCCTAGCACGCCCTAGTAGGATTTGCCGTTCGGTCTCTTGGCTGTTGTGTGCTCCTCACTGTATCCTCGCTGTCTCCCCAGTGGCTCCTCGCTGTCGCTTCGTTGTCTTCTCAGTGGCTCCTTGCCTGCTTCACGTCTTTTCTCGACGTCTCCCTCGTGGCCTGCGTGTGGGACGCGTTTTTTGCATGCGGGTGGAAGGCCATCGCCCGCGCGGCTGTTGCCGTCTTCGCGGCTCTTGCGCCCAGCGTGTTGCAGCAAACGTCTCTGGATCACATCATTGTCTGCGTGCAGGTGACTCCTATTGCTGTTATTGTCTTTTTTGCTGTTGCTGCTACTGTCTCCTTTGATGTCGTTGCTACTGTCTCTTCGGTGTTGCTGTTACCGTCTCCTCTGCTGTTGCTGCTACGCTCTCCTCTCCTCTTGCTGCTACTGTCTCCTCTGCTGTTGCTGCCGCCTTGTCTGCTGCCTTTCCTTGCGTTGCTGCTGCCGTACAGCTGCTGCGATTGAAGCGCATTGCTGCAGTCCTTCAAGGATTTGTCGACGCCGAAGGCTGCATGGGCTGTGCGTGCGAGCCTCACGTTTCTGGATCGTCTCCGAATGTTGTGTTGTGTCTCCGGCGCTGAGCACGCAGAGCAGAAAGCATTCTCCTAGCCTGACTTCCTGCCGGGCGTTGCTCTGCACCATGGAGGAAGTGGGCGTCAAGAATCGCCACCTCAGTGACATTTCCTTCCGCGTGCAGGCCGAGCTCCTCCTCGTAAGCCGCAGCAGGCAGCCTTGTCTTTCCGCTCGATTGTCTCCTTGGGCGCAGCTGTGGCCCCCAGTCTCCATGCGTAAATCATCTTGTCGTTTTCTCGCTGTTCTGCGTTTTACGTGTGCGTCTCTTTTTGTCTCCTTCTAGCTCGAGGGATGTCAATGACTCTTTATCGCCGCGCTGCAGCATGTCTCCTGCTGTCTGTCCAGCTGTCTCCGTCTGGGCTCTCTGTTCTTTTTCTGGCATTTTTCTGTCTCTCCGTCTGCGTCGATGTCTGTTTCTCACTCTCCTGGTCTCCACTCCTTCTGCGGGAATTGCATGCTGCTGGTTTGTTGGGTTTTCTGGTTGTCTGGTTGTTTGGCTTTAGAGTCTCCTGGGCAGTTTGCCTCTCTCTTTCGCTGTGGCGGAGCCTCAGCACCAAGGAGACGAGAAGCAGCATCCCCGACCAGAAAAAGACACATTGGGGAGCAGTAAGACAGCACGCGTGTCGCTCTGTTTCTGCGCCTTGCATGGCGGCCCACTCTCCCCTTTTGCTGGCGCTGTCTCTCTTTCGGCCATGTTCTGGAACGTCTCTTGACGTGCTGTCACTTTTTTCACCAAGTTTTAGTTTGTTTTGGGTGTTGTTTATTTGCTTCCTTGCTCCCCTTTACTGCTCCCCTTCGTGTCCTCGCTGCATGTGGTTACCTCAGCCCTTGGGGGCGTTGGCGCGTCTCAGCCGGCGTCTCTTCGCGGCTGTCTCCTCCCCGCAGAAGCCCTCCCAGCAGCGGCTTTTCCTGCTCTCCACGGCAGCACTCTTGCTGACTTTAACGCGGATAGCAGCAGCAGTTCCGGCGAGGCAAATAAGTGTGAGGACAGGAGACAGATGGGCTGCAAGGGCGCGTGGCTGGCGGTGGACATGCGGGGCCTGCTCACCCACCAGCACATTTGGGAAGGCACTTGGCTCCACCGCCAGGCCTTACGGGATCCTTCTGTGCACCGCTCCTTTGCTTTATCCGATTCCCTAAGAGACTTCTGCAGAAAGTGTCCTGCTGTTGCCACCTTCAACTCCCCGGCTCTCTGCCGCGGCGCCAGCTCAGCACCAGGAAGGCAAAGGGAGCAGCCAGGCGGTGCTGCAGCTGCAGCAGGACTCCCACTCTGCTCGACTCATCCTGCATTTGAACGCAGCAGCACATCGCCTGAAGCCTCTTCTCTTCGACATGGCAGCAGCAGCAGATGCCGCGACAGCAGAGACAGTGGCAGCAGCGTTAGCCGCAGCAGCAGCAGCAACCGCAGCAGCTGTGGTTCTGAGACCCAAAGCATAACGCATGCAGACACGTGGAGCAGCAGTAGCAGCTCTTCTGGGGCCCGCTACTGTCTGTGGCCTGTGGCAGCGCTGCGCCTGGCGAGGGCAGAGCTGCAGAGGATTGACGAGGAGACGAGAAGCGACTTGGGTTGCTTCCAGCTGAGGGTACACTCCGCTGAGAAAAACCGGCAGCAGCTGCAGAGATATTTGGGGAAGCAGCAGCGGAAGCTGCAGCAACTGCAACTCGACGAGGAGACAGCAGTAGAGCTGAAAGTGTCAACTGCTGCAGAGCTAGAGATTGCCATGGCCGATGACGCCGATCAAAGGGACCTTTCCACAACTCCATCCAGCCTGATCCTCCCTCACGCGAGCAGCGATGCAGCTTCTGCTGTGGCAGCAGCAGCTGTTGCAGCGCATGCGACTGCTGCTTCTGGCCTCGTGAGTGCAGCAGCAGGGCCAGCCGGAGCCTCAGCAGGAGACACAAGCAGCGGGGAGACGCCTGCGGGGGCGCATGAAGTCCGATGGGGCTTCGCCCACAGCAAATCAGGGGAAAGCCTTGCAGCAACAGCAGCAACAGCAGCAGGGGCGGCAGCAGCTGCAGCAGCTGCTGCTGCAGTAGGCCCGCTACGCAGCCATCCGAGCGTCAGAGCTGTGCTGGCGGCCGTCAGTTTTCAGTCCCAAGGCAGCAGCAGCAAAGGGAGACACGCACGAGTGCCTCATGGGCGCGCAGCAGCATCGCAGCAGCCCAGCGAAGGCAGAGACGCTCCTCGTGCAACAGGCGAGGAAGAGCCGCATGCTGTGAGTGATCAAGAGAAGCACCAGGATGAGGAGAGCCACGCCGGCAGCATAAGCCGCAGCGGAGGCTCCAGCAGCAGCAGCATGCTAAGCCTGCCAATCGAGATGTGGGGCTTGGCTGCTGGCAGCTCAAAAGCCAAAGTGGGAAGCAGAAAAGACGCCCACCAGCGCAAGGAGCTCGTCGAGTGTCTCTTAAAGAAGGCAAGTGTCTCTCTTTCCCGTTTGTGCTATCTCTGGCGCAGCCATTTCGGCCACAGCGTCTCTCGCTGTGCATGCGGAGCAGCGAAAGGTTTGCTGTGTTTTCTACATTTATCTAGGGTTACCCTAGCCTAGCAGCTACTTGGTGCTCCTGCTGCTGGCCCAGCAGCTGCCGCGGCCTGGCGGGCGTGGCTTTTGCTGCTCAGTGCTGATTTTGCAGTTTCTGTTGTGTGCCTCGCAGGTGGAAGCCGCTGAGCGCCGCGTCGCTCGGGCGCACGCGGCCGTGGCTCAGCAGGCAGAGGCATGCTGCACCTTGCTGGGTGAAGTGCAGGAGCTGACAGAGGTGAAGGATCAGTAAGCTTGAGCCTGCCCGTCCCCCCTTTGAATGTCATTCTTTCTAAAATCTCCGTCTCTGGCTCGTCTCCTGTCTCCCTTTGCTAATATGTAGAGACAGTACCTGATTTTTCAGCCTTCAGAGTTGCCGTGGCTCGCAGCGCTCAGCCCTTGGCGCTGCAGCAGCAGCCTATGCATGCAGTATACACCTCTTAACTAGCCGGCAGTTTGGCAGCATGCGGGCGTCTGCACAGAATGCAAGTGTCCATGAGCGCGTTTATCGACTCTCAAGAGCAAAAGAGACTCGCCATTTCGCAGAGACTTCTCCAGCAAGCCTTGTGGCTTGCAGAACTCCCCTCGCCCTTTTGTGCGGAGACACCGCAACCTCTGCCACAGCTTCTGCTTGCCGCTCCCAGTGCAGCCGGCGGAGACACTGCAGCAGGCGTGGGAGGAGCCACATGCAATTCCAGCAGTGCGTCGCTTGAAGCGGCGGCTTCTTGAATTAAAAATTTTAAACCTTGTGTGTTTTTTAGCAGTTCGCAGCGAAACGCCCTAGGCGCTACGCTGGCGGCTTTTGCCGCCCAAGTGGCCCTGTGGCCCTCGGCCTTTAAAATGTCTCTGCGCTTGCCTGAGGTGAGGGACCTCCACAGATTTTCATATCACAATCAACCTTTCCTTACCCACGCCAACAAGGCCCAAATTTCAAGGACCCTTCCGCTAACAGCCAAGAGAGCCGACCATAGAGAGACACGACAACCTTAGAGAGACAAAACTATCTTGAGAGACAACAGTCTTAGAGACACATAACTACCTTTGAGACACAAGTATCTTAGAG
This sequence comes from Eimeria falciformis, assembly GCA_002271815.1. Taxonomy (NCBI): domain Eukaryota; phylum Apicomplexa; class Conoidasida; order Eucoccidiorida; family Eimeriidae; genus Eimeria; species Eimeria falciformis. The sequence goes on along the minus strand of NPHX01000265.1, from coordinate 270,416 downwards.
ACTCACAACCTTCGAGGGGCACAACAACCTTAGAGACGGCAGCGGTGGCCCACTGCACGGAAAGCTCCCTCTGTCCATCTGGAAGGACTGCAGCTAGCCAAGCTTAAGACAGGCGAGGTGCCCATCGTCTCCTCCCGCCAGCACAGCCACTGAGGTAGCGGCGGTGCCCCCCAAAGGAGATAGCAGAACGCTTTTCAGCGTCTGCACAGCGCCACGGCTGTCACAGCCGTAACCCCAGCAAGCTGCTGGCCTGTCGGTAGGCTCTGTGCATGCAGCAGCACTCAAGTCCAGCAGATAAGCAGCCCCGTCTGCAGCCCCAGCGCAGACGAGCCCCTCCCTATCATCGAGGAGGGTTCCACAGAGAAAGCCGCCTCGCCCTGCGCTGACAGACGCCAGCGGCTGGCAGCTCGGCTGGCCCTTGGCCTCTGCGCTGAGGCCTCGCAAGTCCCACGCCTTGCAAGACCCGTCGGCCCCCAGGGTGCACACGCTGGGGCAACTCAAAGGACCGCCCCCCATTCGCAGAGGCAGCACCGCATTCACTGCAGCAGAGTGCGCCTGAGTTGTGCACACAGGCGAGGGGAGACACCGCAAATCAAATACACAGAGGCGCCCATCGGCCCTCCCACTTGAGACTAACAAAGGTACAAACCCACTGCTGCTGCTGCTGCTGCTGCTGCTGCTGCTGCCGCTGCTGGTCGGTGCTGCTGGACCCTCCTCAGGCGGCAGCAGCAGCTGGAGATCGCCGACGGCACCTCTGTGAGCAGCAGGAATCCTTGCGGCGATTGTCTCTTTGTTGAGGTCCCACAAAGTGATCGCTCCCTTCTTGCTGCCAGCAGCAGCAAAAGCATTAAGCCACACAAACTGCAGCAAGGGCGCAAGAGACCCTAGAGCCCCAGGGGATCCCATGTCCACAGCAGGTATCTCTGCTGTCTCCTTGGCTTTGTCAAGGCTCCACAAACGGAGACACCCGTCGTACCCGCACGAGGCTCCAAGGCCTCCCCTTACAGCCACTTGGCTGACGCCCCCACGGTGGCCGTTGCCAAGCTCCTTGCAACGCACGCGGTTTGTGCTTGCCTTACACATCACTGTTCTGTCAGGCGGCTTCGCCGGTGCTGCTACCAGCATCTGCTGCTGCTGGTGCTGCTGCTGCTGTAGGCTAAGGAGAGTCGAGTCGTGCGACTGGGGAGCCCAAGAGGCTGAGGGGCGTCTGGGTGTTTGTTTGTTGGCCAGGGTTTGTGGCCACAGGCAAATCTTGCCGTCCATTGCCCCCGACAGCAAACGGCCATCCTCAGCAAAGGCACACGAGGTGACCCAGTCGGAGTGACCCCAGGTGACCCCGTAAAGCTCACACACGAGGCCCCCCTTGCCTTCGCCGCTGGGCAGGGCGAACAGCCTGAGGCCGCCGTCAGCGCTGCCAGTAGCGCAGAAGTTGCCTAGGCAATATTAACAACAAAACACAGCAGAGGGAGGAGACACCAAACATCCAAAACTTAAACAAGAGACACACAACAGCCAAACCACCACATGCCGTAGTTCTATAGCTAATGCGGCAAAGGCAAGAAAGGCAGATTTTTAGGGAGTCGCTTTGGCGTGCCTCTCTGCGCCTCCCAGATGCTCAGCAAGGCGCAGCACTCCTGCCAAGAGACTTGAGGCCTTACAGGGGCAACAGCAGGTCACTCACATGAGGGGTGTACATCAATGCAAAGGATAGAGCGGTCGTGGCCATTCGGGATGACAGTTACCTCCGTTGGGCCGTGCCTTAAGGCGGCGGGGTTACGCACAGCACGGAGTGGAAGGCACACAGGGTCACCTGCTGCTGCTGCTGGTGCTGCTGCAGTTGAGGCGCCGGAGGAGGGCCTGCGGGGAGCAGGCAGCCCAGGCTTACGCTGCTGCGCAGTGCTGCCATCTCCCACTCGACTGCCGCGGGAGGCAGAGTCCCCGCGGCCAGGCCCCTGAGGTGCTGGGCGCATTCGTTCGTCTTTGCGGCTGCTGCTGCTAATGAAAGGGCGCAGCCTCTGACACACCTGTAGGCGAGCGTGCTGACTAGGTATGCATGCACCTGCTAATGGCTGAGCCTTAAATGCTGCTTTTGATGATGCGCGTCATGCACCATTGGTCTTCGTCCCCTAGGCATGACACATCTCAAAACTGGTGAGCTGTCCACACACATCAACAAACCACAAAGCCAAAGTCGCCGCTTAAAACCTTCATTTCATTAAGATAGTGCTAAGGAGAGGTTCATGAAGTCAAGACTAGCAACTAGCTAAAGCAAACAGACAGATAAACACCCCATCCACTTCTTGCAGTAACAACTAAAGACTATTGCCAGCAATACAACAGCCCGGCTCCTCCGATCTCTCCCTTCTTTTAATATTGACAGTCAGGGTTTGGGGTGTTCCCGAAAAGACCCTAATCACTGAAACTCCAGTAGCAAATGCTGCTGTATGAGTTTCTTTGCATAAGCAGGGCCCACGCCTCCTGCTGCTGGGGCTGCAGCAGAAAGCTCGCTCCGTCCTACTAATCGCCCGCACACCATAATAAGAACATTTTCTCTGCAAAGAACCGTGAAAATCCTTTAGTCAAGGCAAAGCCGCTGCAGCGCGGAGCTTTTTGTTGCCTCAGGACGAACCAGCGGTGGCAGCGGTGACAGCTGCAGAAGCAGCAACGGGAGTAGCAGGTCTGTCTTTCTGCATCGGTTTTCTTTTTATTACATGTTTGACATATTTACTGCTTGGTCTCATAGCAAACGCCGGCAGGCACAGCTCGGGTGTACGCATAGCTCCTGCAGGCTGTGAATCCTTTCTCTTAGCACCCCCGACGTCCTCCACCGAATACACCAGAAAACAGCATCAGGCGAAATACTACAGTAGCAGCACTGTCTCTATTACTACGGAACGCAAGTTTGCTGCAGAAGCAGCAGCGCATGCGCCCCTCTTGTCGGTATGGATGTCTTTAGGGGGAGACGACAATGCCTGAGGCGCAGCTCCTTGCCACCAGCTTCATGAGGCCTCTGGCCGAGCAGTTGCTGCTGCGACAGCAGCAGCTGCTGCAGGAGGAAGAATGGGAGAGACAGGCAGCAGTGGAGACACCGAACACCCCGAGGCTGCAGCCCCACCTGCAGCAGCAGCAGCAGCAGCAGCAAAGTATGGTCTTGCAGCAGACACCACAAACGCTCCTGGGTTACCGCCAGCTGCAGGGAGAAGGGCAGCAGCTGCAGCAGCTGAGACACGCGCAAGAGCTCTTGCAGCAGCAGCAGCAGCAGCAGCAGGAGCTGCATCGCCTGCAGAGGCAGCAGCATTACCTGCAGCAGCAGCAGCAGCAGGTTTATCAGCAACAGCAGCAGCAGCATGCATTTTATCGGCAGCAGCAGCAGCAAGATGCTTCTCCACGAGCTCCTCTGCGATGGCGATCCATCGACATCTCCTCAGATATTGGAGTCTCCCCTGCTGTAATCGTGGCAACCCCCGCCTCTGTACGTCACCACAAACCGGGCAGTAGCAGCAGCAGCTTTGTGAACGCATGCGCTCCCGTGCTGCCACCGCCCCCTGAGGCACCGCTGGCACGTCGTGCGTATGGTGCAGAGACATCAGCAGCTACAACAGCATTGGCAGCAGCAGCACCAACACCAGCAACAGCAGCAGCAACAGCAGCAGCAGAAGCAGCAGCAGCAGCAGCAGGGTCTTTGAGGGACAGTGCTTTGCAGCTGCATCAGCGTGCTGTTTTCTCCTCCTCTCCCAGCGCTCATTTGCCAGTTGGGTGCTCCGTCCTCCCAGAACGGCCCACAGCAGCAGCAGCAGCAGCAGCAGAAGCGGCCGCCGAAGCAGCAGCAGCAGCAGCAGAAGCAGCAGCAGCAGAAGCAGCAGCAGCAGCAGCAGAAGCAGCAGCAGCACCATCAGGAGTAAGGTTGCGTCTTGGGCCTGACAGGTTCCTGCATGATGTTGCGTTGAATGACTCTTGCTGGTCCGAGTGGAAGGAGGCGATTGGTTGGCAGCTCGGCTTGGCCCCCAACAGCGCAGAGCTCGCGGAGAGGGTGCTGAGGCGTAGAGACACCCCGCGAAAGGAGCAGCAGCAGCTCCTGCAGCGGCAGCAGCAGCACGCGCTGCATGGAGACCCCTTCAGGCAGCAGCAGGATGGCTTTGAGGCCACGAAGGAGACAGCAGAAAAAGATTCTGCAGCTGCTGCTTGCTCACCGGATTCCATTGGGGACGCAAGCGAGGAGCTGCAGCGGCTGAGAGACCCTCTCTACAGAAAGCAGCGCCTAGAGGAGGCGCGCCGCTTGATGGCCGGTCTGTCTCCTCCTCACCGCATGCATTCTGCAGCAGCAGCAGCAGCAGCAGCAGCACCTGAGGGGAGGAGGGAAAGCGGGCGGCCCTCATCTGCTGTTGAGGAGGTGGGGCCCTTACCTCGTGTAGTAGCAGCAGCAGCAGCAGGGCCTTTGCCTGCTCAGAATCTCGACAGGAGACAGGCGGCGAGGAGCTCCCGGAGACGCAGCGCAAGTGACCCCGCACAAGATGTTGAGATAGTAGGTGTTGCCCCTCAAACCTTTAGATTTTGCTTCTCACCGCTGTCTCCGTAGATTAGGGACGGCAGCAGTTTGCGGCCTGCATTTCTAAAGGTGTCTCTAAGGCCTTCAGCGAGAATTTGCTCTTTGGCTGTGCGAGGGGAGACGCCTCAACTCCAGCTCCTCCCTACGCATTTTGCAACATCAATTGCTTCTTCCTTATGTTTTTATTTATCTTTATATTAACATTAATTATATGTCAATCTGTGCCCATGCGTACTGTCTTTTTCATACGAACTGTCTCCTTCATATGAACGGTCTCCTTCCTACGAACTGTCCCGAGGGATACGTGCATGTTGTCTCTAGCCTGCGGTTTGGTTGTTGTACTGCACATCCGAAGTGTCTCTATCTGTCTCCGCCTCTTTGGCTGTCTGTGTCCCCAGCAGGCTAAGTGTGGGTTTGCTGGTTTGGTTTGTCTGCATGCAGACGATGGCGCCGCTTTTGGGGCTTCCAGCTCAGGAGCAGTTGGTAGAGGTGAGGGAGAAAACGCCTCCGCCTCTCGGGGCTCCCTGCATGCGAAGGCCGAGGGATCTCTTTAGCAGTCGGAGACGCCGCGAGCTGCAGCAGGAGTGTCTCCGTCGACAAGAGACAGAAGGTACGAGGGGCTTCTCTGTGCATCTAGAGAAACACGAGGTGCAGCAGAGCACGCTAGCCCTTTCTAGCCGCTCCCTGTTAGTGTGGCAGAGGGAGGAGACAGGAGACACTTTCTGTCTTGTCTCTCGCTTGCCTCTCTGTTTTCTCAGAAGCTCTCCTCGGCCCACCCCGGCCGCCGCACGCCGTGCGCTCCCCGCAGACAGCCAGACGCGCCGCTGCTACTGTTGTTGTCTCCAAGTCTCCGCAGTACGCCTCAGATACTGAGCTCCTGCTAAGACACACAAGGAGACACCCCTCACTGCGGCGAGCAGCGGCAGCGGATTGGAGCAGTAGCAGCGCCGCTGCAGCTCATTCTCCTTTCTATGCAGCAAAAGGCGCTACAGAAGCAGCAGCAGCAGCAGCAGGAGCAGCAAGGGGAAGAATGAGCAGAGCTGTCCCTTTAGAGATCGAGATGTCGCTTACCAGTGGCCTGCCCCCCCCGCCGCGGAGTCGTCAGTCGCGGTTACTGCCGCATGCGTTTCGGCCTTTAGACGCGGGAAACCCCAGGGCCCCTCTGCCCTCCTTAACCATGCCCTTTCAGTCTCCTCTTGTCGGCAGCAGCCCCCCGTTGCTGCACCACCAGCGCATGCAGGAGACAGAAGTGTCTTCTTTTAGCAGCGGGGTCTCTACCGCTGGCGCCGAGACGAACGAGGATCTCCGGCAACACTACCAACAGTACCACAAACAGCTACAGCCGCTGGCACATCAGCCTCATCCGCAGCAGCAGCAACAGCAGCAGCAGCAGCAGCAGCCAGGGGAAGGGGGGCAGCAGGATCTTTCTGCATCTGTCTCTCCCCAACGTGCCCATGCTCAGCGTGGGCTGCGACGCTCCAGCCGCCACGCGCAAGTCCGCCAAACTGCAGTGGCTCTTGCAGGAGCATTTGATAGCGACGACTCGCGGCAAGCAGAAGGAGCAGCCGCAGCAGCAGAAGGAGCAGCAGCAGCAGGAGCAACAGCAGCTGCTGCTGCTGCTGCTGCCGACAACCGCGAGAAAGAGGCGCCTCGCAGGCAGAGAGCCAGTGCTCACGACAGTTCGGCTGTTGAGGGGTCTTCTGCAAGTGCTGCTGGGCTGATTCCAGCTTGCAACGACAGCAGCAGCAGCAGCAGCAGCAGCAGCCAAAAGGAAAGCGACAGAGCCCTCGAGAGCAGTTCGCGTGTAAACCTGCTGGGGAGTCCTCGTCAGAGCGTCTCCTACGAAGAGCAGCAGCACGCAGTGCCCCTGCCCCTTGCTGCTGCAGCAAGTGAATGGGCTCAGGCAGAGACAACTGCAGCAGCAGCTGTAGCGCATGCAGCAGCAAAGGAAGCAGCAGCCACTGAGGGGCAGGAGGTCCCTCTTCTCTTTGATGAATGGCAAGAAGGAGACTCTCCGGACTTCGACCCTACTGGGGAAGCTTGGCTGTCAGATAACGAGGGCCCCGCTACGCAGCAGCAAGAGCAGCAGCAGCAGCAGCGGGAGGAGGAGCAGCAGGAGCTGCAAGAGGGAAAGAAAGGGGCAGCAGAGACATTGGAGACAGCAGATGCAGCCCTTGTTTTAACGAGCCACGACGGATTGCCTGCTGCCGACCAAAGCAATTTTGACGCCCTTAGCCCTTCGCCAGCAAACACTGCACTCGTTGCTGTCTCCATCTCTCCGCACCTTAAGGACCCTGCTGCTGCAATAGCGGCAGCAGCAGAGCAGGAGACAGCAGCAGCTGCCTCTACTCCTCGCAGCGTCGCGCCACGCAGCATTGCGGAGACAGCCGTGTCTCCCATTCGGAGCGTGCAGCGGGGAATCCAGACGTCTCCGGAGAGACAGAAGGTGCGGCCTCTCAAAGGGAGACAAGGCTCTGTGAGGAGACGCACTGTGCTACTGCGAACGCAGCTAGACAGCAGCACTCCTGTGCATGCAAGCTCTTCGGGTCTGAGGCGCTACCCCCAGAGGACGCGGGTAAAGCCGCTTTTGGGATGGATGGGGGAGAGAGTAGACTACGACTGGCGAGGAATGGTGGAGGTTGTGCGCTGCAGCAACATTCTCGATCTTTACTTGAAGGCCAGAGACATCGGGGCCCTGCCTGATGCCGCGCTGCAATCCTCAAACCCCGAAAGACTTCTCAGACGCATGCAGAAGCAGCAGCAAATGGCTCTCCTGCCTCCTGCCGCACACACTGCAGCAGCAGCAACAGCAGCAGCAACGCAAGGGCAGCAGCAGCAGCAATTGCAGCAAGAGCGAAGACAGAGAGTACTGAAGAAGGGGGCTGGCAGCAGAAAGAGGAGAAACAGCAGGGCGTCCCTCGAGCCCGCTGGAGGAGGAGACGATCCCAGTAGAGTAGCAAACAAGCGGCGTGCGAAGCAAGGAGACAGCAGCACTAGAAAGGCCACAGGCAGCAAGGGAGGGAAGGCCGCGCGGAGCGAAAGGAGACACGAAAAAGAGGCGGGCAAACAAACACGCAAGGCTCTTCTCCCACCCCCACACGACACCACGCGGAGACCCAGCAAAGATCAAGATGCAAGCAGCGGCAGCAGCAGCAGCAGGAGCAACGGTGACAAGGCTGTTGTTGCTATTGAAGACGCGAGCTCTCCGCGGCGGGCGTCTGCTGACGGCCTTGTGCCCTCTGACGAGAGTCTCCGTCGATTGCCCAGGGTACCAGAGGGGCCTGAAGATGATGGGAGTGAGTGTTTCTGTCTCTTTCATTGTCTCTGCCTCTTCTACTGTTTAGAGTTTAAGCGTTGCTGTGGCCCTGTCTGCCTCTCGTAGCTGTGGAGCTTCTTACCGTCTGATTGCTATTGCAGAGACCCTCATTCGGCGGGACGAGGCGCTCTGGAGAGGCATTGGGCCAGGAGATGCCATGCAGGTACGTTGGAAGAGACGGACAAGAACGTGTCTCCTCTTTATTTTGAGAGAGACACATAGAGAGGCTCAGACCAAGGTCGTTTGTACAGCAGACTCTCCCCCTACTACGCTTCTTCTGCGCTAGCATTTAACGCAAAGACGTCAAGGAAGGCTTGCTGCCGTTTGTCTGTCTCTGTCTCCCTATCCCCAGTTGTCTCCATCTGTCCCTGTCTCTTGTTTGTCCTAACCCCTTCTGTTCCGCTGCTGTTCTCTGCCTGTGTCTGTTCCTCAGCTCGCTGTCGTCCGCCAGGGGAAGCGTCTCGTGTCTTGCAAGTTGCGCCTTAAGGCTGGCTTTGTCAAGGGCCCAGACAACGCCCAGCAGAAGGAAATTGTAGGTGTCTATTTTTGCTAGTTCCCTTGTTTTAATCACTCATCTCCTGTCCTCGTATGTCGCTGTATCTCCTACTACTACTCACTTGCATCTGATGTCTGAAACCCTCTTGCGGTGTATGCGCGGCTGCAGTTTGGAGTGGTACTTTCGGGAGGGCCCCTGGTGCTGACTGTACGGGGGGAAGACTCCGAGTTGCCCTGTGGCGCTTTCTTTCAAGTTGCTCCTCATGAAGTCTGGAGCCTTCGCAATGATCAGCAGTAGGCGGAACTGCACTGCTGCTGCTGGTGGTGCTGGTGCTACTCCTACTTCTGCTGTTGTTGATGCGTCTTGTTGGGGGTGCTGAGCGTGAGTAGATAAGTGTGTCTACCCTGAGCTGTTGCTTATGTGCGGTGTCGACTTTGTGCAGGGACGATGGCTACGCTGAAATCTACATTGCATGCATCCTATTGGATGCGCCGAAGTAGCACTCTTCTCAGCATTCGTTCCTCTTCTTTCAGACCCCGCCTGTTTCTTGACACAGTTTGTTTAATTAGCTTTCGGGGACTAAGAAATAGATAGTTGGAAACGAGAAGTCAGCCTTTAGGGTTTTTTCCGAGCCACTAAAAAGACAAATAATGCATGCGTCCTCTCCTTGGCAAAGAGCCTGTGGCTAATAAGTAATGGAGGCCATTCAAACAAAGCAGGCAGTAACAGTACACAGCAGCTGTTGGGCGGAACTCGCCACCCCAGGAAGCCTTGCGGTCAGCGAAATGAAACATTTATCCCCGTAGACTTTACAACAATGCCCCCTCGCTACTGCTGCAGATACTGTGTGAAAGCCGGTGTGCAGCTAGTTGCACTGCGCGACTGCTGTCGTCGCACCTCCTCCCCTGCAGCGCAAAGTGGGACGCCGGTGCTCCGACATGCCGGCAACATCAAAAAGCGCTACTTTGTGGACGGGCCAGCTCACGAAGTGTTCGCAAACATCCTTATACGAGACTTGTTGCTAATTATCCGATCCGTGCAGGGGAGGGAGGCAAGGAGGTAGATTCTCTCATCCCCCTTGATCGCACATGTCACCCTTCGAAACGGTCTGCTTGCAAACGGAGGCACAGGGGAAGCAGCGATAAATACCATCGCTTTCTTACGCAGAGAGCGGAATGCCCGGGGGGCTCGATGGAAAGAGTGGTTGGGCATGCGCAGTGAGAATCTTGGCTCATGGAAAGCAACCAAAGTTTAACTTTTTCACTTGACCCTGTTGGGTTAGACGATAATAATGATGGCCTTGAGTGTTTTAAAATGCCGCTACGTCGTCTTGGGAGCAGCAGGCTGCAATTCCTCAGCTCGGCACTCCTCCAGGACCTGGTCTAAGAACCGCACGAAGCAGACGGCGTTATCTACGCTGTCAAACGAGACAGCTATAGCCCGACCAGATGTAGACAGTCGAAATCCAACCACATTGGGATCTTTAAGCAGCTTGGCATCTGCTGAGCTTTGTTCAATTACTGAAGGGCCATAGATCCAAGAGTCGATGTCTTTGTATGGAATCTCGCGGACCTTCTCCTTAAACGCAAGAAGCAGAAACTTTTTAGCCGCATCCAAGGTTAACTTGCACTCAATGCGCTGGCCATCAGGAAACAAAACCTCTACAGCGCCACCTTCTTTGTATCTCCTCAACCATGCCTCATAGACCTTGGGAGGCACTTCCTTCAAGCCAGAAGTACCCAGCTGGTGCAAAGTTATATTTGCCTTGTCCTCCCCGTCAAATGCGCAACAATAAAAGTTACCCATTTTCTGCGAAATGCCCAAAAATGTGACAAGAATCAAACCTGGACCTATCCGGCTAGTCAGTCCAAAACAGCAGAAGAATAGGATCTTACCGCAACGCGAGAATGGGAGCTGTCTCACAAAATAACTCTTTCTGCGTTAAAGGCACAGGTCTACTAAAGTAAATATTCGATGAAGGCGATTGGAAGAGACACGAAGCAAACGATATCCTGGCGGCTCAAGGGTATTGTAACCCTACCGCCCATACATTCGGGAAGTGTGACTTCTGAAGACAGAATAAAAGGGACCTTTATCCAGTAGAGATCAAGAATTAATTCACCAATTCGATGACTTAAAATGCGAAGCACCGTTTCAGGCCCCAGACCACTCGAAGGGTCACAGAGAAGCTGTCCAGTAGCCGTTTCTAGTTGGGCAGAAGAAAGAGCCTTTCCATCGTTAGAATTCTTAAGTTTATAAATATTCAATGCGTAAGTTTTATTTTTTTTAAAGAATCGTTTCCCGCAAGTGGATTTGTTTTTGAGACATACTTTTGTAGCTGTACATGGTTGGTGGAATGGTCAATAGTGGGATTGCTTTCGACGTGAGCATTGAACTTGCATATTCTATTTGTTGTCCAAGAATGTGGAACAACAAAATCTATTTTAAAGAGTTTAACAGGTATTCAACTTTGACAGTTCCCCCCTACTCCCTCGCCAAATGATATTTTCCTCTTGTAATGCGTATGTCCTCACGGCGTAACCAAATATATGAAATTGGACAACGAAGGAAATAAGTCAAACATGGACATCTGGTTGAACTTTTTATTGCTGGACCGGCATACCACGAGGTCACTACGTCGGCGGTACTCAACAAGCCCACATAGCCAGTCTAATCTCACTGATTGACCTATTCCACCCAGAAACTTTAGCAACCTGCTAAGTCTTTGTCAGACAACCACCAGAGTTCCACTTTTTAAAACCGACGAGCTTAAGCCTAGCCTAACCAAATGACATTTGCTTCGGGGGGCAACTCGATCCTCCCGCGACACTAACTATGTGTCAAACACTGAGGAGCTCCCCGTCTTTAAGACTCCAGACACCAGGATTAAGCCCACATCCAACTTACCCGAGCTCACATAAACGACACACACACATAACAAATCATCTCCAGCTAGGAGATATGCAAACTGAGATGTATAGTTCTATTGTTATGTAAAGAAGGGTTCAGCCTCCACCTTCCAGAAAGCAACTCCATATTATGCCCTCACAGCAAGACGTTCCTCTTGTCTACGACTTATTCTGCATCAAATCTACCCCTAAATACTGGCTAAATATACCACATACGGGAGGTCAAAAAGCACGTCAACTTCAGTTGCGCTTCAAGAAATGCCACCTCCTAGACTAACGCCCGCAAACAGACTTGACTCACTCTCCCTTGGACAGATGTGGACTCGTTTGCGACCCGCAGCAGCGCGCAAGAGCAAACCAGGGTTGCCGGCCCCCATTCTTGCGCCTTATTGAACTTCCACCTGGTCTTTCATGTATATATAAAAGTGGTGCGGGCGATTGAAGGCTGCCCAAGTGTATGTGCACCTCATTCTGCCTGTTTACAGTCGTGTGCCTGTGTGTGCCTCCCTTTATTGAAGAGCCCCTCCGTACAGCTCACCAGCAGAAACACCCGCACATTGGTGCGTTTTCTCCATCCATATATTAATTACGGCATTAATTTGGACATTTCTAACATAGTTAAGAAAAAAGCAGTACAGTGCAGGACAAGGATATTATCATGCTACGGGATGCAACACGCTACACTGAGTAATAGGGTAAGGCCTCACAGAGGATGACATATCGGGAAGCCCCTTTCAGTGTATTGACCGGCGCAAGCTACCAGATATTAGACTGTGCCAGAAATACGTTGAAGTGCAAAATATTTTTTAGGCTCTCTTGTCGTTTAAGAGTTTGCTACAGAGACGGATAGCCTTTAGTTCATGCGTTTTGTACTCCAGAGGCAAGGCTCTGGAAAACCGTAGTCTACAAACAAGTCATTTGAACCAGGCGACAAGTAAAACGACAAAATAGAATAGAAAAATAGAGACCCTTAGTAAGGAACACATTCAAAATACTTGAAGGCTATTCTGCCTTCCCTTCCCGCCTTCTTGCCTGAGGGTGCGCCGGTTTCGAAACGGCACAGTGGAGAGGGAGTGGGATCATTTTACAGCTAGCTAGCCAACACCTCACGGAGCAAGAAGTTCACGCTGATGGGCTACTGCTTCTAACGAATATAAGCGTATTCCTTCCACACTGAGACCAGTGTGAGCACTGTTTTGAGCAACTCCGACTTGTGGCTAGCATGCAGGCACTGTAATAGTAATATCTGAACAGGCGCATTAGTATGCCACAAAGCGAGAGATCTAAACGCAGGAAACTCCTCTCGCTAACGTAATACCCAATAGCTTATTTTAATCTATTGTAACCTTCAGCTATGCATAACTACTTCTGCATCAGAGAGAAGTTGCAACATTGTAGGCTGGTCTATTGACCACTTTCTTTCTCCCATGTTACATCTATCATTGGGGCGTAGAGTGCAAAGATGCATAGCGAGAGGCCTGCCTACTTTAGATCCTTGGACCTTCTCCCAGCTTCAATTCAGATTGATTCCATCGGTCGGCACTTGTCAAGTGGGTTAGACTAATTCCAATTTGCTATTTAGTTAATGTTTGCTGTAGGAAGTCGAGCTCTCACCAAACCAACCCGTGCTTACCAGCAAGCCCCCCCAAATTAAGGCCCTTGTGCAATATAATCAAAAATATAAACAAAGACTTCAGCGTTTCTGTAAAGATCCATTCTTGTTTCAAGAGAACAACTCAACTTGTCATAGATGCTATGGTGGGAGGCAGCATATGCATGAATCACCGAAAGCCTCCCTTGCCCCTTTCCAACGAAATATGCTAACCTATAGTTACAATTTTTATAGAGTAAAGGGGCAACTTGGCGTTTAGTTCAAAGAGTTATCATTTGTGTCTTCTATGGCAGTGAGACTGGGGCCCAGGCCCCACAGTGTGAGCCTCATCGCTACTTCAGGTGCTCCAAGTAATTGCCCTCCGGAGCCAACACTTCTTCAAAAAACCTCGTTTGTTCTGCAGAGATTAGCAGCTTGGCGGATGTCCCACAGGAGTCGTTGGTGTCGTCAGCATGGGAGGCTCCGGTCCTGCCTAGCGAGCAGCTGCGATCTTGTGGTCCATCGTAAGAGAGTGTTTCTAGTAACTTCACACAATTGGCGCATTTGATGCTTTTGGTGGAAACTCATGTTTCCACAGAAGTCAACGTGAAGGCTTCGTCAGCCTCCAGTAAGGCCGCATCTGCTCTGGGTTTCCTCTGGAGGGCCTCCCCTGCAAGGGAGGCCCTCCCCGCATGCGGTCTGCAGTGTCCCACAAGGTTTTGAGCATTTTGACCCTTCCAGCGGCGCCATGGCGGAGGCAGCCGTCATCGCGCAGCTGCTGGACGCGGCGGCCAGAGGCATAGAAGCCGGCAAAGGGAGCGGGGAGTTCCCCACAGCAGAGCTGCTGAGGTGGCTTGAGCCGCACTCTCCTGCCCTCGGCCACCCCGAGCCCCCTAGAGTGGCTCAGAAGAAGCTGGGGAAAAAGGCTGCAGGTGTGCGTGAGCAGCAACAGAGGCA
>NPHX01000265.1:207194-256423 GCA_002271815.1 Eimeria falciformis | reverse complement strand
GCGGCTGCCACAGCAGCAGCGGCTGCTACAGCTGTTGTTGCAGGCCTACACCGCCGCCTCCCCAGCTTGCATCGAGCTGCTACAGCTTTTGGATGCATGCACCTCAAGGCTACTGCAGGCAGCAGTGGAGGGGAATAGAGTAGCCCTGCGTAGCCTCCCAGAAGGGACGAGCCCTGCAGCTGCACGTGCAAAGTCGCTGCACCAAAAGCAGGAGCAGGGACTTGCCGCGACGAACGAAATTGAGGAGATAGCTCGTGCAGCGCAAGCAGCAGCACTCCTTGCGTGTGCTATTTTGAGGGAGGTAACCCTGGATGGTATCCCTGCTACTGCCGCAACACGGCAGCGGCTGGCTGCAGCCGTCACCGTCCCTGTGCGTCTGTTGTCGATAGGAGAAGTGCTCCTGCCTGTCTCTGCAGTGTGCGGTTGGCAGGAGCAGCACGCAGTGCTGCAGCTTTGTCTCTGCCGTCTCCTCTCTGCTGCTGCCTCCTGCACAGCCTCAGCAGCATGGAGGGTAGCGACCGCAGCTCAGGGAGCAACAGCAGCAGCAGCAGCAAATCACGGGTCTCTTTGCGAATTTGGAGACAGAGAGGCGCAGCTGCATCCACTGAACCCTGCGCTTTGTGCGCTGTGCGAGGGCCCATCTGTGCACTTGCTGCTGCTGAAGGGCCGCAAAAACAATAGACGTGCCGACGCTGCATCAGGCGGTGGCGTGCTGCCGCCTCCCCCTCCAGCTCAAAAATATCTCTGTCGCTGCAGTCGCTGCAGCAGCACAGCAGCAGCAGCCACAGGTGCAGCAGGCAAGGGAAGTGGGATAGACGGCGAGGCCAACGGTTTTTCCGGCGGGATCAAATGTTGGCATGCGGCCTGGGGCCCTTTCTGTGTGCGTTGCTGCTGCCTCGCGTGCTGTGAGCTAACAGACCCCACGCTGCGGAGTGTCTGTTCAATTGAGCAGCAGGCGACAGAAGGCGCTGCATGCGCTGCCGCAAGGAATCAAGCCGCAGGAGCTGCAGCATGCGCGGCTGCCCAAATTCGCAAAGCCATTCAAACGCTCCGCTCGCGGGAGGTGGAGGAGAATCTTGTGGGCTGCGGCCTTGTGCCAATTCGCTATGCCTTGCGGCAGGAGGTGCTGCGGCTGCTGCTCGTGCTGCTGCTGCACGACGACCCCCTAGTCAGGGAGGCGCTCCTGAGGCCTCGCCAGCGCCAACAACAACAGCAAGCAAATGCCCTAAGAGGAGCTTCAGCAGTTAAAGACAGCAGCAGCAGGCTGAGGGACGGCGTGTCTCTGCTGCGGTTTGCCTTTCGCGGGCTGCGGACCGACAGGGAGCTCGACGGACTGTGTTTCCTGGTGGGGTTGTACGAGATGTTTGCGGCACTGAAGGGAGGAAAAGCGTCCAGAGACGCACAGGCAGCAGCGCGGCGTCTGTTCTTGGCAGGAGGGATGGGTGGGGGCTTTGACGTGCCGACCTTACTGCAGTCGTTTACGTCTCGTGAGGATCTCTACCACCTGCTGCATCCGCTGTGCTGCTCCTTTGCCTCTACGGATGGCTCTTTTGCCCCTGTGGTACTCGCCAGAATGAAGGCATTGCGTGGAGCTGTGGCTGACTCCGAAGACCCCCTTGGCTTCTTTAGCGCCTCTTGGCTCCTGCAGCGCCTCTTGGCGTATTTGCTCCTGGTGGCTGCGGCGAGCGCCTTTCCGAGGGGCCAGGGCGTCAGTGCAGCGAGAGAGATGGAATCGTCTCTGGAGGAGAGGGAGACGCTGGCAGCTGCTTCTCCCCTTTTACCGCTGGCCCTGGCGGTGCGACCACTGCACCTGCCTCCTCAGCAAGACCTTCTGCTGCTGCTATTTAACGCGCAACCAACACTTGTTCCGCACTTTTTAGGTAGTGTTAGTGGGCCTTTGTTGAGCCCCCGCCATTCCTCTACCTTTGTGCTGTCTTGCCTCTTTTTCTGCCGCGTTCTGGAGTACCCTTGGATCTGCTCTAAGCCAGAGCAGCGGCAACAGCAAATGCCTGCTGTCGACAATCAGTCAAGCTGCCTTAGCGGCCACCCCTCGCGAAATAGCCTCATGGATGCAAGTGTCTGGGAGAAACACTCGAATTCCCTCCTTGTTGCACCCGAAGAGACAGCACTGAACCCCCTCATGCAGGAGGAGGCACCTTTTTTTGGAGACCTTGAGACCCTGAGACTGCAGCACGCGCAGCAGCAGCAGAAGGAACAGGAAAAGCTGCAGCGGCGACGGCGCGCCGGGGCGCTTGCGGCTGCATCCGTCGCTCCGCCCGCCCTGCTACTGCGGCAGCACCTGACGCAGTGTCTGCTGCATGCAGACAGCCGGATTGTTTTTTGCGGCCTTTCTATCCTGAGGGCTTGCTGCCAGGCGCTGCACTGCATGCACGAGGCTTTGAAAGACGACCCAGAAGTGCAAGGGTTCCTCCTGGCCCAAGCCAGCTTGCGCTTGCCCGATGCAAAGACTCTTGTCAACGCCTTGCTGCGTCTTATCCAGCGATGGCAGCAGCAACAGCAGCAGCCGCAACAGCAGCAGCAGCCACGCGCGTCGAAAAAAGCAGGCAACTCAAATGATTTCCAAGATGCCGCCTACCGGGAGCGTTTTTGGCCTTCTGATGAGGCGCTTGCATCAGCCGCAGCAGCGGTGGCTGCGGCTACTGCCAAAGATAAACAACGGCAAGACACAGAGCGACTTTGCCGTGAGGGGCACGAGGCTGCTGCGGATGACGATGATGATGAGGTGGAGGTTCACATGGAGGGGCTGGGGGAGGCAGCAGAGGAAGCAACCAGCGGCGAAGATACATCGGAGGAGACACCGGAGACACTTCAATCGGCACTTAGCAGCGTAAACAAAGTGGCCGCTGAAGACCTGATGCAACTGTTAATCCATGAGACATCTCTCAGGACAAGGATGGGAAATCTTCACAACTTCCCCCCAGATAGCAATAGCAACGGCAAGGATGACGAAATCACTGCATGCGCTGTCTGCTTGCCATTGCTGCTCGGGTACGAACTTTTCGGTCGAGGTTCCCTGCTGAAATCCTGAACCCTAAAGCGAAATTCAAAGGCAGGCATGGATGAGCCTAGACACTAAACCCTTGCCCCGGAGCATAAGCACTTGAAGCAGTTGCTATACGGGAGCACTGTGAGGCCGGCAGCAGTTTTACCTTGTGATTTGCTGCTATGTGTAGCGAACGAATGCCTTGCCGGTTACCTACGCAAGTGCCTGCGTAGCCCTGGCCCTTTCTGCCGTGGCATGCCTACTCTAGCCAGCCCCGTGCATCATTTTTCTTTTCGTGAGCTTTTGCTAAGGATTTCATTTCTTCGGCTTTGATGTTGTGTCAGGTGGATAGACACTGCGGAGGTCTACCAGGAGTTGCTTACGCCTTCGTTCCCCCTCGATTGGGGGAAGCTTCTTTGCACGTGGAAACCGAACGAGGGGGAGGCACAGGCCTTTCGGATTTGCTGCAGATGGCGAGGGGTTGCAACTGGCATCACCCGTCTGGGGCTAAAAGCGCGAGGGGGAATTCGTGCTTGGGGTAGCGAGATCGCATTAGGGAGCTCTGTCGCTAAGCAGCAGCAACTACTACTGCTCCATCTGCTCCTGCAGTGGCATCAAGACGTGCAGTGTGGCTTTCCGAACGTCAACTCGCCGTGCAGGAAGCAAACTGGCAGAAACGAGGTCAGGGCCACAGACAGTTGTTTTGGCGAACCACTTCACAACATCCTACAGTGAGTATCTTTGCATGCAGTGCAAGCAATATACTGCGTCAGCACAGTGAGGGTGCTTTCCACATTGCCTGTAGACAGCTTTTACTTTCAAGGGGTAGAGGTATGCAGTGGGGTTTTTACGTGATGGCTCCACCTTGCGAGCGTCTCCCTGCCTGGTTTGACGCTGTATTGATGCAGGTTTATGCAAGAAAGCGGCTTGTTCACGCGAGGTGCTGATGCATGTGGACTCGACGAGGCTGCCGCATGGCTGACCGCATTAGCAGAGAGCTCATGCTTTCGCTGCAGCGCCATCTACTTCGTTGCGATCCTGCGACTTGCAAGTGAACGCCGGTTGGCTCTGCTCCCTTACCAAATAGCTTGCTCAGCAGCAAACCCAGGTACGACTGGGCAGGACGAAGGAAGAAAAGAAATGGGGTTGTCTTTGTTTTCTGTGACCATTCTGTCGCACTTGGCGCTGGCTCCTCGTTGCAACCAGGGAAAGGCACTCTATGTGGAGTTTCCCACATTTGGCGTGTCCGCCCCAGCAGAGAGCTGTTGGGGGTGCAGGCCTATGCATTCCGCGGATTTTTGTTCTGAACCTGCCACGCAGTGGGTGGTCCAGGGCCTCATGAGGTGTTGCATCTTGCGCCCTGGAGCGGCCCCGTTTCTTCTCGATTGGTTAAAAGCTGAGGGCCCTTGGCGTGTGATTGGAGCTGCGCTGCACATGGGACGCGAACTACAAGGTGACAGCCCCAAGGCACACACCTTTTGTGGAACAGAGTCCGCGCAAGCTGTTGCTGCCCATCAGGTTGAAAGCAAAGCCATCAACAAGTTCCGCAAGCGGCTTTTACGGTTCCTTGAGTTGACCTGCGAACATGCGTCCGGCAACGCATGCAAAAGAGCAGGAGATGAGGGGATGCAGTTTACACTGGAGGAGCAGGTGGCGCAGCTCGCAGAGCTGTCTCCACAGGTGGCAGCAGCTTGCAGAAAAGGTGCTGCAGTGCACGAATTGTCGCCGGAGGCGCTCCTGTGGGTTTGCGCTGCGCGTCTCCCCGGTGCTGATGCACCCGCCCAGGGTTTGATCGCTCTGGCAGAGCGCATGAATTCCCTGGGTGCTCTTGGAGCTCTGACGCGGCATCTTGAGCAGACGATAAAGGGAGAAGGATTGTTTGGAGCTGCAGCACCCGGGAGCCTTGCTGCAGCCGACAAGGCGCTGTGCAATGGACTGACCAGTCTTGTTTTGCAGCTGGAAGCTACAAGCCGGCAGCTAAATAAAAGCGCTTCCGCGGAGCTCTGTTCTGCTGACGTAGATTCTGGTGCCAGCAGCGTAGCTGTGAAGTTGGCATTCGCGGCGGCAAAGCCAGTGAAGCGACTTTTCGGTTTGGCAACCCGTGCTCTAGAGGATTTTGGGGACACTGCGTGCCCCTTACACGATGGCAAAGGTTCGGCTGCAGCTACTATTGGAAAACGTAAGGAAGGGGGACCTACGATGGGGCCGTACATTGAGACCCTTCAGCGCTGGGGAAAGATGGGTGCAGCTTTATGCGCCCACGTCGCGAATCTGTGTGAGTTCTTTTCCGGAGTATCGCAGCAAGGCTCCAGTGGGTATATGGCGCAGGAGCTTGCTGCGCCTGGGTTGCGGCTGCTGCGCCGCGTTCTGACATTCATTGCAGCACTAGCGCGGGCAGAAGCCGCTCTGAGCCCCGAGACTTGCGCTGCGGTGGACTTTGCAAAGTTCATGTGGAGATTACAGCTCCCTGCAGATGCCGCCGGCAGTTCAGCAGCAACGCATTCAACAGGAAAGCAGAAGCACCGACAAGTGATGCAAGCAATGCCGCTGAGGGGAATGCTGCTCTGTTTGTTGCGGCGTGTTGCGCGGGCGACGACGCATTTGCTGGCGGAGGATGGAAGGCGTTTGCTGCTGCTGGCTTGTGAGGCAGTGGTGACAGACAGAGACAGATCTGGGTGTTCAACGGCTCCAGCAGTAGGGGGCAAATATGCGTTGCTACATCTCAGGTGGCTCCTGCCCCTTCTAGAGCTTTGGGTGTTGCCGGATGGGCAGCTCATTTTTGAGGGTTTTGAAAGGCCATATGACCGGTTGACTCCTGCTGAGGGAAAGCTTGCACTCAAGGCACTGTTGGAAGCTTGTGGCGAGACTCTTGCACAAGCTAAAGGACCCTCAGAGGCGGTTGCGCTCGTGCAACGGTTGCAGACCCTCACTCCTGCTGAAACGCTGCAACTCATGTGCGTCGTGGATTGCCTACTGGAGCAGCAGAGTGCAAGCGAGCAAGGTCGCGATGTGTCGGTCCTGCAGCCTGAAGGAGTCAAAGGGAGTTCGCCGTCAGACGTAACAAGAAACGCGATGGTCGAGGCTGCAATGCATGTGATGTTATGCCTTTCTTTTGAATGCTTATCCGTGGGAAAATCAACAGGAGGATCAGCAGGTGACCAGGCTGAAGGGCCGGATCTGGTAGTTGTCTTTAAGCCTGCCCTCGTCAAAGAACTTCGCGCTCAATGGGACCGAAGCGCTTCGATTCGAAATGCATGTACGCGCCTCTTTTTGCAACAGAATGGGGACAAGGAGACCGTCAGTGCAGTGTTGCACCCGGCAGTGCGTCTCGCCCTTTTGCTGCAATGGCCGGAACCCCCGCAAGACCTGCCGCCATCGTTTTACCCCTTTTTGGGAGATGCCCTGCACCACTGCCAGGAAGCATTTGCCCCCAAGAGTTGCGCTTCTGCTATTCACGGCGACACTACGCGTAAACGCCGAAAGAAAGGCCCCTCCCAGCAACAAGCGGATGGGACAGACGGAAGCCGGATGTGGGCAGCTGAAGTGCTGGAGGCGCTGAAGCTCTCGGCCTATGCTCGTGACGGTGGTGGAGCAAGTGGCAAGCGCATGAGGGCTAAGGCTGCGCACTGGCAGATAGCAGCAACATTTTTTACGTCTGGATGCGCGAGGAAGAAGCAGAGCTGCTTGGCGGCAGAGGCTCCACGGCGCTGGGCAGAGGCCGCGCAGCAGTTTCTCCTTCATCTCTGCGTGTGGCAACCAGGTGGCGAAGCCACCACCTACCTTGCTATGCAGTTGGCGCGCAACCTCGAGGAGCTTGCATGCAGTCTTGATGATCCGTTCCTGGTTAAAGAGGGGTAAGAATTACCGTGCCTATGCCACCAGATTCCAGCACTTCGGGTGTACGACAAGGGACCCTTGGTGCATCTGTGGCAGTCAGTGAACAGCGACGTGGCCTATGGCAAAGGCTAGAACAGAATGGAACTAGAGATTCTGGGATGCATCAATGCAGGCCCATGGAAGGCGCACAGTACAAATTGAAGTGTATTCACGTTTGCGTCCCCTCGGGCGCGTCCTTTGGTTTGCAGCATAACGTATCTCCACGTCCTGCGGCACTTGCACATTCCGATGTGTCTTCTTTGCAGGTGGCCCGTCGACGGTTGGGCTAGGTACCATATGACTTCTCTGATTTTGCATGCAACGAACTGTAGTGGCGACGTAGCGGCTAGCGCCATCCGATCCCTCGTGGATGGACGTACCGGGATAGGTGCACTGCTTAAAGACTTAAAGACGGAGCTGCGGGAGCTACAGGAGGCATTACAGGGGCTAAACCATGCCTACGACACGGGCTACAGTGCAGGCGAGGATGGGGCCCTGTCTGCTGCCGCTGACTTGGCGTATTACCTGGGGGTGATAAGTCGCTCTTACCAATTGGGAAAGGCTGTGCTTGACGCGGTTCAGACAGGGCTTGCTACAAGTGCCCCTCTGACAAAAGATCAGCGGCATTTCTTTAAGGCGTTACGACCTAAGGCACAATCTGTGGCATGTGGCTTCATCGATGCGCTTGCTTCCTCCCCACCGATTGCAGCGCTTCACAGCGGAGCTCAGGCTCTCGTTAAAGCCCCCCCAAATGGCAACTCAACGGTTGATTCGTCTTCGGATCGTTTCGGTGATACTTTAATTCTCCAAGCTTGGGTGGGTCTTCTTGTTCCCGCGATTCATTTAGCTGTGGGCGCAGCGGCTCTGGAGCCATCTCATGATCAAACCGAATCCAGTATAAAACGAATCACTAGACAGGTTATGGTGTCTCCAGCGCTTGCGGCACTGGGAAAGGCAGCTAAAACAGCAGCCATGAGAGCGGTGTCCGGTGCTGGCAGTGAACCCAAAGCAGCTGCTGGACTTGCGGTGGCCCTGATGCCACTCCTGCAGTGTCTGTGTGAGAAACTTATGCCAGCCGCCTATGAAACGGCAACTCAGGACAATCCGGAGGCGGGGGGTGAGAACTTGGATGACCAGATTTCATACCGCCTCTCTGAGACCTGCCCAGAGCTATTTGATGCTTTTGTTGCCTTATTTGGGGCGTCCACGTCCTGTGCAGACACCTATCTGGGCCAGATTCTCATGTTGGATAGTGCCCTCGCGTGCGCAGAGGGTTATGGCAGCTTTCAAGGCAAAGTTGAAGGGAGACATCCAACACATCAGAGTGGGCCATCCGTTGACACTCAAAGGGACTTGACTGGCGACTTTGATGTTTTTTCTGCTGACTCGTTGTGGATGGCACAACTCCCTGATTTTCGGGAAGTGGCAGAAGCAACTGATGCAGGAGTGACAGACAGAGATGCAAAATGTGACAGTTTTCGCATTCGTCTTTGTCTTAGCGGCCCCTGCGAATGGTTAACTCTTGATCCACGACGAGTACAGGATACACTCGATAACTTTCCTTTTCATGCCCAGGCATACAAGACAACAGGTGCCGTAGCCACGGCTGCTAGATGCGTAGGCATGCAAGAGCTCCAGGTGCTGGTAGAGATCTCCTCACAGCAACAGCAGCTTCTTGAATTAGCATTGAAGGCCCGTTGCAGCATGCCGGAAGAGGAAGGAGATGAGGAAGGGACAGCGAATGCAGAAGGCGGGCACGAGGCAGCGGTTTGGGAGGGCTCTCTGTCGGGTTGCTTAACAGACCTACAACGTGCATTGGAGACTGGAGAGGTGCTTGCTACGAGGGTGGTGAATACTGCGTACAACATGGCATATGTCGTGCCATATCTTGCAGGGCGGCTTACTGCGGCATACTTTGTGTTGCTATGGCGCTGGCAAAGGCTCCTTGAAACGGAGCAGCAGTACCAACGACAGATTCGGTCGCAACGCGAAGAAGATACATCTGCGAGTGGGGGTGTTTCTTGGACTGCAGTGTCTAGGGATCGCCCTGTTTATGCTGCAGAGCAGGCACGGAGGGCCTGTGGTGTAGCGGGGGCTTGGTTACGTTCACTGGAGGCCACGGACAACGCTACCGGTGACGCTGCTGTTACAGCTGGAATGGAAGATGTTGAGGCAGATGCGGATAATGCTCAACCAAAGAAAACCTCAGCGGATGAGACATCAACCGCAGCTGCAAACGACGGCCCCACCAAGAGACGGAGGGAGGACATTTGGGAGATGGACGAATTCAATCCCGAGGAGGTGCAGCGCGCTGTTGGGCGGGTCAGTTCTTTCTTGAAGGCTGCCAGACGTGTTGGGCGCTTCTGGCGGCCCATCTGTTCAGACCAAAGTCTGAGAAGAGAGGTCGAGGATGAGGAACTCGGCCAGGGACTCGAGGCTTGGGGGACTGCTATAGACGACGGAGACCAATGGCTCAGCACCTTTGCAAATGGAGGAGGCCTTCAACTGCTCATCATGGCGCTTGGGTGCCCGGTGGGTGCCACTGCTTATCGTCCTGTTGAATCTTGCCTAGCATTGTCGGTACCCCAAACTCTCACGCAGAAGCTGAGACTGGTTAGGCGGTGTCTGGTCAGTGCCAACTGCTTGTGTTCTGTGCAGGACAAACAAACACGAAAGGCGGCGGCTCATGGCCTTGCTGTTTACACGCACCTGCTTCAATTGTCTGCCGACAAGTCGTTACTGCGCCATTTTGCGGATGTCCATGAATTCAATATGCTGTGCAGAAAACGCTTTATGAAGACTGGCCAGAGGACTTCTGGACAGCGCGATTTGCAGCAGCGGCATAAAACCGCCACCTTCGCCTTCAGAGAAGTTAGGCAACTTCTTACCCTGCTGCTTTCTCTCCGGGCCTCCATTCAGCCGATGCAACAGACTGGCATAGAAGAATCGAGCTTTTCGCAAGACGCCGATATTCCTCAAGTATGCTTGGTGCTACATGAAACTATACGAGTTTTGAAGTCTGTATTCTTTTTGCTTGCTGAGCTGAAAACTATATCTGCCTATCCTGATATTTTGTTCTCAGGCCCTTTCGCCGGTCGTTTGCAGCTTTGCCGCGTCAGCTGTTCCCTTTCTGTCTCTCCCAGACCATCCGCTGTACCCCCTGCTGAACTTCACGCTGTTGAAGCACCCTGCCATGTCTTTGTTACTGCAAGAACCATGCATGCCTTTGACTTTAGCGGCATCGCTTCATCCACTTTTGGGGTCGGATGGAGTATTCTCGAGCTTGTTGCTCTCTCCTGCTGTTGCAACGTCCGCTGTGCAAAAGACATTTTTGCTGCTGGTGCTCAGAAGGGCTATGGCTGCATCCCATTGTTTAGATGATGGTTCCATCTCGTTAAGCCTGAGACTCCAGGCTCACAAGACGTCCCAGGCTATACTACCGCCCCCTGGGGTAGTCGCTCTGTCGGTGTTGCCGTTGCTAGCCTTCCCTACATACAAGTCGGCTTTAGGTCGCAGCATCTTGGACTCTCTCTTGATTTCAACGGCAGCGCCGCCTTGCCTGTCTGAGTGCTCCTGGTGGACTACTCATACTGCTTTCAGACTTGTTGAGGCTCAAGCGGAGACCTGCGAATTCTTCACGGGGTTTGGAAACCCCGAAGAGGAGCAGTCGAAGTGCTCCATCCGTTTGCCCCTTGCAGCAATTAACGCACAGCATCTGCTACAGCGGTATGGCATCCTTCAGTGGATTGATGCCCAACTGGAGGCTGTGTTGTCGTCTTGCTTGCCAATCGCTGGACATATGTTCCCGGAAAACGCAACAGACAGCGAATATACCAGTTTGTTGAGCCGGCCTTTGCCTCTGTTTCCGCGCATTGCCAAGACTGCTTCAATGAGCCAGTGCAGCGAGAGATGCTCCAGACGGGTTCGTCCTAGCGTTAACACAACTGGCGTATTCAGCACGTTCGATGCGTCAAAATGGCTGCCAGTTATGAAGGATTGCACTCGATTTATGTGGTCTGTAATTGCCGCCTCGACTCTGGCGGCCCCGTTGCCAGACGCTGTTGCGGCTGAACAGTGTTGGGGGAGAAGTACCACCTGCTATCCCTCTGCTCGGGCATCTGAGCTGGAGGCGCAGAGTCAACAATGTGTTGATACCAGCATCCCGCGGGCTAAGTGCCGTGATGTAAGCATAACTGAAGGAGTAGTGGATGCGCCACGGGAGGTTCCATCAGGAGCGTTGAAGCTGGAGTGGCATGCGGCTTCGTGGCCGCTGCGAACGGTCGTAACTCACAAGCTGCGCAAAGCTGTTATTGGGGCCCGTCGGCAGCTCTTTAATATGCGCCGACAGGCTGAAAACGGTGAGGAAGAAGCCGATGCCGGTTCATGCCACGCAGTCATTAAGGAAACGACCTTAGGAGGATCTATGCGGGGCATGGCATGCACTGGCAGTGCTCTCTGTCTGCAAGCTCAGTCTGGTCGCCATCTCTTACTTAGCATCCTGCAGGGGATTCAACGACTTGCTCGCGCGTGGTTTGCTTTTGGAGTGGCGGCGGGCGAGTTCTTGAAGACAGAAGACGGCTTCAGCGTAGCTGCAGCATCGTCTTCTCGTAATCCGGCCCTCGCAGTCGGCCTGAAGCAAGCTTCTGTTGCGTGCATATCGGCGTTATGGGCTGCGGTGAGTTGCAGCCAGTCAGTCGCCTTGTTTTCTCATGCAACAGGAAGCGCTGAGTGCACAAGTGTCTTTCTGCAACAACAACAACTCCAGGCTTCGGAGAGCTTTACAGATGTTTTACGGCTGTGCGCGTGGGCAGCTGCGCTGCAACATACCAGTTTGAGTGCCAGTTGCCAACGGGAAAAACGCTGCCACTATTCAAGCGGTAACGTGCCGTCATCTCTATGCAGGACGCTGTTTGATGCTCTCTGTGGGAAAAGGCCAACGGCGTATGATCTGCCCTTCTGCACAATTGTCGAGAAGGCGACTCGGCCTGGCCAGTACGTGCTGCCCGCGCTACTGCAAATCAGGGATATCTGTGGAGCAGATGACCTGCTTCATGAACTCATTGCGGTTGCATCGGGTGTTTGATGATGCATCCCGTAGACAATGTTTTTTAATTTCTCGTAGGCTAGACTGCACATGTGCTGGCATGCACGGGAGGTGTTCTCCTGGCTTGTCTGAAAGAGTTTCGCATATTTCTTC
This sequence comes from Eimeria falciformis, assembly GCA_002271815.1. Taxonomy (NCBI): domain Eukaryota; phylum Apicomplexa; class Conoidasida; order Eucoccidiorida; family Eimeriidae; genus Eimeria; species Eimeria falciformis. Next base: position 244,346 of record NPHX01000265.1, on the reverse strand, counting down.
TTGTCAGTGCACCAAGGCTAGAAGTTCATAAAGTACGAGATGCATATAATGCGACTTACACCCGAACTACTCTGGCTTAAACCCCTGAGAAACGCAAGGCGATGAGTTTAAGGCTTCAACACATGCCCCCCCTTGCACAATCATTGAAACACACGAACATTTGTTGTAGTTCCCTAGCTGCAACACTGAAAATAGCGGAAACCATTCCACGCGGAAGGAACGGCTTATCTGACGGGCTGCCATAGACGTTGCTAGGGATACCTTTGAGGTAAGGCTTCAATGGCAGCATATTGCATGGCGCCAAAGCCAGCCTACCACTGCGCTCGCCGTGCCCCTTGGCCTCCCTCTGTTTTCAGTGGTGTCCATATGCGGTTCTACTTACTGAGCGGCGCGTTCCCGACCCGTTCTTGCATCGAAAGCGGCTCCTGCAACAGCCGCAAAACGCCGTCCTCGTCGAACACCCACAAAACTTGCCTTGTCAGTGCAGACGAAGGGGTAGAACCTTCGGAGCCACAAGACTTCGAAATGTCCCTGTCTGCCGCGGGTCCGGTGGGGTCCTGGATGGTTGAGGCACATATCGCAGTCTTGGCCTGACAGGGAGCCATGATATTTGCCTTCTTTAGTGACGACGCAGTCAAACCCCTTGGCGTCAGCGTCCAGCCCCATCGTTTTTGTGTCCGGTTTTGCAACAGCCGATATGCAGAAGCGGAACAGCGCGCAGCGAGAGTCGCAAAAGGAAACACACGCGGAGGCACTGTTGAAATGGTCATCTGCACGTATAACCTCGAACGTAATAGGAAGCACAATGCGGCAGAGGCCCAGAAACTTGCAGCTGTGAGGCATATCCCCTTCCGTCAGGCTACTACTCCAGCACAATAACAGAAAGATTGGAAAAAGTGCCTTTGAGATGCATGCGTCCTTACCAGCCTGCATGTCTCCTGACGCCATGGAAGGCTGCCAGTTGCATGAGTAGTTTTAGTCCTAGAGTTGTCACATATGATTTCTGTGAGTAAGTGCCGCTGCTTCAGCTCGTCAACAACACGACGGTGCAGCAGTGGTCGCAACGTTTGATATGCTTTCGATACTTGATCCCACTGCCTCTTTAGCCATGTGTTCTCCTCAGGCCCAGCTCCCCGGCCCCCAGAGCAAACAGCTTGGTCAAGAGCCGTGGGCAGATGACCCTCTTCAGTCCAGCTGGGGAGAAGCGAAATCTGCACTGACAAGGATATGAGCTTATTGCTGCTCCCATGGAAAATGCCTCCTCCTAGAGATACAACAGGCAAGGTCTGGAATTTGCTGGGAAAGTCCCGCAGCGGGTATGACAGGCCTTGTTCAACATTAGTACCAGCCAGAGGCAGCTGCGCTACAAGGTCTTTCGCCTCCCTAAGGCCATCCTGCACCAAGAGAAGCTGCTGCTGCCACTCATCAAACTCAACGGTGTCCATAGCTGCACCAAATGTATCCGCGTGGATCACGCAAGCCCTAGAAAGATCAGTTGGGAACAGCTTGGCTAATGCGTCTTGTTCGGGAGTAAGACACGAACCAAAAGACTCAGCGGCATCCGCTGTCACTGTTGAAGCCGGAGTGGTCCTGCAATTAGGGATATTTTGAGTGTCCTGATTCTGGGTGCGGTGAAGAATGGCGAGGCGGTCGCGCAAAGCTTGGGCGCTGTCTATTAAATGCTCGTCAAACAGTACAGTAGCAGTCCGCTTGGTCACCCCAGGTAATCTGCTTAGGTCTTGAACGGCCGCTGCACGCAGCACGCTTCTCCTGGTACAAACAGAAAACGAGTCCACTGCCGCCAGGGGCCATCATAAGCGCCCACAGCCGTTTTGAACTGCCAAACATTTGCTTAGGGGCGGCAGCTGCATTGGCATCGGTTTCTTATACTCAGTAGCAGAGCCGTGGAAACTGTCCTCCATCCTGTCTCAACAGCAGCTTAAATTTTACGAACACAAGATAACGTAGGGGACCTCCAAAGCCCTAATTATTATAGGTCAAGCTCACGATTTTTTAATAAACTCGGAAAGGCCGCGAGAGATCACCAAATGAATCTTTTGTAAAACGCCTGAGCGGAAAGCGCCGCGCCTCACCAAATTGCCTTCCTCCCCGCGAAGTAGGAGGCCTCCTTCTCTCAGCAACAGAATTACTTCAGCAATATTGTAAATCGGGATCCGTGAGAGGTGTAAAATTTCGTATGCCTGCAGGAGGCAGACATCCGCAGGCAATTGAGGGCTCCATACAAGGAGGAAAGAAACAAGATGCAACGTCAAAAATTCCCTCTTTCCAAAGTATACTAAGTGCGTAATGATAACTCAATATCCGCTTTCTATCTCCAGTTCAACTACTCCCAACTGCCGGAAAGACACACCGTTTTGTACGCACGAGCCCGGAAGGCACTCCCGCTCCTACGCCCAAGGGTGGCCTCGGCAGTGCATCCGTACAGAGGTGCGTGAGTCCGCATGTCTGAGGATTTCTGTTGCTCTTCTTCCTGCCGCTGCTCAAGACGCCGCTGCCTCCACAGCATGCCCAGGCTCTGCAGAATTTCTGCATTTCTGTAAACATCTCGCAAACCGGTCCTCTGTCGGGTTGTAATTAGAACGTCTGCTTATCAGCTCCTCCAAGACCCCTAATCGCCAGTTGCGTTGCACTTTTTTACAAACTCAAGCAACAATGTTAGGGTCACCCTACAATTAAGAAGCTCACTTGGCCGTAGGCGAGGCGCTGCAAAACAGCACGCATTTATCGCATTTGATTTTCACAGGCACACGGTAAACATTGTACTGCAGAGTCCCCGCACTTGCAGTTTAGAACCGTCGGCTTGTGTAACACATAAGAAACCAGAAGCAGGCCACCGGCGTGCAACGGACTAAGGAGGGCCAGAGTACCAGCGCCTAGCTCCATGATGCCAACTCACGTTTGCTTTGCCACTTGCAAAAAAGAGCTGTCCAGCTGGTTTAGCGCCTCCTGGAACGCCTCCATGTCTTGCGGATAATGTTGCGTCTCTCTTCGTGACATCGCGTTCGATCTCCCATCCTCTCCCACGGTGTTTCCGTTACCAGACCTGCCTGAGAGTCGGGGTAGCTGGTCCTCCAGTCGCCCGTAGTTGCCATAACCTCCCCCGTATACATTGGGGCTAAAAAGACCGCTGGACGCCGCTGGCCTTCCTCCAGGAATCAAACGCCAGTGGCAAGTTCGATCCGGAGTAGCATCTGTTTCGTTATGCCGAATAGTTTCTCGCAGGCGTCCTGTTGTATGTGGGCCACAAGAACAGGAAACACCGTATTTTATTGGTTTTCGCGTTGTTTTGAGCGAAGAGACGTAGGAACTAGTAGGAGGTAGCGGTTGAGTGCCACCCAGCGCCGTACCTGTGGCCGCTATGCGCGGCTCCGAATTTTCCTTTCGAAGGCAGCCATGGGCCATGCTGGTTGAAGGAAGCCCAGTGGGGCTCTCATTTTGCCAATCTAGCAATACACGTGATGAAGAGATAAAGGCACAAAGTGATGGGTTTCTGATTGGCGTGCGCCGCAGAACCCGTAGAGTGATAGAGACTGAATTACAGCCCCAGCACATCCAGAAAACCAGCTCGGCCAGAAGCAGCAGCCATAAGCTCCCCAAAGCTGTCATGAGCTGAGTAGAACACAAGCTTCATCTCCTTATCAGCTGGAGCACTACAGCGAGAATGCACGAACACAGTTAGTCGGAGCAAGACAACACTCCACTCCACGAACAGAGGATTGATGTGGATATCGAGGAAAAGCCGATTTAATACTCTCAAGACAATCCCGCAAGATTATGCATGTAAATGAAAAAGTACTTTGGTGAAGGGTGGTTGTGTTAAAAGGGTGGTTTTGTTTCACCAGTTGACGATGACCTCAAACGACCAAATACGCTGGAATGCTGGTGTAAAGCGCGAAATCGATTCTGAAAGCCAAAACGGCAAACCAGCAAAATGCAAATTACTAAATGCTGAGCGCGAAGGAAAAGACAGTCTTTAACAAAAGAAAGAGGAAAAGGACGGAGTGATCGCTCGCTGAAAAGGCATTCAGAGAACTTGAGAGATCCTTGCTCCTATGTGCGCCTGGCAAAGCCGTTTTGTTAAGCAGTAAGTTTCCTGAAAAGCCTGGACCTTGCCATTTCTTTTGTTTCCCATCAAAGGGGACGTTACTGAAAGTCGATACTTCTGTGGTGGGTCGAGGATCCTACAGCTCACATGCAGCCACTCTACTGCACCCAAGAACGCAATCCACACTAGAATACACTTAAAACATTTTTGTTCGTTTTGTATATCGTTCTGGTAATAATGGGGTGGTCGAAAGACAGGGGCTTGAGTTGGCCCTGCACCACCATATCAGTCTCCATCTTACCTGTATACACAAGACTTAGATAGAAACACCTTCTTAATGATCTTAGCGCCCTCCTTCGCAGCCTCAAGCCCATTGTACAAGGTTTAAATACACAAATGCTGATGATTATTTTAACTTTGCTGGTCCCTCCAGGCCTCTCCGTATTGCCGAGCTATTATAAAATGCCGAAATGGGAAAGTCCGCACAACTAGCCGCTCGGCTTGTGAGAAACTTGCAGGTCCGGATAATGCAAATGAATTGTGTAGGCCCTAAGCAGGTGCTTGATGCAGCACTGCTGGTTCCTGCGGTATCGGATGCCACTGAAGTCACTGGCAAAGGGAATGAGAGGAATTTTCTGGCCGGGTCAAAAACATCTGATGACTTCACAAAACATACAGCAGCGTTGGCATGGCCACCCGATATGAATCGTGAAGACATGGGTCCGGCCAGCTTTGTTTCGCCGATTTCAGGAAACCCCAACATCAACGAAAACGTTTGGAATGTTCTTGAGACGCATGCTATGATCGCACTGCCCAACCTAAGGCAAGTTCGCCAGTTTCCTTGTTAGTTTTTTTAACTTTTCAATTATAATCCCTGGAAACATCTTGCCACAAAGGCGCTGAGATTCTTTTATCATTTCTGACAATTATAAATCCGGTTTTGCGAGTTTGCAGTCCTGCCGGGATTTTGCAGTTTCTTTTCCTGGCGCTCCGTGGTAACTTCCACCCTAAATCGTTTCTTGAGGAGGTTAGTGCAGTACGTGAGGTGTATTTTCATGGCTTTATTTCTCTTGTATAGTCCAGGTGGAGTAGGATGATTAAGTGGCGGTCCCTCGCCACTGGGTGGCTCGGTTGGGTTATACGAAAAAAAAATTGCATAACATCCGTTTGACTGCTGTGTGCATATGTGTTACTCTGGCTGGACCCAGCTTCAGCGCTTCTTGCTTCAGGGCGAACCTGTAGCTCCACCTGTTGACGCGCTCTGGCGGCTTTGGACAGCTAATGACCTGGCGCTCCTCTACAAAGCTCTTGTCAAGTCAGCAAAGCCCTTTTGTAGTCAATGGCGGAGTGATTTGTCTAGTCGGATTGGTTTAAGTATGCATCTATCCACTCATGGTTGGAGGCCTTGCTCGCCCTATGTGTTGTGTACCCTCCATCAGGCACCGGGTTATCGATGAGCTTCTGTTCGCAGAGATACGTAGTCGCATTGCCTTAAATCTGCCGCATTTTGGCCCTTCTGATGTTGCAGTTGTTCTGGGAGCTGCAGCTGAGAACCCAGAGTCTAGCCTAACTCTTGCTTTGCTTGAACCGTTGAAACTAACGGAGATTAAGGAGACAATCGAAGGGACATCAGGCTCACCTGTGGAGACAGCTCTGGCTGTGGGATTCCCCGGCCGATGTATGAGAGGCAGCCCACTCCATAACTTTATTGCAGATCTGTTGAAGGAAGGCGGCGACGATGGTGTCTGTCTACGTGACAAGGCGCCTCCGCTATTAGTGTTGCTCTTGACCGTGTTCGGTAGACAGGCAGGTATCCCCAACTCAAGAAACGTTCCATAGGAAACACACGCCAGCCAGAAGCATCTACGTTATGCATGCGATCTGTCCTGCTTTTTTTGTTTTTCTACAGTTACATCGTGCTACTGTAAACGACTGTGTAAAAGTATTTGTTGCTGCTTCTCAAGTCTACGGTGGAATTGTACGTCTTCTATGCTAAAGACAAAAGTGCTGCACCCTGCAAATCGATGAAGCTGACAGGCCGTACATCATTTGAGCTGACACGCCGTACATTGCATTATCACTTTATTGTCAGGAAGATCATTCCGTTTGGTTTCGGTTTTTGCTTATGTCTCCTTACTGCTTCTTACGAACTATTTGCTGTGTGCCACAGTCTCAAGCCGTTCCATTGAAACAGCTGCCAAGTGAAATTGAAGGCCCTGTTTGCCCTTGCGACACTACTTTAGCAGCGTGGAAGGCCTCTCTTGGGCCGCTCTCTTCGCTAGCGCGCCACCTGAAACGCAACCTCGTAACTGCTTCTCCACGCGCCATTTTACGGTATGTGTGCTTGCTTGTGGTAGCTTTGCAGACGGTGAGCGGTATCTAACATGTAGAGCGTTGTTCCTCGGCGACTGAGTTAAATTCAGTACTCTTCAAGTGGCCGAAGGTGTTGTGCTTATACGCAGCATGGTTGCCGGTGGTGTCAAATTGTGGCGCCTCCTTAAGCACCCAGGGGACGCAGCACCTATGTCATTACACGCAGCAGTCGCTGAGGCTCTGGACAATGCAGATGTTGCAGGGGACCTGCAAACAGCCAAAAACCAATCGGAGAGCACTATTGGAGACGGTAAAGAAAACAGTGGTGGTTGTGACTCCCTTTTCAACCATCTGGAGAATAGGTACACATCGGTTGTTGTACGAAGCAAGCTTTTTTGGTTTCTTGACAATGGAGCTACTACCACACTTGGCGGGGCAAGGAGCTTGGATTCCATTGCCAAACAGCTTTGTGTTCCTTCTGAGAGCATTCCTTGCGAAGCCGCCGTTCGAGACATGCTTGCCTCTGCTATCCCGGCAGTGTGCTCGTAAGATCCCCTGAACCTAGTTACTAAGCCGCTGCTTAGGGTGTTTACAAGTACGGCTGCGGACAAGTTAAACCTAGTGCAGAACGACTGTATAACTGTAGCGTGGCTTGTGGGTTTTGTTCGGCTCAGCTCACCTGCCGACCTGAGCGCCGTCGAGTGCATGGTTCTTTTGGACTTGCTATGGCAGCTTCATAGGCTCCATGATTTTGCTATCCCCTTCTCTTGGGTCGAGAGTGAGTATAGGGGCCGATTCTGTTGCAACGCGAGGTACACATGTCAACGGCCACTGCATCTTTTTAGGTGTGTGGCTTGTGTGCTTCCTTTAGGCCTTTTTTTCTTTCTATCTGCGAATCTCCATAAGTTGTCTTTTCCTCAAGTGCTAGCGCTCACCTCATGCTTGGAGTTATGCCTTTGCAACGATGCCGAAAAACAATGTCATAATTCTACGATTGAAGGCACGGAAGCATCGGTTCAGCACATCCAGAAGCAGCGGCAACGCGACGAGGTGGTAGGGGCTTTCCTTCTTTTTAAACGAGGATTCATGCGCAGTTTGGTAAACTGTGTTACTGCGCCATGGTTGGCTTCAGCTGGTTTCCACTCCCACAAATATTGCTGGTTTCCACTCCCACAAATATTGCCTGGATGTGCTGGCGCGATTGGCTGCAGGCTAACTTGATACGGCAACGCATTCACACGGCCAGGTATGCTTGTAGCAGTTTGGCCTCCAATGTCAATCATGACACGGAACTCAGTTAATGTTATTGCTTTTCTCAGCATTTTCTCTTTGACAACAAACCATGCAGAGCTTTTTAAAGCCGTGCTCAGATCTTGTCGCCTGTAGACCTTTCTCTGCCATGGTTGCAATAGTGTCTGTATGTCTAGCGAATTCCAAACAGTGCTTGATATGTCTGCATTTCGTTCTATCGCCGTTAGTTTCACGTTCACTTGGTTCGCTACTTCAGCGGTCGCATGTACCGATATACTTGCATGTATTATGAAGTTAAAAGGATTTGGAATGCTGGTACTGGCTGGGTAAGCTATGCATAAGTGGCACGTCTAGAGAAGCCTCCATATGGCGGGGCTGTGTTGTTTAGGGAGAGAGGAACATAGGCTCTAATATGTGCCGTAACGTCCCATATCCTGTCTTAAATAGGAGCTGTTTCTCAGTCCCATATCCTGACTTAATTAGGAGCTATTTTTCATGGAAAGAGGACATAGCATACTAAAATATACTATATACCTTTTGACGACGTCTCCGAGAATTTCTGGGATCTGTCGATTCATATGCCCCTTGTTACAGCTCAGTCTTATGGGTAGCCTAGAGCCTACTACCTTCGATGTGTGGGGAGCACTTTGTGTTCTCTGTTGTTAGCTGGTGTTGTTTATACTGTGTGTTTACACGTTGCTAGCTACATATCACTAACACTCAGTTTATCATGTTACATGTGCCGTAGTAGCCTTAATGTCGGAAGGACGCTGGCCGTGCACGATGGAGTTAGCCGATTGCAGTGTGGTTTACGGTCTGAAAAACCGTTCCAGAACACTGCACTGTCCTTTAGTTAATGCAAAACAAGATAAATTTTCTATGGACAAGTACATGAGAGTTCTTGTTTGATATGTTGCGCTTTGTAGCTTCTTTACGGACTAACTCAATAAACCAGACATATTAGGCTTTTTCATAATACACGGAAAACTGTTCCTTTTTAACAACATCATTTTATGATATTTCAAACCTTTCCCGAACACATCGATGGGCAGTGGAAGTGAATATCTAGTGCTTTTTGCATCATCCTGTCGCAACAATCGCTCAGTTTTCCGGTAGACAGTTCACCCAATAAGCCACAGTTAACTTGCTTGACTCAGTTAATGTAAATACAATTTGGACTTTTTTGAAAAAGAATTTTGAAATTAACATTAGAGTAAGATGCTAGACATGAGGCATTGGAACTTCGTGGAAAAACGTGTGGTCCAAGCAGAAACCGAAGCTCGGATGGTATGGCACAAGCGGACCACTACACTAGGTAAAAGGATACCTCCTTTCAAGGCTCTAAACACATATATTAAACGATTCAATCTGTATTCCACTAGCTTCCACTTTCACGGCGACCATGTCTGATTTGATTTCTGTGTATATGCCTTGTCCTCCCCCATAGTGTCGTTTTCAAATGCTACTCAAGAATTCCACTCAAGTTTCCTACGGATGGCTGACTGCTCCAGCCCTCCCATGAAATGGCGGCGCTTCACGGTTTAGGCAGAGTGGAGGACCCGTTTCCGGTTTTCCCGCTTGTAGCAAAGATAAAGCATGCAATAGGAGCAACCCTCTTGCTAACCGCAGCGGTTCTTTACGTCTGTGGAATATGCGCCCCAGCTATACGTATTATTGGTGAGTCAAATCACGCCTTAGTCCCACTTGAGGTCCATATTTACAGTTGCTTGTCTTGGTGAGCATTATAGCGGTGATTACAGTCTTTTAATGGCGGCGAGGTTCGCTTGGAAGTGTCGTCATCGCTTGCTCCGTCACACGCTTGACACACAGGAAATGCAATTATCCAAACAACCAAAGAGTACGTCAGGTTGCGCAAAGGTGCACATCAGTACAACTGCTGCGTGTTGCGCCACTTTGTCGCAGCTAAAGCTCCTGGAGCTTTGAAAAGTCCTACGCAAGCCCAAGACTGCTCTTTGATAGGCCTGGTGCGGCTGCTGTTGGACCGGCGGAACTACGTCCCTTTTGCCTACGTCACCATATTCTCACTTGTGATTCCTATTGTCAAGTTTATTCTCATGGCGCTTACTTTGGTGATAGCGACATCCTGTCGCCGCCGGACATACTCCGCCTGGCTGCCGCTGAAGACCGCTAAAGTGCTAATTATTCTCTGCAAATATCAGTTTGTAAATGTATTCGCGGTCACTGTGCTGGTGACGTTCATAAACTTCGTCAGCATTTCAGTAGAGCCCCTATTGGCAGCTCAGGCATACCTCTCTTACTGCATTCTGTCAATAATCACTGCGCAGTGGCTTTGCCATTGTTACTCGGAGACTTTTAAGCGTAGCACGGCAGCGAAAGCTGGACAATTTGCGGGCTCTTTGTCCATTCCTTTGCTCCCAAGATATTCCCCTGAGTATTTCGTTGGAGTTGACTGCCCCCTCAATGAAAGCTCAACATTGTCACTAGACGATTCCTATGGACCCATAGAATTGCCGCCTCGCAAACCGTGTGCAAGCCTATCGCCGGCCATTTCGACTGTCAGCATAGTAGAGGAAGAGCAGATGTACAGTGGATTTCAGGGAACTCAGCAAGACATCCGCCAGCGGGTTGGTGAAAACTCGTGCTCTTCTTGGCAAGGATACTCTTCATCGAGTTTAGCTTATCTGCCCGCAGATCACTCACAACACAGAAGTGAACAGGATTCTGACTATCTTCGGTCTACCAGCCACCTTCGGATGCATAGAGGAGGTCATTTGAGGGCTCTTTGGCACATAGCCTGCCAATATCATATTAAAGCTGCACGACCATTTGCTTTTTTGCTCTTGCTTGTAAGCTTTGCATGCCGAGCTGCCTTTCGTTTCCTTTGTCGAGTTGGAGGCTGCCTGAGACGGTTGGTGAGAAGCCCTTTTGCTAGACAGGGTCGTGCTGTTGCGGACGAGCAGAAGTTTTCTGGTGATGACAGGCTTGAAAGTGGTTATATAAAAAGGCATTTGTCAGAGTGTCTTGTCCGGATCTTTTTCATGGCTTTGCTTTTTTGCATCTCAACATTTGCGGTGCTTGTCTCCTGGGTACGGCCCGTATTGCAAGTCTTGTTGGTCCCTGGCCAGCAAAGAGGTTTCGCGATCGAGACCTCCACTTCCTCGTTGGGTGATGTCTTCTGGCGTCTGCGTTCGATGGGCCACTTGCTCAGCGGGTGTGGCACTATGTTCGTGTTCCCGGTGTTAGCGACGTTTGTTGTGTACGTCACATCTATAGGAACCATGGTGGGTGTATGCCTTCTACAACGGTCTGCTAGGAGCTGCGATGCCAGGGTGTCCTCTAACTCGCGACTGGCTGGTGGTCCGCTCATTGGCCCTTGCAGATATCCACACTACAGACGGCGAGTTATCTATGTTACCACTATTCTGTCCTACATATCATCCGTTTTCGGTGACCTGGCGATGCCGGATGTCCTAAGCATCGGTTTCTTGGTATCCTACTTCATTGTGAATAACATCGATTTCTTTGGCGCACGTCTGCCGGCTGTTTCTTTGACCGAACCGGTTGGTACGCTCGATCGGTTGTTTTGGAATTTCAGTGGTTTCTGGGCGATGATGGCCTTCGGCGTGAGCGCCGCTCAAATACACAAGATGTCTCTATCGTTTGAAGACGTTTCTCAAGAAGTAAAACCGCCTGTACATCCGGTGGAAACGATGAGCTCTCCTAGTGCGGCGTCAGTAGCGGAGAGTGGCTGTCTAGAACGGGGTCTGCTTAACGAACGTGGCGACGAGACTCCATGTTTAGCTCCAGACTGTTACAGAGCATTCCACGTTGACAGTTCCTCAATAGCCGAACGATCCAACTTGACGATGGTGTCCGATGCGACACCCCAAGCCACCTCCGCCTTGGTGATATCGCCACATGAATGGGGAAGGAAAAGAAAGGCCAGTCTATTCGGTGTTTTTATGCATGGGTGTATTCGCGTAACAGTTGCTTTGGCTCTTTTGTTGCCTATCTGGCTGAAACCAGCAGAAGTGATTGACGTCGATCTCAGGATAGTTGTAAGTGGACTATTTTTGAAAAGAGGGTCTGCTATGGCATACTCACATCTGATGTCCAATGCCGCAGTTTTTACGGCAGGATATATCTGGTGCTTACTATGTGACATCTGTACTTATTAAATGATTGTTTAAATCTCTCATGCGTTCTTCCTCAGAATAGCCAAGTGGCTTCGTTTGTAGAGTATATGAGCCCTTTGTTGGTGAAGATATTGCCGCAGTCCTTTGGTGATTGCGCTTCCACGGCCCATCTAGCACCAATGCCCTGCATCGGATCGCAACCCTTAGCGGTGGTTCGCAGCTCTATCTACGAAGCCATGGCCCGTTGGGTTACAGGTCTGAAGACCACGGAGCTCGACGTTGTCCGCTTCGATGCCTCGCCCAACAGCAGGTACGCAGATACACCCCACCATCATCTGATTACGTCGCCTAGCTTGCGGTTCCTTGAAAGCAGAACTTTTGCATATCCTGGTCGGAAAGCGGTACGAGTATTCATCTGCTTCGCTGCTACATAAGTGTCGATTAATCAGATGCCTCCCTGCTCAGACATTTTTGTCAAAACAGTGGCGCTTGCGAACACAGTTCCAGTGTTCGTCTAGTAACATAAAACACAAGGATAACATCGGACAGAGTAACTCACAAGTGCTTGGCGTTAGACATCTTGTGGGCTTTGAAAGAAGCCTCAACACGTCCAGCATCAAACGATGATGACGGCCTGATCCTGTAGAGTCAGAAATCCAAACTGGTTGATTTGTTCCATGAAACGTTTGCTGTGCTGCCATGCTTTTCCAGGGTTGTTTTCAAGGTACGGGGGAAAATCAAGACCCTCGCCATGTCGCTTCGCGTTGGGCAGTGTTTATACGACGAGGCCCCTGGCCTATGCCCCGTTGTTTGGGATGGTACCGACGGCTGCTGCGGAGAAGATGTCACATTCCTACTGCACATAAGCGTGGAATGCAATGGCGTTTGGCCGTACCTCAGCATACCAACACTTCTGCCAACGCGGTTCTCAAAGCTTGTTATTACGGAGAAGATCTTGGGAATTTTTCCGGTGGAGATAGCAGATATTACGGATGTCGTCGAGGATTATGTGTCTAAGTGGGTGCAGAATTATCTCAACCCAGAGAACAAGTGGATCCACTGGACCGACAGAGAAGCCATGAGTTTGATAGAGTTTTTGAACCTGCTTCTGCGCATAAACGCACCTGCTGGCCTCAGATGCCCCCACATCCACTGATGTGCATTTGGGCTCTAATACGTTTCTACCGCCTTGGTATTTGAAAAGGGTAATTAGTGCATATTGCCGGTCCCTCTAAGCCAAGACCGTAGGAATGCTGGAAAGGGAAGTGCTGAACATCTAATGATTGTGAGAAAGGCGTCTTCAGCTACGTTGCCTCACGTAGCCTTCGTCCTTGATCCTGGTCGGGTCGATACCTACAGAGAGGAAGCTAGAGGCCACGCATTTTTCTTAGTTTATAATATATGCACTCGTTCTAAAAGGAGCGCTATGCATACGGTAACGCATTATGTTAAGACTTGTCAGGCGACCGGTCTGTCCAGTACAACTAGCTACTGCCTGCCACCTAAACAGTCAATTCTAACCCACGCGAGGGCATTTTATTTACGTTTTCAGTCAAGTTCTACTGTTATGAGAAAGGCACTTCCAGCAAATAACACTGTAACGATATATGACCTCCTCATGGAGTCCGGAAAAAAGAAGCGCTTTTTTGGAAGAGGCTACAGAAGTTCTGTACAAGCCTCTCGTGATCTGTGCTACAAAGAAGGCACAGGCGACTGGACTCATAAAACGGATGAAAGCAAAACACTCTGAAGTTTCAGGACTTCACGGCGCTTTTGGCGAGGGCCGTGCCACTCCCTGCATAAGTGGCAAGCACGGGCACACCTTATTGCACTAACTTAGGGTCGGTGCCTGCCCCTTCGCGCAGAGGTCGAGGTAAGAGGCTAACGCCATATTTTTACCACCCGGCAACTTAATCACAACAGCTCCATCTCTTTTGAGCTCCATGGCAACCTTGTTCTTGCAGCAGAGATAAGCGCCGGGTTCCAGGCGGCAGACATGTACCGCAAGAGGCCGGTACTCCGGCTTCTCGAATAACCGCTGAATAGCCTGGTCTAAGGCGTCGCCTGGGACAGCAGAGTAGGGCCGATAGTATTCCTTTTGGAGGCATCCGTAGCTTGTCGTTGAAGTGGCCGACGGTGGTGGCCTAGAAATAGAGGCTGGCTGCCTCGATGCAGATGCAGATAGGTTAGCTCCTGTTGGGAGTGATGATGGAAGAGGCTGGCGTACTAAAAAGTCAGCCCCCAATGATTCAAGACTCTCTCGCAGTGGAGTGGGGGGGATATCAGTTACTGGCATAGAAGGCACGTGTAGTGGCACCCGTGTATGGCTATGGTTCCCATCCGACTGGAGGGCTTGAGAGCGGGCATAGCAGGCGTCCGCTTCCTCCGTTGCACTACCAATAGCTTTGCGAATTTTCTCCATTGCCTTTTTGTTTCGAACTAAGTCGTGTCTAGCTGCTGCAAGTTTCTCTTGCTTATCATTTAACGCCGCTCTGCAATCGTCCTGCTGCATGCGGGTATCCAAAGCTAGTTTCCGGCTCTTGGACACCTCTGTAAGATAAGCAGCCTGACGTTCAGTGTCGTTCTTCCGGAGTTGCACTTCGAGTTCCTGCATGTACGCTTCCTTAGCAGCCATGCCTTTCAGCATTTGCTGCAACTGGCCATGGGCTCCATTCAGATCGTCACCTAGCACACGCACACGTTCTTCCAGTTGGCTCAGCAACGTATCCCGACGCACTACCTCCGCTTGCAGCTGCACAATCTTCTCGTCGCGATTTGCTAAACTTGCTCTGAACGCATTGAGTTGCTCCTTTGCCACCAGAAACTCTTGCTCTGCCTCTTCTCGCTTGCGCTTCTCCTTCTCCAGCCGTTCTTTGGAGCGCTCGGCGAAAAACTCCAGCTCTCTCGTCTTTTGTTGCAAGTACGCTTCGACACGAGCTACTTTCATGTCCCGCTGGGAAATCAGCTCAATGAGCTCCGCTGCCTCCCGGCGCTTGTCTGTCAGCTTGTCAAATGTATCCTGTTGCAGTTCAGCTGCAGCCACACGTTCTGCCCTAAGCGTCTTGATTTCCGCTTCGGCTAGTTGCAGCTTTTCCCGCACCTCTGAAGTTCCTTGCACCATTGATATCGCTTGAACTCCCAGCTGCAGTGCCGACGTTTCCTTGGCAGTGGGATCCACAGCATCGAGTACAGCAACCTGCTTCTCTTTTTGCAGTAATAGTTCCATTAACTCCTTTCGTTCATGCCGCAACAATTCTACCCTTTTCCGCATTGTATTAAGCTCAGATTCTTCGTTTTGTTCAGCCGTACTATCAGGCCTGCAGGCAAAAGCAAGCACAAGTCAGCGCCTCTTGGCACAACAGAAGAAACAGGCATCAGGCAGAGGATTCGAAGTGTAAGTTACAAGGCCGTCTGTGCTCAGTCGTCGGCACGTTTTAAACAAAGCGCCTGAAGTGCCAGGAAAAACGGAACGAACCCGTTTTTGGAAGTTTGTGATGTAGAGCTGCGTTGCTTGCGCAGCTTCTGAAGCTCCGAGATTGCCTCTTGAAGCTCTTGCTCCTTCTCTTCCAACTGACTCTCCCGCGAGTTCAGAACCGTATGCAACCGTCTAATCTCTTGCTCCAGTTTGCGTTGATAAGCGGCAGACGACGGGCTCTGTGGCCTCGAAGGCGCTACCGCTGTTGTGAACGATCTCGGTCGCAGAGCTTCGGCCTCGAGCTTGGCGTTTGCCTGCGTGCCCGCCTCAGGCACCTTTAGCGTTTGCAAAAATTTTGGCTCAGCGCGCACTGCGCCTGCACTAGGAAGCGGGTAGTAAAGATTTGGAAGCTCTCCACACTCTTCGGAGTGTGAGATGGTGTCGGTGACCGGTTCTGGGGAGTAGGTGGTTTGATAGGTGGCAAGCGTGTAGGGCATTGAGTCTCTGGGAACCCCAGCCAGTCCTGATCTGGTCTCCATGGTGTGCATTGCGTTAGTGGACACTCCATTGTACGTGCCTGAGGTGTATGCAGCCGGCAGAGGATAGGATGTGTACTGGGGGTGGCTGGCTACGGGACTCGGCCCCAGCACGGCGTAAGCAGCGGGATGTTGCATGGGAAAGGCGGAGGGGAAACGCTTCACACTGTGGCGTTGACGGCCACTACAGAATTCGTCGCACTTGAAGATGGTCATCTGCAGCCAGTCACAGCACCACTCGAAGAAGGCAAGTGCAATATACATACCAGAGCTATCCAGCATGGTCGAAATAAAGGGTAGATTTGGCGGGGAAAACGCAATGCCTTTCACTTTACAACACACATGCAGAGCTCGCACTCAATGTTATGGGTCTAACAGTAACATACTTGTTGATTCACTGCCTCCGTAAAGACGGGACGGGGGGCAACGCAAAATTGAGATATTAAGAGAGAGTGAAGTGCCCTAGCTCCACACCACCGGTGCAAGCTCTATAAAGCTCTCTTTTACGTGCAATCTGACGGGCTCCAAGGAATTCAGAGAATTCTAGGTATTCGACTTGCAGAACCCGACACTGCTTGAGAGGACGTGCATTAGCGACGATGTTCAAAGTCAACAACTGCACATTCCCTCCATAATTCGTAAGCACAGTCTTCCAGTTCCTTTTTATTTAATTCCAAGCAGCTTGGCATGAGCAAACACCATCCGACGCCTTGCCACTCGGTGCTCAGAGGCCAGACACCAGGAAGGCGTGGGAATGAAAAAAGAACTGCAAAAAGGAGAAATAACAGTTTCTTTGTTTAAGGCAAGAACTGAGAGAAAATTGAAGAAATAAACGTTCTTCTCGTTCATGGAAGGACTGAGGGAAATGTGGTCGCTAGTCGCTGGTTCTAGAAAAACGTGGAAACTGCAGAGCAGTTCGGCAAGATACGAAGTGAGCTAGCCATGGCATTTCAACCTTTGCAAAAACACTATATCTATGGGAAGTAATATTTCAAGCCAAGATTGGCTGCTCGATGCTCTGGGAGAGTTGGAGGCCATAGCAAGGCCCCCATGCAGACCCGCAAATGACCTAAACTCAGGCCTGGTATTTTTCATTTGTTATCAATACGACAAAGTAGCTGTGTTTCAGATTGCGGTACATTTTGAAAAAACAAGAGATGCTTTTTTTCGTAGAATTGTGTTTTCTGCTGCTGCTCCTTGGCTTCGAGGTTGGCATTGGAACTGTGTAAGTGACAAGCAGTTAACACCTCAGTGATTAGTCCATATGTACATTACATAGACACATTATGCACTACTCGGTATAACAGCACTAGTTAACCATAGCTAGCTGCAGACTGCCCGGAGTGGGGGAGGAGCACCTGGGAACATTCCAACACCAACTTCCATAGATGGTTACCCCAGATGCTGAACTATGCCAAGGAGAGATAAATGGAGAACTCCACGAAAAAAACCAGCTCTTTTAAAAATATTGTCGAGTGTTTTATTTTAATACATTGTGGCCTCAGTTCACGGAAAACCACTTCTACATACGGCAAGAGTTGGGAGGTTCAATTTGGTATAACCGTATTGTTCGGATGAGGCGACATGAACATCATCGAGAGACCATGCAAGTAGAAAAAAAAATTCATTTTCCAGCTTAAAATGTTTTAACTGATGCTGTGTCGTGAAAGTTTCTTTATTTTCTGTTGTCTTTGGTCTGGAGAGAAGCATAAATAACTTCGGATATTAATTAGATCGTTTTTAAGTGATAGCAAACAGACAAACACCAATGTCAAACATGAGGATTAGCTACCGGAGCCAGGAGACACCATCACCTTCATGCGCAATTCTTACGAACAAGTAACCCAACAACACAAAGCAGCCTCAACCACAACGACTGAATTAGAACAACAGACTCTGAGGACGTATTTACGGCTCTGCTTAGAGGCCAAAAATACTAAGCAAATAAAAGATATTTAAGAATACACTTTCCACGAAGAAAGTCCCCCCCGAAGGCCTACCTCACCGAAGGCTTGGCGGTCTCAGAACAGTCATGATCAGGGGATGTGACCAAGGTGGAGCCCACCCAGCTGAGCTACTGCTCCTCACGCACACAAATATAACCATTCCACTCATAGATTATCCACGGCACTACTTAGGACAATTTTAACAGGCTAATACAGACATTGTAATACCGAACAGACCTGGTAAATGTGCTACATTACACCTGGCAGTTTGTGCCCTGGCCAACAAGACCGCCCAAGCAAACATTAAAATCCCACCACATTCAATTATTAAATAAAGGGCTTGCTGAAGCGCTGCTTAAAACCTGGACTCCCATTACAATGTGCTCTGTGTCGGCTTTCCAGTGGTGCGCACTGGCATTTTTGAACAAGCAAAGGCATTCACTGTGACTCAGATTAATCTTGAAAAGCATCCGATGTAATTGCCAGGCAATGTAGTGGAAATATTACCCACCATGATGGTGCCCAAATCTTCATTCGAAAGTCATTATTACGGGCACCACCCGTCTCATCAATGGTATACGGAACTATGTGCTGCGACAAGCGATTGATCACAGCATTTACCGGCACCCCTGATTCTTTAAGCTTGTCTGCTTGTCTGTGTCTGCCGGTGTCCTTGTCTGCCGCTGCCTGTCTCCTTGTCTGTCTCTGCGTGTATCGCTGTCTGTCTCTTTCTGTCACCTTGTTTGGATTTTGCAGTCTTTTTTTGTGTCTATGCAGGCCTCCTTGTCTGTCACTGCCCCTCTCATTGTCTGTCTTTCTTTGTTTCCCTGTCTGTCTGCTCGTCTGTCTATTCCTGTCTACTCGTCTCTCCCTCCGTCTCCTTCTCCACCTGTGCCTGTCTCCTCGTCTGTCTTTGCCGGTCTCCTTGTTCGTGTATGCCTGTCTCATTGTTTGGTTCTGCCTGTAGCTTTGTCTGTCTGTGTCTGTTTCCTTCGCTATCGTTCGCTTTGCCCATGTTTCTCTCTAACTGCCTGCTTGTCTGTCTGTGTACGTCTCCTTATCTATAGTAATCAGGGGGGGTGAATGGGATCAATGACAATTGCTGCTCCAACTTTTCTCTTTGATACATGGGAAGAGCTGGCCAATCTCGTGATCCAAATGGACTTTGATCCCTTTTGGATCATAGACTCCAAGAGACATTTCTCTCTTCTTTCATTGGGGACTGAAGGTTTAAGAAGAATGCATTCAAGGGAAGAACGTATGACGGGGAATCGTCAAAGTGCACACGATCCTTACCCTTCAAGGTCACTGGAAGTCCATAGAAAATAATATTTTAGTAGAGCATGATTCCCCCTGCCCAGCGTTGCTGCACCCTACACCGAGAAATTCACTTTTGAATTCTCCACAGAATGACACAAGCGAGTAAACTCTCAAACTGAAATAATGCAGGAAACGAATTTCTGTTACACAAAAACTTTTAAGATCCCACATGAATATGCAACTATTGCGGGCTGAGCACCCTCAATGCATCAACCTTCGCAAAGGGGAGGAACTTCTGAGAGGCTGATCTTTTGCAGTCGTTCATTGCAGGACAAGTTCGTGAATTTTTCGGGTTTAAAAGATTTGAGATATCCGAGAAGACGAAAAGTCCAAAGCAATTGGATGCTCTACATCTGACCGCAGCAGCCTCCCTCCTGGTGTCCACCACAGATGCAAATGCCGTTCATGTAGGATAAAGAGATGTTGAAAAAGAATAGTTTCCGGGTTCGTAAGCCCAGAGGTTCTCCGAAAGCCTGTGGGCCCGCAGCTAGCTCATCCTCCCATCCCGATGGCGTGGGCGTGGTTGTCTCGGGACTACAACGTGCGGTGCTACCAAGTATAACGGTCGTAGGCGTAGAGGCCATAAGTACTATTACGAACAATGACTTAAAAGCAGTTAGTTCCCCAAAGGGACATACTCTTCAGGTTTGCATCTATGAGGTCATGCCGGCCTCAGTACAGCCAAGCGGCAGGGCCAAGGTGCAATTAGCGTGCGCTTTGGGCAAGCATGCACCGAAAACACAATTTGAGGAGCTGGGCTACTGCTCCTCACATACATGAGCCTACCCCTTCCACTCATAGATAGCTTAGGACACACATTGGGAAAATTATAAAAAAAACAAACTGATAAGCACTGCAATGTCGAACATACGGATTGACACGCTGCAGCTCTTGTTCATCTGCTGCGTACCAGCAACCCTCTAAAAATGTACCGGCCGTCCCACCTACGATGTGCAAACTACCCCGTTGGAAAGTTGCAACTTTCAGTCGTTGACACTTCTGGCCTCTTCATCCACTGCCTGATCTTTTAATCCGTTTCTCTGACCACTCGGTTGTTCGTGGCAGTCAGTCTTGCTGTGAGTTGTTCTGCTGCTGACTGGTGTTGCCTCTGCGTGCCAACTATTAATATAATTTTATAGTTTTGTTTCTGTTTTATCAACGCGATTTTGATTCTCGGGCCTTGGGATCCATTTGCCTTCTGCTGGCTGCATGCGAAACACCTACACGTGAAGTCGCAGTCTTCTACTGCAAAAGCCCCAAACTTTTAAGATTAACCTTTGCCATTATATTCAAGAATTTACTGAGTAAACCCCTATCTTTCACATCAGGGAAACGGCGGACTCATGAGCTCCTGGCTTGCCTCCTGCTGGCAGATGCAGCAAGCGACAGCCGACCACATCTCGAACGCACATCTTAACACCCTCGTCTTCTAGCTTGTCTTTTCTAATACTTTGTGGTGTCTGTGGGCAACGGCGAGAACGGCAGCAACCCGCTTTCCCGCTCCTTCCCGACCTTTTTCTACCCCTTTCCATCCAAAGTCTCTGCACTAAGGCACAGTGTCGGCAGCCTTTGCTCTTTCTTACTTTGGCGGGCGGTTTATACAGCAGAAATAAATCGGAAAAAGAAGTGCAGTTAGTACTTGCCTTTTCAACCCCCCGCCACCCCTCATCAGCTGCATGTAGAGCTAGAGAGGGTTCGCATGATGCGAAAGAAAGGGGAGGCAAACGAGTGGCGGCAGGTGCGAAACATGGATGTGATGGAGAGCGAGAATGACTCGTATATTGATGACCTTGAAGCACGGGTACAAGGTCTCAAAGAGGTACGGTTTAGGTTTTAAGGTTTAGGAATTCGGTTGAGGATCAATTCCATGCACCTGTTTCAAAGGCTACCGACCCTAAACCTTCTGCGCGTTCGTTTGCGTAGATGAACTCTGCCTGAACCTCTTTGCTTCTTACGGAGAATCTCTTTGTGGTTTATGCGGCTGCGTTGGCATATCGCTTAGGGTTTAGGGTTTGGCGTATTTTGGTTTCTACGCAGCTGAGTCTAGCGATGCGCGACGAAGTGCAGGCCTCCAACACTCTCCTTGGCAGCATGGTGAGCCTCAGACCACAGCCACGGTAGTATGGAGCCTGGATGGAGGGGTTTATGGATTAGGCCTTGGGGTTTGTGTTTCTCAGGTCGGCCGGCTAGAAGGCGTGAGGGTTTCCGTGCGAAACTCCGTGCGACGAATGGACCAGATGTTCAAATCTGGAGTAAGTAAAATGAATGCTTAGGGTTTTGAAATTCGGAAAACTTTTACTTAGGGTGCAGGGTTTAGGGTTTACGGCTTGCTGCTTTGGGATTTGTGTTGCAGGGGGGTTGGCACATGCTCCATCTGGCGGCGTTCGTTCTCTTTATCTTTTTGATTTTTTATTTCTTTTTTGCAAAGTGACAGCAAACCAGTCAATCATGAGAGTTTAGGGTTTAGGGTGTAATGGCAGAGAAGCAAAGTGCGATAAGGACTCAAGACACTCGGCTCTAAGCCCAAATGGCATTGTGGTGACTGGAGCATTGTGCTGTATATCGAGAGGCAGCAATGGAAAAGCACAGATTCCATGCTCCCACTGTACATACCTAGACCATAAACCTGATGACCGCAACTCGTTCGGCTTATGGAGCGAAAGCGGGAGTTTGGGGTTTGAGGTTTAGGGTTATAACCCGCCTTCACGGTATCGTCTTAAGGCTTAGGGTTTAGTTTACTTCAGTTTATTGCAGTTAGGGCCTCACAGGCAGCTCCAGACGCGGCACTTAGCCCTGGGATAACCGCGCACGCTTTAGGTGGGCTTGTCTGTGGGAAGAGAACAGTAGGGGGAGACTGCCTACCTCGCATTGCTTCAGAACTCTAGGGCAGCTGTATGGCAGACCCTGGCTGCTGTTGCTGCTGCTTCTGCTGGCACTGAGGATGCAGGAGGCAGTTCCGGCGCTGTTTGTTGGCACCCAAGCAGCACATGAGGCAGCAAAGGCGCTTAGGCGGCAAGCCGTAGCCGCCCAGAGACGCTCTTGACTCTGCAGCTGCTGCTGAGCAGCAGGTGCCGCGGCAGCAACACAAGCGCAGCGACAGTAGTGTCAACAGAATTTCAGCGAATATAGCCAAAGTGTCTCTGTTCCGTGTTTTTAATGTTATATGTTTAGGGGCGTGGGGCCTGTGGTGGCAAGCGTAGAGGCTGGGCAATGAACAGGAAAAAACCCTACGCCTCAGAAGGATTCGTAAACCTCTAATCCCAACTCTTAAACCCATTGAACCGTGCTGTCCCTGTCGAATCTCTTGCAGGGCTTGGGTAGTTGGACACACACACGTCTGCTGTAAGGGGTTTAGGACTTAGGAAGCATTGTATGTGTGCTGTCTTCGTCGCGTAAAAGCCTCTTTTCATTGAAAGCAAACACAATTTAGGGTTTAGGCTTCAAGGTTTATAACGCAGCAGGTGCTACCGTTGTACCGTTGTTGCTCACAAGCGGTCTGCTGCAGCAGGCGAACTCACCAGACCGTTCAAACTCCTGCCTTCCTGAGATGTACGTACACCTCAGATAGACAGCGAGACAAATGCAAATTGAAGCACCTGTTTTTGTTTTTCTTCTTTTACTGTGGGTTTGTGAGGAGGCACGTCCCAGGTCATTGCTGCCCTTTAGAGAGCGGCTGTTGCTGCTACAGCAGCTGCCCCTGCATTGCTTCTGTTACTGGTCTTCCATAACATCTTTCGTCCTCAAACAATTCATTTGCTATCTTGCCGCTCATCAGCAGCATCAGGAGCCGCAGCATCAACAGCTGGAGCAAGTGCCAACGACGAGGAGGCGATGACCTGAAGGAGATAGTCCCTACACACCAGGGGCAGCTGCTGCAACTGCAGCAGCAGCAACAGCACCAACTGCAGCAGCCCTGCAGCAAAAGAAGCAGAAGCTTCCGGGGCAACAACAGCAACTGCAGCGCAGCAAACATGGCAGCAGTTGCTGCTGCACTGCTGCAGCCACTGCAGCAGCAAGTAGTTGGCGCTCTCCTCAAGTCCCTAAAGGATCGTCTGAGCTACTTCTTCGTCTCTGACGACACCCAAGCGACGATGGGCACGTAAACCCTAAACCCTTACCCCTAAACACTTGCTGCCCTCTACCGGAATTCGCTGCCTCTGTGAAGCAGCTAAGGCCTAGGCCCTCAGCCTTGTGTGTGCGTGCGTCTCTGAAGAGGGTTTTTTGGAACGGCTGCACCTGGAGAAAGTCGAATTCAACGCGGCGCACATGACCAGTGAACTCTACAGACGGCAGGCAAACCCTAAACCCTAAACACTAAACTCTGAACAGCTGTTGTCTCTTTCGTCGCCCCGTTGACAAGCTTGGACACCTTAGCCCCAGGCGTTGCTTCTGCTGTCTGCTGCGTCTCCCCTCCTGTAAGGAGCATCCTGCCTGCTGGGGTTTAGGGTGTAGGGTTTAGGGGTTGTAGTGCTTTTCTTCAGATTCCTTTAGAGGTGACGGGGGGCGGCGTTGCCGTCATTGACGCTAGGTTTTACTTAGCACACGCACGGCTTGATATTATCGCTGAGCGCTGCGAACTCCGACTCGCACCACAAGGATTTACTACTGCATTTGTAAATTCTAAACCCTAACCCTAACTGATACTCTAGGCCTTTGTCTTCCACCGCAATCTTAAACATTTTGGAGCGTAGAACTTCTTGCGGAAGCGCAAAGGAGCTACTTATCCGTCAGCACGGCAAAGTTAGAGAGTCTGAGGGTTTACGGTTTAGGGTTTAGGGTGTAGATATCTCTGCATTTTTTTTGCAGGAGGAGAGTCTGCAGCAAATCGCAGAACGTCAGATTGAAGAGGTGCGCCCACCAAACCCTAAATGTTAAAATCCATCTCAGAGCAAGTCTCTTTTTCTGGCTACTATTTTGTCCGAGGGTTTAAGGTTTAGGGTTCAGGGTTTGTGGTGTTCAGGTGGACGTGCACGTCCGTCAGTTTTTCATTTTGCAAAAGCAGCAGGAATTGCAGCTGCGCTTGGCAAGGCTGGAGCGTCTCCTAAATTTTCATCAAAATGACCCGGGAGCCAAGAAGGAACTTGAAGCAGAATATCGAGAAGTCTTGGAGCAGCAGCGCGCTGTCAGTCTTAAACTATAAACCCTAAACCCTATTGGTTATGGATGGCACTGCTTTGGGGGTTACGACAGGAGAAAAGTAAGGGAAGGACAGTGCTCTGGGCAGGACAGCAGGAGACACGGTTGCTGTGGTTAGCTGCATGCACTAGGGCTTAGAAACTCCGTGGCTTGTCGCGCTGCAGGCCTCAACAGCAGAAGAGACGCCCACACACTCCATGCTTGAGTGGCTCCTCCGGTACTTACCCAACGTCAACATACGGCAAGTTGAGAGTTTAGGGTTTAGGGTTTTGCTGGAGCTCACAGCTTTTAGCTTTATGGTGTAAATGGCTTTGCCGCTTCAAGGGCGGCTTGCAGCACAGCAGCAGTTACTATTTACATGCGAGGCGGTTTTGAGGTTAACGGCTGATGAAGGTTTAGGGTTTAGGGATTAGGATTTGGTTGCAGGTTTGAGGACGTAATGATTCGGCTGGATGATTCAGAGGGCCTCCTCGGGCCCCCGGCAACGGTTGAGTTGGGAGTGAAGCGCATGATTTTCAAGGTACGTTCTAAACCCTAAATCCTAAACCTTAAACCCTAAGCCCTACGGTTTTTAACAGAGAAGCCAGCATTAGCACGGGCAGTTATTGCCGTGAGTTTTTATGGGTTAGGGTTTGGAGTTGTTGGTGGTTGCTCGCAGCCATCTGTCTCTAGGGTTCCTTGGGCCTTCAGCTGGGGCTGTTCTGGTCCTGGAGAGCACGCGAGGAGCCACCAACAAGCAGAGCCCATCCTGCTAGGCCCGCAACTTTCAGCACCTGAGGTGAAGGGAGCCCTGGCTGTGGACGTCTCCATTCGACAGCTCCAGCTTTCTATTCGTAGCAACAGCAACAACAGCAAGGAGAGCAGCAACAGCAGCAAGGACAGCAGCAGCAACGGGGCCATGTGGATGGATGTGGTATCTCCGGTTGACCTGCAGCTTCATCTGTTTATACAGCGCGAGTCTGAGAGCAGCAACTACAGCAGCAACAGTAGCAACAGCAAAAGCAACAACAACAACAACAACAGCAGCAGCAGTGGCCAACAGGGGCCCCTACGGTGGCGTGCCTCTGTGTATCTGCTGGCGGGAGAGAGGGTTCAAGTGTCTCTCGACTCGTTTTCTCTCTTTTGTTTTGTCTGTGCTTTTAATAAGCTCCATCAGCTGCGCCGCCTCAAACTGCTTAACGCATACAGACCAGCGGCAAGCCACAAACCCTAAATTCTAAACCATGTGTGCCTCTTGGGCCCCCGCTAGCAGTGCAGTGCCACAGGTTTAGGGTTTATGGCTAAGGGTTTAGGGTTTAGGGTTTGTGTTTAGGGCCGCCCAACTAAGTACCCCAAGGCGTGGTGGCACTTCGCGAAAATGTACGCGAGGCTCTTGAGGCGAGAGAGGCATGGCAGTGACGACTTCTTCTCACAGACGGAGGAAAGGATACTGCACATGAAAAGGCAAGGCTTTAGGGTTTAGGGTTTAGGGTTTAGGGTTTAAGGCGTTTAGCTTTGCCTTCGAATGACAGAGAATGCTACATTCAAAGGCAGAAGTGGGTTTAGGGTTTAGGGTTTGAATTCAATCTTTCTTTGCGCTTGCAGGTTTATCCGGCTGTTCAAAGTTTTGTTGCTGGAGTACCGAGAGCAGCAGGAGATGCAGCATCAGCAGCAGCAGCAGCCGATTGTGCCAATCCCTCGCCTCAGCGAGCTGCTGCGTCCTGTGCTGTCTCGACACTTGCAGCGTCAGCAGCAGCAGCAGCAGCAGCAGCAGCAGCGGCGGAGACAGACAGTGGGGCAGGTAGAGTCAGATGATCTCTTTTTGCTGCTGCAATTCGCGCGTCGCCCCTTCAACGCAATAGCCCAGTGGGTGCTCTTTGCGTTTAGAGAACTAGAAGCAGCAAGAGACATGCTGCAGCAGAGAAAGGACAGGGACCTGGAGGAGCAGCAACACCTGCTGCGGCGGCTGCGGTTGCTCCGGCAGCAAAATGCCGTGCTGCAGCAGCAGCAGCAGTACACTCCCCGCAGCGTGGCCACGCTACAGCAGCAGCAGCCAGACGCAGGGGCAGCAATTGCCTTAGAGCTTCGGGCCAACGAAGAGGAGCAGCAGCTGGTGCAGCAGCAACTGCAGTTTGACGTGAATGCGAAAGTGAGGGAGAAGATTGTTTCTTTTTTCTCAACCCCCAGCTCGTTTTGTCAGGAAGCTCGTGATGCAGCAGCGTCTCTCGAGAGAGGCAAGAACGAGCTACAGCAGCAGCTGCTGCAGCTGCAGCGCGAGAGACGACTTGGCCGCAGCGGCACCCAAGTGCTTTTAGAAGCGTTCCGGCAGCAGCAACGGGCAGCAGCAGCAACTTGCCGTGAGCTGGAGACACACAGAGACACCTGGAGGGTGTCGAGACACCGCATGTTGCTGTGGGCTGAGCTGTTAGGCGTTTACGAGTCTCTCTTTCCCCCTGCTGCTGCTGCTGCACTGTTAGACAGCAGGGCGCTAGCGGAGCTGCTGGAGCAGCACAGACGCAAGGTGCTGGAGGAGAACTTCGGCCCCTCCCTGACGAGGCACAGCAGCGGGCTCGATCCTGTCTTTACACGCAAGGCCGCACGTGTCTCTGTAGCAACAACAGAAGCAGCAGCAGCAAAGCATGCGGAGGACAGCTCCAATCAACAGCTGCCAGAGGGTGACCGGAGGCGCCCCTCGCAACCCCGGCAAAAGCAGCAGCAACAACAAAAAACCGCAGCAGCAGAAGCAGCAGCCTGGATTACCAGGCTGCTGCTCAGCCTAGGCAAGACCTGCGACCTCCCGCTGCCTCCGAGTCTACACAGGAGAAAAGCAGGACTGCTGTTGCGCAACGTCGCATTTCGTGTTGCCCCACTTCTTACTCTAGACACCTGGCAGCAGCAGCAGCAGCAGCAACAGCAGCAGCAGCACTGGTTAGTATTTGAAGCGGTTGATGCTGCACTGGAGCTGCAAACACTAAACGGCGCATCCCTCCTCTGCTGCCTACGCTCGCTTGAGCTCTACCTATGCAGCGGCGGGTTGTCTGTGCGGAAACAGCCCATTAGCAGCAGCAGCAGCAGTGGCGGCTGTTGGCAGTGCGCATTCAGGGAGGATGTGCAGATGCCGCTACTGCGTATGGCCCAGAACTTGGATTCCGGCAGCAGCAGCAGCAGCAGCAACTGCAAGATTGCAGCGCAGCAGCAGCAACTCGTGCCTCCTGGTGCACAGGCAGTAGGCAGAAGCCGTGAGATTCGCAGCAGCAGCCACGCCGAGCAAAGCCCCAGAAAGTCAGGGAGACAGAGTATCTGGCAGGGCGCAATGGATGCGATTGGTGTAGCAGCAACTGCAGCAGCAGCAGCTGCTGCTGCTGCTTCTGCTTCGGACGCGGAGTCCACAGCAGCACGATCCCGCCGGCAATCTCTGACAGAAAACCCATCGTCCAGCAGCAGCAACAAAGACAAGCTAGGGGCAGCAAAGGCCGTCTTTCAGGAGTCTGTACAGAGGGGCATACAGCTGCAGCAGCAGTTGATGCGCCACCTCTCGTTTGTTTTTATAAATTTGACATCCTTGCCGCTGCAGCAGCAGCAGCAGCAAAAGCAGCAGCACCCGCTGCTGCGCATCGGAGTCCCTCTGTTCTTGCAGGCCACTGCCAGACTGCAGCACGTCTGGGGCTGTCTACGCACCAACCAGCAGCAGCTCCTGCACTTGCAGCTGCAGCACCTCCTCCTCGTAGTTTGTGGCGCTGCTGTTGCCAGCGGCAGAGGCTTTCACCAGCTGTCTGATGACTAGTATGACAAACCCTAAACCTTAAACCCTAAACCCTAAACCACTGCAACACCTACTGCTGAACAGTGCATGCATGTTCAACCTTTGTTGCTGCTGTTGGGGCTGCTGCTATGCTGCAGTAGCAACAGCACCTTGGCCTTCTTTGCGGGGCTGCTGACGGCGTACAAGAGACACAACCAGCTGCTGCTGCAGCGGTACAGACAGCAGCTGCACAAGCAGCGGAAGAGCGACGCCTCGACGCGGCCTGACTCGCCGTCTCTCGGGCATCCAGTAACGTTGGACTTGGCCTTCATCACAGGTCTGTCTGCCAGCACCCACAATCTGCAAGCCCCAAATGCTTGTTGTGTTATTGGCTGTGTCTCATAGTACCTTTGTTATGTAGAGTTTGCTGCTGCTGCTGCTGCTACTGCAGACCGTCTCGCTGCCGCATCAAGAGCAGCCGTGACGAAGCAGCAAGGAGCACAGGATATTCTGGACTGCTCTCCCAGCAAGCTTCTGCTGGATAGCGAGGACGTGCTGGCGGCAGCAGCAGCAACAGCAGCAGCACCGGAGTGGCAGAGGTTGCTGTCTCTCGTCAGTCTCCGCCTCCGCGTCGTCCTTCCCTCTGTGCACATATTGGTGGAGCAGCACCAGCAAACCGGCGGGGAGAGCAGCAGCTCAACATCGTGGGAGTGTCCTTACAAAAGGGTTGTGGTGTTTGGCGCGTCGGAGGATACACCTGACGCACCAGCCTCAGCCTCGGCAGCAGCAGCA
Organism: Eimeria falciformis; assembly: GCA_002271815.1. Classification (NCBI taxonomy): domain Eukaryota; phylum Apicomplexa; class Conoidasida; order Eucoccidiorida; family Eimeriidae; genus Eimeria; species Eimeria falciformis. The sequence goes on along the minus strand of NPHX01000265.1, from coordinate 215,732 downwards.
GCCGCTGCTGCCGCTGCTGCAGGAACTGCTTCGGCGGAGCAATTGTTGAATGTAGTGATACGCGAGCAGGACTTGACGGTGTCTCTAACGAACAGCGCCAGCAGTAGTGGCAACAGACAGCCTATGCTGCATGCTGCCTTGGGAGGTGTATGTACAGCAGCCTGCCCGTCAGCAGCAAGCCTGGTGGAGCAGCTGCCTTCGCTGCTGCTGCTGCTGCAGAGTTGCTACGGCGAGTTGAAAGGGTTGCTGCTGCTGCTGCTCCCGTCCATCTGGGGCAATGTGCAGCCACCGCGCCTGCTGCTGCTGCTGCAGCAGCAGCTGCTGCAAGAAGCACAAGCTGCGCTCAGCAGAAAGAGCCTCAACCCCCAGAGCAGCTCCTGGGTTAACGCGGTGTACGGTGTAGTGACAGCCGCAGCGGTAAAGCAGCAGCTGCTCCAGAAACAGCAGCAAGAGCAGCATCAGGAGGAACATCAGCAGCAACAGCAGGAACAGACTCAGCACCAAGAGCAGCTGCAGCAGCTGAGCACGTTGTCTATGGAGAGTCAGCTTAACGATGAGCTACAGAAGCTGCATAGCGTCGCTGCTGCCTCTAGAGCACCTAAGCGCATCTCGTCGCTCTCATCTGCGGAGAGACAGTTTGCTACTGCTGACTTCCCTCCTCTTCCTGTTCGTGCTGCAGTGCGCACTGCCGCTGCTGCTGCTGCAGCAGACCGCCCTGTTGCTGCGGCAGCAGATAGGCCTGATGACACCACTACTACTACGACCACTACTATTGCTACTGTTACTGCTGGTGCTGCTCCGCGGCTGCCTCCGTCACAGGCGGCAGGAGCAGCAGCAGCAGCGCGAGCAGCAGCAGCTGCTGCTTCTGGGACTCCTGTCCGAGCAGCAAACGACTTAGGCGCTCCCAGGAGGCCGCAGCCGGCAGACCAATCTGCTGGAGCGGCTGCAGCAGACCCGACACCTTCGCCGTCCAACCGTGCTTTGTCTCCTGACGAGAAGGTCCCTGCTGCAGCTGATGCTGCTGCTGCTCCTGCTGCTGACCCTGCAGCTGCTGCTGCTGACCGTGCTGCTGCGGATGCAGATGCGGCGGCTCCTGCGCCTGTACCGAAGGCTGCAAATGCGCCGGCCCGGACTGCATCAAATTCACCTGCTGCTGCAGCTGCTGCGTCCAAGTCAGCACCTACACATTCTGCTGCAGCACCTGCGCCTGCTGTTGATGATGCGCCCACTGCTGCTGCTGCTAATGCTGCGCCCCGTGCTGCTGCTGCTGCTGCTGGGCCTGGCAGCATTTTGACGGTAAATACTGTACCGGGGCAACTCAGCAACCCCGTGCTAAAGCCTACCGACCAAACAACAGCGCCTGCTGCTGCAGCAACAGCAGCAAAAACTGCAGCAACAGCAACAAAAGTTGCACCAGCAGCAGCAAAAGTTGCACCAGCAACAGCAAAAGTTGCACCAGCAGCAGCAAAAACTGCACCAGCAGCAGCAAAAACTGCACCAGCAGCAGCAAGAGCTGCAGCTTCAACCGAAGCCCTGTCTGCAGCAGCAGCAGCAACAGCAGCAGCAAATTCTCTTCCCGCAGAAGCAGCAGCAGCAGATACACAAGAAGAGCATACAGCCTCACCAGTGCCAGCAACACGAGCACCAAAAGCTGCTCGGGTGTCTACGCGTTCTGTCACCCTCAAGGAGACAACAGCACCATCAGTCCAAGCAGCAGCAGTAGCTGCTGCAGCTCCTGCAGATCGACCGCAGCAGAAGCAGCAGCAGCGGGAGCAGGTGGAGCAGAAGCAGGAGCCAGCGCTGTTTGCTCGGCATATAAGTGGTGCTCGCCCCCACGCTGCATTCCAGAGGGCACAGGAGGTGGAGACCGTAAAAGAGACACCTAAAACTCAAACATCACGCACACAGAAAAAAGAGCAGCTGCAAGCTGCATCAAAGCTTCGGTCGCTCGGACTTCGCCGAGTTCGAGGCACACCCGCTTTCTGTCAATTTGATTAGCGCTTGCCGCTGCTAGCCATTTGTGCTTGCTACTGCTGCTACAGCAGCAGCTACAGCATCAGCAGCTGCTGCTGTTTCAACAGTAGCTGGTGCTGGACGTGCCTGACTGTCGTCGCAGCAGCAAATTGCTGCTGCTTTGGGCTTATATTATTTGTTTGTATGTGCCACTAGAAAAGGCCCCGCTTTTTCTTGGCCTCAAGGTTTTTGTGTTTCCAGTGCGTTTTAAGGAAAACCCTAGGGTTTGGGGCTCATGGTGTAGAGTTTAGAGTGTCTGCTGTGTAGGTGACGGCCACCTAATGCATGTCTAAAGGCTCTTTTAGCCAAAGAGACACCAAAGCGAGAGAGACAGAGACATGGAGACAGGGACAGAAACAGGTCACCCTCTCTTTTCGCAAACTTTTGGCGCGGCAAGCCGCTGCACTGCATCTTTTACTAAGCCCAATCCCTAGACCCCAAGGCTTTTCTTGAGGTCCATTGAAACTGTACCAAGTTTCTGACGGGGAGACCCGGCTGGAGACAAGCGCAGATGGAGATGCTATTTGTGGGGGAGACGCGCCAGCCTAGTTGCCCTCGTTTAGAGCCCCACTCGATCCGAGGAACAGCAAGAAGAGACAAGTACGCTGCTGCCCCCAGCATAAATTGGTTGGGCCCTCACCAGCTTCATGAGTGTCTCTTCGACGAGAGCTTCTTTCAAAGGAAATCCCAAGCTGTCTCAGACTTCTTAGAGACACTACACCGATCAGCTTGCACCTTGACAACAGGAACGACTGGTTGCTCCTGTAAGCTTCAGATCTCCCTTCTCAACAAGCTACAACACTAGGGGAAAGCGGTAGCCCTCCCTACACGAAATGGGGAACACTTATGCCCCAGGCACGGACTTTGCTGCAACTTTTGCTTTTTTTAAAGAGAAACAGACTGGCCCTAGGAGTATCAAGACTATGGGAAGCTAAGGTCGATTGGCTACTGTATGCCCTCGAGAGAAAGCAGACGGCACAAGCGCTCTCGCGTCTCATAGAGGCTGGAAAACTGCTTAGTTCGGTTCTATGGAGCAGCGTTTTTGTTGGCGAAAAGGGAGGTCTTGACACCTCACCACAGAGAGCCTACCCACCCTGTGGAACAGTAAGTGTCTCTTTCTGAATTCCCACCCCTTTCCCTCAAAAACGTTTCCGCTTCTAGCTCCTCCGTTTTAAGCTAACCCTTAGGCCCGCTTCTCGCTTTTCCTTTCCAGCTAACCATTAGGCTTTGAAGCAGGGCATTAGGGTTTGAGGTGTGAGCCCACAGGGGGGAGCTGGCAAAAATCCACCAATGGCTCTGGAACTTAAGTGTGTACAGACACTCAGTGATGGGGACTGTAGGGAACTACAGTTTGTTGGTTTTAATAATAAAAGCTATTAAATAAAGGAGCCCGAGAGAAAGCAGCCATTTGAATTTTCGTCTGCTCTATTGATCTCCCAGTGGCAGCTGAAAGACCATTAGTGTGACCCTGGCAAAACCATAAACCCTAAATCCTAAACCCTAAAGCATAAACCGTATAAGCAATGACTTTCTGCCAAAAGCATTTAATTGCTGTTAAAACTGTCCGTGAAAAAAGCAGAAATTTCCAACTTGCAAAGAACTGACGAGCCATCGACATGAGATGTGACTCACCAAGAAGCAGCACGAGGGACTGCTTCCGCTCGCTATGGTGCAGCAAGTAGGCCCCTTTCTTTTTTTATTTTGTTTCATTTCAACTATTTTCTTACTGATCTTGTTTAGAGAGACAGTAGCAGCAGCAATGCCTTGGGGATCCAAAGCACTGAGTAGCTTTCCGTTATAGGAAGACAATCGATCACCTGTCTCTTCTCCCTCGGTCCTCGTGTCGTCTCTAGCCTATATCCCCTGTTAAATGACAGAGAAAACAACGTTTTTTCCCATTGGCTTCATCGTGAGCAGCGGCGGAGTGCTCACCGCCCTGTAGGAGCATCGCGGCCTCAAGACCCCAAAGGCCAGGGAGAGGGGGGCCCAAGAATCTCTTTCTTTCTGGCACACTGCCGAGTTGTTTCAAGTGCTCTGGGTTTGCTTAGGGATTGTTTGCCTGTGCTCGTCTAAAGAGGTGAAAGGCACTGCGCCGAATATTCCACCAAGTGCTGCTGCTTCTCACAGCAACGGCAGCAGCAGTAACTTAGTTTGGGTCCAGCTGCTGCACATGCAGCCATCTGAAGTCAGAAACAGCAGGAACAGCGTAAGGAATGGCGACAGCAGGAGGTCAAATGAAGGGCAACAACGTGCGAAATGTGGAGGAGAACCACAGATTCAAACCCCTCAGGCTTCTCTACCTTCATGGGTACAGTTTGAACTGTTGGGGTGTATCTGCTGCTGCCTGGTTTGGGGCGTATTTGCTTCCGCGTTTTGGGTTTGTATCGGCTGCTGCTGGTTTTGGAGTGTGTCTGCTCCTGCTACCGTTGGGGTGTATATGATCCTGCTGATGGGGCTTGTCTGGCTTCCCTGTAGAGGCCGCTACTCGGTTGTCTTTTCTGCATGTGTTGCCGTCAATCTCTTGCCTCCGTTTTTGTGTTCGTTTGTGTCTCTTGCTACACTTAGGCATGTCTGCTGCTGCTTCTGGTGCTGCTGCTGTGTGCATGCTGTTGCAGCATTGACTCGGGCCCCCGCAGCACGCTAGCGCGCCAAATGCGCCGCCTGTACGGGTTTAGCAAAAAGAATGGAGGTGTCTATACACCCGAGCTACTGCTTAGGGAGGTGCTCTTCTTCTCAACCTTAGGGACGGCTATTATTCTGTTGCTTTTCCTTGCAGCGGTGATGTAAGCTACACCTGAACATTGCCAAGACAGCAGGAGTTGAGGCTTGGGGTGGTTGCTGCTGTTGGTTTTGCTGCTGTTAGCGCTGCTCTGTTGCTGTTGTTGTTGCTGATGCTGCTACTGTGTTGCGCTGTTACTGCTTGACTGGGGCGGGCGATTGGGGACAAATCAAAAGCTTAGGGTTAAGGGTTTAAGGTTCATTGTGGTTTGTGACTGCAGAATTTGTTGGGTTGTGTACCCACCCTGGGTTGGAGGCGTGGTGACGGGAATATCGGTACTGCGCATCTTTTTTGTTTCTTTAGTCTATTTTTTGTTGTCTCTCTTAGCGGTGCTGCATCTGTTAGTGCTGGTGCCTCTGAGCAGCTGCTGTTGCTACCGGTATCTCTAAACAGTGTGTGTTGCTGATTGTGTTGTTGTTGCTATGGCATGCCTTCAGCTCTGCGTGGGTGGGTTGCTGGTATTTATAATGTCACTGGCGGTGCCGCGCCTGATGCTCTCCGTAGCAACCAATCGTGCGATGAGAGCCTTTGAGACCTTCAGGCCGAACCTCCTTGTGGCCTCTTCTTTTGGTGCCGTTGTTTTGTTTCACATGCGAATCCCTAAATTGCCCCTTGTGCGTCCTGTTCTGGCCTTAAAATGCTTCCCTAGCCTCAAAATGTTTCCCTTACCTCAAAGTCTCTCTATGGCCTCGAAAGTGTCTCAATGCCTCAAAGTGTCTTATGGCCTCAAAGTCTTCCCCTTCTCTGTGCTATCTCCGCCAGCCTTCTCTGCCTTTTTTGCACGTGCTCGCGTCTATGGTTGTTTTTGCTGACGGGTGCTGTCGGTCTCCCTGAGCTGCGCCTGTTCTGCTCCTGCTGCCAGTTCTGCTGCGAGCAGCCTCAGCCACAGCAGCAGGAGCAGCTTGCATTCGATGTGGCATTGGTGTCCCTCTGTCTCCTCAGCTTCTTTTATCTCCCGCTCAAGAGGCACACCGAAGCTTCTTCGCCACCAGCGCCGCTTACTCGCTCCGCCGCTGGCCCTACGTGTTGGTTGTCCACCCCAAATCAGACCCCCAAGTGCCTCTTGAGGACAGTGTGAAACTAATCGAAACCGCAAAGCTCGGCAGGGCAAGGCTTGAAGTAATAGGTCAGCATACACTTCAAACACGCATAAACCCCAAACCCGCAACCCGAAACCCAAAACCCAAAACTCTAGCTATACCCTAAAACCCACGCGCTTTCGCTTTTCCGCTAAACCACTGAGGCACCACTAAACTTCAAACCCTTAGGGCTTTATTTGTCATGTGTTGTTCTTATCTCCTCATCAGAAGGGGGAAGTGCTTCCATCAAGAAGGTTGAGAAGAGCGAACTTCAGTTCGTAAACCCTAAACCCTTAACCAACCTGGTGGTGCATGCGATAGTGAGAGGTGCTCAGTTTGTTAGGGTCGTCCAGAGTAATAGACAAGGGTGTAGGGTGTATCCCAGTGTTTCATCCCGCGAGGGTTTAGGGTTTAGGGTTTAGGGTTTAGGGTGTGTGTTCTTAGGTCGTGGGTAACTGAGGTGTTTGAGCGGGGTCGGGAGCAGGTGCTGGAGTTGGCTGAGGCAGGGATGGCCGACGTGGATGCTTCGTTGTTTTTAGAAACAGACGCTGGCATAGGGCTGGTCAGCAGCGCCACCCCAGACTCCCCTTACAATGTCGCCTCAGACGCATGAGGCCACCGAACGCAGCAGCTACGCCCAGAGACAGCAAAGCCACCACCAATCAACAGCGCGTCCTAAGGGGCATGGAAGGCGGGCACGCATTCGGCCCCCAACACAGCAGCAGCAGCAGCAACAACAATGGCTGTAGCACGAGACAGATGCAATCTTAGTGATGAGGAGTGGCCGCCCCATTAGCTGTAGAAGCAGCAGCAGCCACAGCGACGACACCCAAAGCGTGGAGATATGGAGTGTTTAGGGTGCACGTACTCGCTTGTCTTCTTTGATTGGACATGCTGCGCGTCTTCCTCTTAACTTACCAGCCCAATTTGGCGGCTAGCTAGCCATGGCTAGCCAACTAGCGAGTCTCCTCAGTAACTCCGCGGGAGACGGCCAGGAAGCAGCAACCAGTGTTCTGCTGCTCTTTCGTCGGCTCTCATCTGTTGTCTCCTTATGATGTCTCTTTATGGTGTCCCCTCAAGATGTCTCTTTAAGGTGAGCCTTGAAGGTGTCTCTTTAAGGTGTCTCCTTAAGGTGTCTCCTTAAGGTGTCTTCTTATTGTGTCTCCTCAAGGTTTCTCCAATTCTTCTTTTCATTTTAAGGTTGGCAGCTGGAGTTACTGAAGCTCAGACAGCTGCAGCACCAGCTTACCTGAACTAGGGAAACTAAAGCTGCTCCCTGTCCTGCGAGATAACAACAGTTCTGACTAGCTGGCTGGCTGGCGATCTGGCTAGCTGCTGTGCGGGCGTAGACTGTTGTTCTTTTATCTTTTTTCTGGCTTGCTTTTTTCCTACTGAGTTGTTAGCTAGGCCTTGGGGTTTCAGTTGTACTTACATCTTAGGAGGATGCGACACCGCGACTGGCAGACGCATTAGGTCCCTGCTGCAGCGCATGCAGCAGCTGATAGACCGGAAGCTGCTCTGCTGTTGCTGCTGCTACTAATGTTGCTGCTGCTGCTGCTGCTACTGCTTGCGTTTGGCGATTGTCTCCTCAAGCGCGTCGTCCCTTGCCCCTTCGATTTGCTTAACGCCCCTCAGACAGATCGACTTACTGCTAATATGCCAGCTGTCTCAAACCCTAAACCCTAAACTCGATTTGTCTCATCACAGGCCTACCCTAAACTCTAAACGCTAAACCCTATCAGCCTCATCCGAGACCTGCTCTACACCCTAAACCCTACCAGCCTCATCCGAGACCTACCCTACACCCTAAACCCTAAACCCTAAACACTAAACCCCAATCCTTTAGCAAGAGAGTGCCATTAGGAAATAACTTTGCGGATAGTTCAATTTAGGGTTTAGGGTTTAGGGTTTAGAGTTTAGGGAGATGTGTGCCATGGGGCCTCACAGGGACTCTTCTTGCGATGGGTCATTCGTTGGTTTTTTTTCCTCTTTTCAAGGGAGGGTTTAAAGTTTAGGATTTAGAATTTTGGGGTTTAGGGTTTAGGTTTTGGGGTTTAGGGTTTAGGCTCTGGGATTTGGGGTTCCTTTTCTGGTCGGGAGACGAGCTGTCATCTAAGGCTCTCCTGTTGCTGCTGGGCCTCAAAAGCCTCAAGCACCAGCAGCAACAACATCAGCCGCAGCAGAAGTTTAAACAGCAACGGCGGCAGCAGCTCTTCCAAGAGCCCTGTCGGCGAGCTCACCATCAAGTGCAACAGCATCGAAGGTGGAAGCGGCAACACCAGTAGCAACATCCCCAGCAGCAGCAGCAGCAACAGCAAAATGCCTTTGCATATGCCTGAAACCTCCCCACTTCCCTCCCAGCTGCAGCTGGGGGTGGAGCCCCAAGGCGTGCGTGTTGCACGCCGCAAGCTGCTGTCTCTTAACCGTCGCCTGCCCCCCAAGCAGCAGCAGCAGCAGCAGCAGCAGCAGCAGCAGCACAACGGCTGCGGCGTCTGCACAGGGTGTACAGGCAGCAGCAGCAGGGAGATTGCTGATATCTCTCTCTTTATCTCCAGCCTCAAGCAGTTCTTGCCGCTCGACTTCCTGCTGCTGCCCCTCGCCGACACTCAAGGGGACGTTCCAGAAGCCCTAGCTGCTGCTGCTGCTTCGGCTGCTGCTGCTGCACCA
>NPHX01000265.1:200077-207037 GCA_002271815.1 Eimeria falciformis | reverse complement strand
AGCAGCAGCAGCAGCAGCAGCAGCAGCAGCAGCAGCAGCACTGGACAGCACAGCAGACCCTTGGCTAGGGGGGGGCGTGCTGCCCTTTTCCTCCTTTCTCCCCTTGGGCTTGAGCGACCTGCATTTGTGTTGTGCCGATTGGAGCTCTTCTGTTATCGGCTGTATCTCCACTTGGGTACACCCCGACTGCAGCAGCAGCAGCACCAGCACCAGCACCAGCAGCGGAGGAGACCTATGTAAGTATGAGGGCAGTTGTATGGGGGAGAGGCTGCAGCGGATATATCGTTTTTTTAAACGGAGACAGTTGCTGCAGCTACAGCAGTCTGGAAGCATTACAAACCCAGAACAGCAGCAGCTGCTGCAGCAGCTGCAGGAGCAGGAGCAGCAAGGCCTGCCCCCTGCGAAGCTCCAAGAGCGTTTGAAGCATCTTTACGCAGATGGCATGGCAGCTGGAGAGCTGTTGCTGCAGCGCCAGCAACAGCAACAGCAGCAGCAGCAGCAGCACCAACTAGAGGACGAGCAGCAGCTGCTGCAGCTGGCAGCAGCAGCAGCAATATCACCTTTTCTCAGCAGCGGCTTTCACATGCGTCGGATGCACGCCGAGGTTGCGTTTGCTGCTCACCTAAATTTGCAGGCTGTTATCTTGCCTCCTCCTACAATTCAGAAACCCATTCTCCTCGCTAGGTCTGCTGCTCCTGTTGCTGCTGCTGCTGCTGCTGGAAGGACGTTGCTGCTAATGCTATGAAGTGCCTTTGCGGCTGCTGCGTGCCACTGCTGTAGCGGCTTCTTCTTTGCTGCTGCTGCTGCTGCTCTTCCTGAGATGTATGTTTTTGCTGGCGCCGGTGCGACTTACGCTGCTGCTGGTGCTGCTACTTGTGCTGCTGCTGCTGCTGCTGCTGTCATGTGCAGGGCGATAAAGGGCTGGCTCTCCCAGCTGCAGCCACCCACATTTTGGGTGCGTTTGCCGCTGCAGTACAGCAGACCGACAGCAGCACAAGCAGCAGCAGCAGCAGCAAAACGAGACGCTTTAGCGCTAGGTGCAAAGACACCCGAAGCAGCAGTTGCTGCTGCGGTGCTACAGGAGCTGCAGCAGCAGGACCTGTTGCAAGGCGGCTCTGCCGTCGCCGCTGCAGCAGGAGGAGACAGCCAAGAGCAGCAGCAGCAGCAGCAGGACGAAGATGACGAGCAGCAGCAGACGTTGGACCCGTGGGAGCAGTGGTGTTTCCTGCAGCAAGTGGTTGGGGTATCTGCACACCTCGGAGTCGCGCTGCAGCTGACAGAAGACCTCCCCTCTGAGCTTGTGCTGCAGCGATGGCTAGCCGAGCCTGTGCGGTGTATACTCATCCCCACGAGCATCTTTTTACAGCAACAGCGACAGCAGCAGCAGCAACAGCAGCAGCAGCAGCAGCCAGAGCAGCAGATGAAACTGCTGAGGCAACACTTAAGCTTCTTGATGCGCTGCGCCGAGTTGCGAGTTCGTTTGGTGCTGATAGACGACAGGCAAGAAGAAGCAGATGCAGCAGCAGCAGTAACAGCAGCAGCAGCAGAAGCAGCAGCATCAAGTGATGGTTCTGCTGCTGCTGCACCTGCTGGGGCTGCTTCTACGTCGCCAGCAGCAAAGCAAGAGGTGACAACTCCCTTAAGCAGCAGCAGCATGAATGACAGCAGCACGGTGCTGGCGGCCATCAGCAGTAAGAACAGCAGCAGCAGCAGCAGCAGCAGTAGCAGCAGGTGGTGTATATACAGGGATTTGCTGCCTTACATTAGTTGCGTACAGAAGTCTTTCCTGCTGCTGCCGCCGCTGCCTCCGTCTCTTCTTTTTTCCAGAGGGCACAGAAACACTTTACAAATTCCCCTGCAGCCCCTTGCGGATGACCTCAGCGCATGCAGCTACGAGGTCACATCTCCAGACACATAAGCCCTAAACCCTACGAACGCAGCCCATAAAGCAACAAGCAGCCGTAGATCCCCAATCGAGCGGTTCCCTGGAAAAGCCTAAACGTAACCCAACCCTAAACCCTAAACCCTAAACCCTAAGCCCTAAGCGCTGACGCATTTTGTGGCTGTGCTGCGCAGGTCTTTGAGCGGGACGCCACAAAGTACAAACTTTACTCCCAAGCAATCTACCATCGCCTCCAAGATCTCCTAGGGCCAAAAGACCCGCCGCCGCTCCAGGAGCAGCAGCAGCAACAGCAGCAGCAACAGCAGTACAAGACGGGATTTTTGAGGAAGAGGAGACGAAGTTTCAGGGGTACAGACAGCAGCAGCCGCAGTCTCAGCCGCAGCAGCTGCAGCAGCAGCGATGACCAGCAGCAGCAGGAGAGGAATCCTTACGGCAACACCTCTTCCTTAAACAACCCCAACTGTCTCTATATTTCCGAAGCCAACTTCCCCGTGCTGCAACAGGGCAAAAGCAGCAGCAGCTACAGCAGACGGCGGTCGCAGCGGCAGCAGCAGCAGCACAGCAGCAGCAGCAGCACAGCAGCAGCAGCAGTACCGCTAATAGAAGATCCCCCGCAGTACAAAAGGGCCCTTGGGAGGTATAGGTGTCTCTCTTTCTGCAGAGAAGTTTCTTATTTAAACGATGTCGATTACCTAAGCTACAAACCTCCCCCAGAAATGTGTGCTAGGCTGAGGGCAGCAGCCAAAGAGATCAGAGCAGCAGAAGCAGCAGCAGCAGCTGCTGCAGTTGTCCCTTCCTCGCAACACCTTCAGCCGCAGCAGCAGCAGCAACAGCTGGAGCATGAAGGGGAGGAAGAAGAGGACTGGCCTTGTATAGTAATATACGTTGTTGGTGCGGGGAGAGGCCCTTTAGTTCAGGCAGCGCTTGACGCGCTGCGCAAAGTAGGCATTCCGCCTTGTTTTTACTTCGTTGCTGCCATCGAGAAAAACCCCCAAGCCCTCTATGCACTCAGAGACAGGCAGCAGCACGATGCCTGTGGCGCATGGAGACAGGTGGCGGTTGTTATGGGAGACATTAGACACCCTGCAACTGCAGTAGCAGCAGCGGCAGCAGCAGGGCGAAGACGAGGGACAGCAGCAGCAGGAGACGGGAGGTGCGATATAATGGTATCGGAGCTGCTGGGCTCGTTTGGGGATAACGAACTGTCTCCGGAGTGTATAGACGGTGCGCAGCAGCTGCTGCTAAAGGTTGAAGGAATTTCAATCCCCTCAGCTTATGTCTCCTCCCTAGAGCCTATCTGCGCTCCTCTGCTGCATGCAGCTGCTGCTGCTGCTTACGGAGACCCTCAGCAGCTCGATGGGATGTTTGTTGTCAACCCACATGGCGTCTTCCGGCCCTCGAAGGAAGGGCCCCTTTCTTGCTTCGCCTTCCAGCACCCCAATCCTTTAGAGACACCGTTTGCTGCTGCTGCTGCAGCAAAGAGACTCCACGCCTTTACCGAGCATATACTTCGAGGACCAGCAGCAGCAACAGGAGCAACCGCAGCAGCAGCAGCAGCAGGAGCAGCAGGAGGAGAGGGCTTAGACTTCTCGTCTCCCTTTTGCCTGTCCCCAGCAGCAGCATCAGCAGCAGCAGCACAGGGAGGACCTTCTGACAGGGTGTCTCTGCTGCGTTGGGGGTTTAAGTGCTCCTGCATGATACATGGGTTCTTAGGCTACTTTTTCTGTTGTCTCTACAGGCATGTGTCTATCTCCATCGACCCCCGCTCTTTGACAAAAGACATGGTCTCCTGGTTTCCCGCCTTGCTGCTGCTGCGGCAGCCGCAGCTGCTGCAGCAGCAGCAGCAGCTGGTTCTAGCTATAACCAGAAAGAGTGATAGCAATCGGGTTTGGTTTGAGCGCGCCGTCATCGAGCCTCTTCCGACTCAAGTGCAGAACGTAAATGGGGTTTGCTATTCTATGGGCAAATAGAAAGAGACAGCAAGTTGTCTCCGCTGTCTCTCTCTCCTCCTCGCGTTGTTAAGCTGCCTTGCATGAGGTTCACTGGGCTGCTGCACTGTGTGTGCCTCCCCATGTGCCCCCTTTTATTTACATTTGCTTCCGTAACTGTGTCTGGTCTCTTTCTTTGTGGGAAGCGTGAAGACCCCTGCTGCTCAGCCGTTCACAGCGAACTAGGAAACTGTATCTGCAGCAGTAGCTTCAGCAGCAGCAGTAGCTGCAGCAGGGGGTCGAGGCAGCAAGGATACCGCAGGTGCGATGTTGATTTGGAGTGTACGGAGAGGCAAACTAGCTTTGTCGATGCAGAACCACACATGAACCTCACCAGTTGTTTTGTTTGCATGGGGCTGTAACTGCGCTTCCATGCTTCTTTCTGTGATCTTTTCTTTTTTTTAATGGCTAGCTGTTAACAGCTAGCCATTTGTTTTGTTGTTAAATCAGCTAGCTGCTACCAGCTAGCCGTTTGTTTCCGTTTGTTTCTATCTTTTACGAGTTAGTTGTTATCTGCTAGCTAGTTGCCTTCTTTTCAAAAAGTCGGCTCTTGTTTAGAAGGCACAGAAAAGCTGGGGAAAGAAATCCCGCAGGGGAGCAAGGGCGGACGTGGCGAGCCTTCCACTTCTATCGCCGCCTGCACCGTTGCTGATTTATGTCTCTCCTGATCTAGTTGTAAACTTGTCTGCAATGGTATGGGGGCAGGGAGAACTTCCAATACATACGACTTGGGGTTCAGGGTTTAGGGTTTACAGGAGCCTCTCTTGCCAATCCAAATGTAGTGTGTTGATGCGTGTGTTCGCCGTTGGAGTGTTTGTCGGATTGGCAAGCCTTCGAATCGAGGAGCAGCAGTAGCCAAGCAAAGGCATGTGTGTGGCCGTGCATGCCTCCCCAGAGGGCAGCCTGCTAAGTGTCCCTTGGCGCTGGCTGTGCTGAGGCTGCCACACCTCAGAGAGGCAAGCCTGAGGGGGAGGCTTCCTTAAGGAACCAATGACTCTCAAGGCATTGGCTGCTCTAGCAATTATTGCCTCTATGCAGAGGTCGAAGTACGCGCCTTACAATTTAAGAAAGTGCAGCAACAGCTAGGGTTTAGGGTTTAGGGCTTCAATGACTGTGACTGAGGTTTGGATGTGAGAGGGTCAAACTACGGTGTATGTCTTGTCTCTGAACTAAAAGCCTAACGCAAACCCTAACGCTAAAGGCAAGGCACCCCAAGCTTGAGCAAAGTCGCATCGCATGCACGCTGTGTCTGCGCAAAGTCGCAGCAGTTCACGCTGTGTGTAGAGGGCAGGGACAGTTGCTCCTGTCTTCCGCCGCTAGAGTGTCTGGATCTTAATTGTTTTATGAGTTACAATGAGTGCCAAGGAGCAGCAGCAGCAGCAGCTGAGTTTTTGCCTGTCAGCAACAAGGGCAAGAACACAACAGCAGCCCCATGTGTCTCCGCCTGAAGCCCGGCGTACACACCGGGTCTGCTGACAGCTAGCGACCCTTACAACGAGCCGCAACTGCAGCAGCAGCAGCAGGGGAAGCAGAAGCTGCAGCAGCAGCAGCAGAAGAAGAAGCAGCAACAGAAGAAGCACCACCAGGAGAACAGACAGCAGCAGCAAGGACAGCAGCAACAGACAGATCAAGAAGCCCCTGCAGCTGCTCAGCTGGCAGCAGCAGCGGCTGCACCAGCAGCAAACCCGATCTCATTCACTTTCCAGCTAGTAGCGGCTGTTTCACCCTTCTGCTCACAGCAGCAGCAGCAGCAGTACTAACATATAAGCAACAGCAGCACCAGCAGCAGCACCAGCAGCAGCACCAGCAGTACTAACAGCAGCAACAGCAGCAGCTGTACTAACAACAGCAACAGCAACAGCAACAGCAGGAGCGGCACCAAGAGCTGCAATAGCAGGAACTGGAACGACAGCAGCAACAGCAGCAGCAACAGCAGCAGCAGCAGCAGCAGCAAAAATGGTGGTGTTTTACCTCGAAGACGTGAAGGTTTTCTTCCCGTACGATTACATCTACCCTGAGCAATTTGCTTACATAAGAGCCGTCAAACGGGCGGTGCAAATGCAAGGCCATGCGGTGCTAGAAATGCCTACAGGAACCGGTAAACCCTAAACCCTAAACCCCACAAATACACTTGATCTCGGCGTTATTATGATGCAGCACGGTACAAGGCACGACAGAGCGAGACAAGACCCAAACCCTAAACCCTAAACCCTTGACGGCTGTTTAGGGACTCACTAAGGATAGCCTCCTAGGGTTTAGGGTTTACGGGTTTAATGTTTAGGCTGTTTTTCTCAGGGAAGACGGCTGCCTTAATGTCAATCTTAACTTCCATGCAGCTCGCCGACCCCTCGATGGGCAGGGTCATCTACTGCACACGAACCGTAAGGGTTTAGGGTTTACGGTTTACGGTTTACGGTTTACGGTTTTTTAGGGTCTACGGTTTAGGGTCATTGCTGTCGCTGCAACAGTTACTACTGCTGCTGCCCCACATACTTATTTATTGTGCTGCGGCTGTTTATACTCTCCGGCTGCTGCTGCTGCTGCTGGCTGTACACCCGAGCTGTTGCCGCTGCTGCTGCTGCTGCTGCTGCAGGTTGCTGAGATGGAAAAGGCTTTGCTGGAGTTGAAGATGGTCATTGACTACCGCATCACAGAAATCGAAAAGGAGCAGCAACAGCAGCAACAACAGCAGCAGCACCAAGCAGCAGGACAGAAGCAGCAGCCGCAGCCTGCTGTGGAAGCTCCTTTGCTGGGCAGGAAGATGCGGGGTAGGGTCGTCAAGCGGCTGTTCTTGTTGCTGCTGTTGCTGCTGCTGTTTCTGCTGTTGCTGCTGCCTTCTGCTGAGGCGAGTACCGCTGCAGCTAGTGCTGCTGCTAATGCTGCCACAGCGGTGCGTGCTGCTAATGCTGCTGCTAATGCTGCTACAGCGGTGCGTGTTTCTCCTTGGCCCCCAAAGGGTTTAGGGTTTAGGGTTTAAGGTTTAGGGTTTGTGGTTTGTCTCAGACGCTGGCTACATATTGGGAGTGGGTTTGTCTGCTCGGCGGAGTCTTTGCATAAACTCCAATGTGA
>NPHX01000265.1:195077-197577 GCA_002271815.1 Eimeria falciformis | reverse complement strand
CTGGTTCTTCTTGGCCGTTGCTGCCCCTGGCATGTCGCTCCTGTCTCCTGCGTTGTCTCCTTTATTATACTCATCAAGGCTCTCTGCCTCTTTCTCGCTGCAAGTGCCACTCTTTCTCTGTCCCTCTTTCTGTCTCTTGGGCTCCCTCGCTATTTTGTTTTGTAGGTCTGTGCGTCTTCTAGTGTCTCTGTCTCTCTGTCTCCCGCGTTGGCGCTGCCTCTCAGTGTCTCTCCATATGCATGCTTCTGCATCAAAGTGCTGTCGTTTTGCTGTATCCACTTGTCTCTTTTGCTGTCTTCCCTTGTTCCCTTTGCTGTCTCCTCTTGGCTCTTTTTAGTCATTGCTGCTGGCGCTGCAAGTGACAGACCTTGAGAGACTGCTGCCGCTGACTCTCGTTGCTGACTTCTGCACGCTTGTGGGCACTTACTGGTAAACCCTAAACCCTAAACTCTAAACCCTAAACGCTAATAGGCAGATAATCAAGAACTGCGCAAGGGTGGGAGTGCACCATAAAACGTTGAGACAGAGAGGGGATGCGGCAGAAATATTCAGGGTTTAGGGTTTAGGGTGTAAGTGTGCGTTTAGGGACGGGTTTATAGTTATTGTTGACCCTTACCCAGAGGTCTCAGGGCTGCACGACCCTCTCCTGCAGCTCTGCTGTCTCGACGCCTCGCTGGCAATGCAGCCCGTTTTAAATCGGTTTAAATCTGTCATTTTAACATCCGGCACTATTTCCCCTCTGGAGCTTTATCCCAAGATCCTCTCATTCGTTGTAAGAAACCCTAAACCTTAAACCCTAAGCGCCACTTTTGAATGCTTCCTTCTCACCCTAAACCCTAAATCCTAAGGCCTTGCAAGGCTCAGTTAGGGTTTACGGTTTACGGTTTACGGTATGTGTGCTGCCCTTGCAGCCCCTCATCGCGGAGTCGTTCCCCGTCTCTATGGACAGGGCTTGCTTCTGCCCCATGATTGTTGCCAGAGGCGCAGACCAGGCACGCAAACCCTAAACCCCAAACGCTGAACCCTGAGCCTCAACCCCTAAACCCTAAACCCTAAACCCCACAGTCGGTCTTACAGTTCCAGCAAACGCCGCCTATGCTCCTGCGTTTAGGGTTTGTGGTTTTTGGTTTAGGTGCCTCTGACGTCGAAGTTTGAATATCGGCAGGATCTGAGCGTGCTGCGAAACTACGCAAACCTTCTGCTTGATCTTTGCAAAGCTGTCCCCGACGGGCTCGTCTGTTTCTTCCCTTCCTACGCCTACATGGAAACGGCCATGTCCTACTGGTTAGGGTTTGAGGGGTTAAGGGTTTAGGGTTTATTGTTTAGGGTTTAGCGGGTTGCGAGGCTTTGAGGCTGCCTCCCTTTTCGGGTTTAGAGTTGAGGGTTTAGGGTGTACGCACGCCCGCCAGTGGAAGCATTCTTTGCGCATGAAATTCACATCTCCAGCCCCTAGAATTATGAGGTTAGGGTTTAGGGTTCAGAGTTTAGGGTTTAGGGTTTGTGTGCAGGTACGAAAACGGGTTTTTAGCCCAGGTGTTGGAGCATAAGTTGGTGTTCTTAGAAACGAAGGACGTCGTGTCAACAACCCTCGCTCTTTTTAATTTCAAGAAGGCTTGCGATTGTGGAAGGGGTGCTGTCTTTTTCTCCGTTGCAAGGTAGGGTTTAGGTTTTAGGTTTTAGGGTTTAGGGTTTGGGGTTTAGGGTTTTTCTGGTAGAGGATTAGCGCTTCGAGTTTTGATATTTGGGGTTTCGGGTTTGGCTGCAGCCTTTGCCGCTGCTCTGCTCGACCCCTCTGCGCTTATCATAGAGTTTAGGGTTTAGGGTTTAGCGTTTGTCTGTTCAGGGGCAAGGTCGCAGAAGGAGTCGATTTTGACAGGCACTTTGGCCGTTGCGTGGTGCTGTTTGGGATTCCCTTTCAATACGCACTGTCAAGGGTGTTGAAGGCCCGGCTCGACTTCTTAAGAGTACGTTAGGGTTTAGGGTTTAGGGTTTAGGGTCTAAGGTTTAAGATTTAGGGTTTAGGGTTTTGCGCCTTTCCGCCTTCAGGAGCGCTACCAAATCCAGGAGAACGAATTCTTGACTTTTGATGCAATGCGACAGGTATTTTCCTTTGCTGCTGCTTCCTGTTGCTGCTGCTTCCTGTTGCTGCTGCTTCCTGCTGCTGCTGCTTCCTGCTGCTGGTCTTTCCTGTTGCTGCTGCTTGCAGATGTTACGTCGATATTCCATTCCTTTATGCAGATACGATCAAGGGTTTAATTTTTCAAGGTTAGGGTTTAGGGTTTAGGGTTTAGGGTTTAGGGTTTAGGATTTGTAGGGTGTGAGTGGGGGGTGTATATACACCTCAGGCGGCTCAGTGCGTGGGGCGTGTCATCCGCTCCAAGCGCGACTTTGCGCTGATGATTTTTGCTGACGCGCGTTTTTCCCGTCCAGACAAAAGAAACAAACTTCCCCCTTGGATCACGCGCTCTCTCGACCAGGCCCACCTGGCCCTCAATACGGA
>NPHX01000265.1:181317-195067 GCA_002271815.1 Eimeria falciformis | reverse complement strand
AACCCTAAACCCTAAACCCTAAACCCTAAACCCTAAACCCTAAGGCCATCTGAATGGCGGTGTTTCTTGGCGGTAGTAGAGGAGTTGGAAGGTTCCAGCGTGGCCGTCAGATGAATTTTAAAACATGAGGTTGTTCGATTTGTTTTGCAGGTTTCTGTTTGCCGCTCCTTTTTAAGATCGATGTCACAGCCCTTTGTGCCTTGCCCTTCTCTGAGGCTTGGGGCATCCGCACTGGCAGACTGTCGGCGCTGCTGGCTGCAGGTGGCTCGCACGCTGTCTCTAGATCCTGGCATGTGCTCTCTGGCCCCTTTGCAGCAGAAGCAACTGTTGCTAAAGCAGCAGCAGCAGCAGCTGCAGCAGCAGCAGCAGCACCAAAAAAGAAAACGCAGCATCGACGAAGATGTAGACACAGCAGCAGCCACCAAACCCCTCGCCATCAAAGACCTCCCTCCTACTGCGGCACGCACCGAGGAGGCTCCTGCTGCAGCAACGGCGGAAGCAACGCCAACGCCAGCAGCCGCAGCAGCAAATACAGCTGCAGCAGTAGCAGCAGCGCAGCAAGGGCCAGCTTCGTAGGACAAGTGGGTGCTTCCGATGCCTGCGCAGCACAGCAGCTGCTGCTTTGCTGTTCGTTGCGGTGTCTCTTCACTGCTGCTTATGAGACTGTCTCCTTTTCCCGAGCGCCTTCCCTCTGGCCCCTGCTTTTGTTTTTATTAGACAGCATGCAGCCCCTCGCCACGGAAGGAGCAGCGTGGAGACACTCGCGTGTTTGTGTCAGTGTGTGTCAGTAAAGGCAGTGCAAATCCAGCAGGTCGTCGTTCGCTTGTTGCTGGTGTCTCCTGAGTTTTCTCATCGGAGGGTGCACGGCACAGGAGACGTTTTTTTAAATGAGCCTCCTTGGCCGCAGCATGACGTGTCTGTACACTCCAACATGAGCACTAAAGAGATGCGTGTGAAGTGCCGTCTCCTGCCTTGCGCAGGAGCTGTTTCACATGCCCTTAGGCCGCATTTGGCAGCACCTTTAAGACAGCAAAGGGAGTAGCTTCCGGCCAAGGCTCTCTGCACTGGTCTCTTCTTGCCACGTTGCTCAGCCATAGAGGCAAAGCCTTAGCAGGCAAACGGCCCTTGGCGTGTGCAAATACTGGGTCGTCCCTCTTCTAACCCTGCAGTTGGCTATGTCCAGCTAGTGCTAGCTAACGCTGCTCTTTCCACGTGTGCTTCTGTGCAAGTCACTGCGGATGAACTAACCTCTAAGGTGTTCGCTGCGTATCAACAACACGCAGTTTAGCGTGGAAGTGTCTGTACAGCCCCCCTAGAGCACGCAAGAGCTGTCTACTCAACACCCCAGCAAGAGCACTTCCTGCCCTATGGGATGACTGCGCAATATTGCACGGTGCACACCAAGGAAAATGGGTTATTTCGGCGAGTATTTTTCGATATAATTGAAAACGCGGAGAAAAACAACAAACAGACCACCGGGAGTCGAAGGAGAAAGACAGACGGCAGCAACCCAAACTGCCTCCCTCCCAACACCACACACCTAACAGGACTTCTGTTACACCACTCCTGCTTTTTCGAAGTTGAATATCTTTTCTTATAAAAGACTAACACTTCTTAACTCGATATTCACCGCAATAAAAAGGTAAAACACGAAAAATATCAACACCACAGCTCCTCTTCCCAGAGGTGAGGGGCACCCATTAGCAATCAGAGAGCCGCTAGACAGAGGAGGCCCCCTGCATGCATTCGTTGGGGCCCGCAGGAATTAAGGCTAAACATTTCTGTCGTGTGATTTTTTCGCCGAGTCTGGACGGTGTGTCCGAGGCCTTTCCCTCCCCCCTTGTGTCTCCTCAAAGGAGCACCCACCCCTGCAGCAGCAGCAGCAGCAAGCAGCAGCACCAGCACGAATAAACTGTACAGACACCGCAGTTGTAGCGGCATCCGTAACACGCCAGAACTTTTAAAGCTTTTTTCTTGTATGCAGAAACGGCATCAGGAAGCAACAGCAACTACAGCGGTAGCAACGCCTCCTCAGCCCAGCGTTAACACTAACACACAGCTAGCAGCAGCAGCAACAACAACAGGTCGAAGCAAAAAATATAAGCAGGGGCAGCACTAGCAGCAGCAGATAACATCAGCAACAGCAGCGTCAGCACTAACAGCAGCATATAGCAGCAGCACGAGCAGCACACAGCAGCAGCGCCATCTGCAGCAGCACATTTAATAGCAGCAGCAGCAGCAGCAGCAGATCGGGTGCAAGCAATATGAGCGTGATGATTTTGGATGCGGAAGAGGAGAAGGAAAATGCGGTGCAAGGCACCAGCAGCTTTCGAGATGGGGCCCCCAATAAGCCTAAGCTAAGAGCAGCAGCATTAGCAGCAGCACCATCACCAAAGTGTACAGAAACCCAAACCACGGGGGACGAAGCCGCCGCCGCAGCAGCAGCAGCAGCAACTGCAGCAACTGCAGCAGCGGCATCAGCAAGTGGTAGTAGCCGAAGCAAACGCTGCCGTACTGCACGCCAGGGTGTGGCATCTGCAGCAGCAGCAGCAGCAGCAGCACCTGCTACTTCTGATACACCTCGCAAGGGGAAGCAGCAGCAGCAACAGACCAGCAGCAATAGCAGCATCGACACATGCAGCGCCGGCAGCAGCAACAGCAGCAGCAGACACCGGAGGTGTCTCCGCAGCAACAGCAGCAGCAGCAGCAGCAGCAGCACAACCACCACAAGGAGCCAACGCGGCCGTCGTGCAGCAGCAGCAGCAGCAGCAGTAGCTGCTGCTGCAACACCGGCAGCAGCAGCAACTTCCCCTACAGCACCTAAAGGGACAGTTGCATCAAGGAGCAGCGCAGGCCCAGAAGAGACACAAGAAATGGAGACAGAAGCAACTATCGACGGCGGCAGAGGCAACAACAGCAGCAGCAGCAACAACAAGAGCAGAAGCAACAGCAGCCGCACCAGCACAAACAGCACTAACAGCAGTAGCACCAGCAGCAGCACCAGCAGCAGCAACAGCAGCAGCATGAACAGCAGCAGCTGCAGCAGCAGTGGCGATTCCAGTGTTCCGTGCAGCAGCAAGGAAACCTGCGGCAGCAGCAGCAGCAGCAGCAGCAGCACGAGCGCAGCATGCGCTGCATCTGTCCCCTGCGACCTGTCTCCTTCTTGCTTTGCGCCCTTTGACTTTTCTCCCCCGTTGCTGCTGAAGCAGCAGCGCTGCTGCCGCCGCAGTAGCGGCCACCAGTGCAGCAGCAGCAGCCAGCAGCAGCAGCAGTTGCTGCTGTCTCCGTGGCTGTCTCCTCTGTTTCGAAGGCCGCGACCCAGCATTAACAACGGCAGCAGGCGCAGCAGCAGCAGACGCAGCAGCAGCGGCAGCATATTTGCTGCTGGCTTCTCTCCTGCTGCAGCACAGCTGCCGCCTGCTGATTTGTGGTTGTCGATGTCTCCTCGTGTCTCCTCACTAGAGAGGAGCAGCAGCCAGCTGTCAAGCTGCAGCAGCCTATCTCTTGCTCTGCCGCGGCCTGTCTATACACTCCAGCGTCAGCAGCAGCAGCAGCAGCAGCAGCAGCGGCAAGAAACGCAGCAGCGGGAGAGTGAGAGAGGCTCTTGCTGCTGTTTCAGCAGCAGCGAAGGAAAGAGACACCTGAGGACCTGCAGCAGCTTGCAGCAGCAGCAGCAGCAGCAGCAGCTCCCCCAGTCGTCTCCTATAGTTCGCAGGGCGCGGCGGCTTTCTGAAGACACCCGCTATACCAATAACAGCAGCTGCAGCAGTCGCTGCTGCTGCTGGCCGTCTGCTGCCTCAGGATGCCTGCTGCTTGCGTCTGACCGGCAGCGGCAGCAGCAGGCAGCCAACGATAGCAGCAGCACAAGGAGAGGGGTAGGCAGCAGCAGCAACTGCAGCAGCAGCAGGCAGACACGTCGCGAAGCTTCCATGGGGGGCCCCCGGGCCGCTGCCTCCTAGGGGCAAAAGAGGGAAACGCAGGGGCCCCTGAGGGCCTCCCCTTTTGTAGAGTAGCTTTTAAGGGGCCTTAGCCTTCGTCTATTCGTTGGGTCCCCCAGTGCAGCAGCAACATGCGTTGCTGCCCAATCTGTTTGTCTCCTCACTTCTCTTTGAGAAGGGACCTTTATATGAAAGTTAGGGTTTAGGTTTAGGAGGCGTTTCGAGGTCTTTTGCTTGGCAGCAGCCCCAGCAGCTGTAGACAACGCTGTTTATGCCCTGCTGGGGCTGCGCAGTGCCCTGCAGGGGGACCTTCTAGGGGCCCCAAACCGCATGGGGTGTAGGCAGTGCGCTTAGGGGCTAGGGTTTGGAGTAGGTGCTTCTCTAAGGGATTGACTGGAGGGGGGAGACGGCGGGCCTCGTCTCCCACCTTCAGACGAGGCCCTTAAGCCACAAACGCCTGCAGGCTGCTGCCTACATTTCGACGTGCGGCCCCCAGTGCGGAGGCTGCTCAGAGCATGCATTTCAACTGCCTCTATAAACCCGAATAAACCCTAAAACTCCTTAAACTACCAAAGCCCCGACCCCTCGTGCAGATTTTTAATATCCGTTGTGAAGAACACAACACTTGAAACAGCGCAGGACAAACTAAAGCCTCAAACCCTAAACCCTCATATACTCTAAACCCTCATAAACCCTAAACCCTCATAAACCCTAAACCCCCATAAACCCTAAACCCTAGAAAGGCAGTCAGTGGTGTGGGTGTGCTTGAATGCACCCTTCGAGGGTGATGGGGCTTAGGGCTTGGGGCTTGGGGCTTGGGGCTTAGGGCTTGGGGCTTAGGGCTTAGGGTTTGGGGTTAGGGGTATCACGTGCTTCCCAGTTAATTTTATTTTTCTGGAAATTATCAATTCTATTACCGAAAATTATTAATTCCGTTAAACCCTAAACTCTTTTTCAGGGGCCCTGTGGGGCCCCTGGTTGACGATTTGTGCTCTGGGGGTTTAGGGTTTAGGGTTTAGGGTTTAGGGTTTGGGGTTTAGGGTTTGAAGAGGATGAATAAGAAGGATATATCTGCAGCTGCCGCTGCAGCTGCAGCTGGGCAGCCAACTCCCTTTAATTTGAATCGTTATGTTTTATTGTTAGTGTATATGTTTTATATATTTTCAACTGGCTGTGTGTATTTTGGTTGGAGTGCTCTATCAAAGCTATTGTTCACAGCACGTCTATTTTCCCACCGCTGTGTCCCCCCTTTGTCTACTGAAGAAGCAGCAGCAGCAGCAGGTGCGCCTCTCTGTGCTGCGCAGGAGTCTGCAGTGCACAAGTTGTTTACCATTACGCTGGCGGCGCATTTCAGCAGTGGTTTAGTGGTGGGGTTGTTGTTGGACCGTGGGGGCCCTCTGAAGACGGCCATTGTGGGTCAAATTTTGGGCTTATCGGGTTGGGGTTTTCTGGCGTCTCTCCACCCGAACAGCAACCTGTCTCCTGTTGCAGCATTTGTTTTAATTGGTTTTGCTGTCGATGCCTCGCTGCTTCCTTCTATAGGAATATCAAACCTCTTTCCCAAGTCGAAGGGGTTTGTTATGGCTCTAACGGGGTCTGCGGCTTCAGCCTCCATGTTGATTCCTGTGCTGCTGCGGCGGCTGTCCAACGGCAGCCTCTCGTGTCTCTGGATTTACGTGGGGTGCGGCCCTGCTGCCTGTCTCCTCCTGTCTCCTTTTATCATCCCTAAGAGGCCTTTCAAGACACAGCAGGACTTTGAAAAAGAGATCCTGCTGCAACTCGCGGCGGAGCAGCAGAAGGAGACACCCCAAAACGACGAGACAGTCATGCCTGTCTGCGACGTAAAGGAGACAGGCGACTGTCCCCCTGCTGCAGCAGCAGAGACAGACCCCAGCACAACCAGCAGCAGCAGCAGCAACAGCAGCAGCAATGACAGCAGCAGCAGCAGCGACGGTGATACAAAGCCCTTTTGGAGTTTCCTTGTCTCTCCAACTTACGTGTTATTGGTATTATATTTTGTGGGTTCGGCTGCAATCTCCTCCTTTTTTCAGCAAGTCTGCCAGCGTCTCTTTTCGCAGTCTGTTGTCTGTACACTCGAGTTGTTGCTGCCTTTCGAGTTTGTGTTTTCGTTGCCTCTTGGAGCCCTGGCGGATGCCTTTGGGGTTCTAGCGATTTTGCTGCTGCTGAACTGCTGCGGCTGTCTGCTTTATGTGTGTACATATCTGTCTCCGTCTGTATTTGGATATTTGGCAGTTGTGTGTTTTACTGCATATTCCTCAATGTTTTTGACGCCCATATTTCTCTATCTTCAGACAAACTTCCCCCTAAACACATTCGGCAGGCTCGCGGGCATCACCACGATGCTGGGGGGCTGCACGTCGCTTGCATGCAACCCTTTGTTGGATCTTGTCGTCTTTGGCAATTCCCAGCAACTCCAACTTGCCAAGGCTCTCATGCTCAGCATAACTCTCTTGCAGTTCGTTTGGATTGGCTGTCTCCTCCTTAGAGAAAGGAAGAAACAGGCTAACAGAGACACCCGGACATTCGCCGACACTTCCTGTCTTGACGCGGGGCTTCCAAAGAGGGGCCCTTAACGGGGGCTTTCAAGGAGGGCCCTTAACGGGGGGCCCTAAGGAGGGGCCCCCACAGGGGCCTAGCAGGCATTGGGCCTCATTGAGGCCACCTGCAAACAAGGCGCAGCAGGAATGGTGCATGCGCATTTAAATACAAACAGACCCGCTACAAAAACATCTTCCACATATAGAGGGGTTCCCAAGGGGCCCCAGAGATCGAGTGGAATTGCTGCCAGTCGAAGGCCATTAGCCTTGCATCTGCTTTATTTCTGCTATTGCCTGCTGCCTCCTCGTGTCTCCTTCTGTCTCCTCCCGCCTTTTTGTTTTGAATGGAGCAGCAAACGCCGAGCTCCTGTTGGTTTCTTGGTGGGATTGCACGGTCAATGAAAGGCAGCTGCAGCGCTGCAAAAGAGACAGCAGAAAAGGAGACAGGCAAAAGCAGCAGCAAACTGTAGCATGCGTGGAA
The DNA here is from genome assembly GCA_002271815.1 of Eimeria falciformis. Classification (NCBI taxonomy): domain Eukaryota; phylum Apicomplexa; class Conoidasida; order Eucoccidiorida; family Eimeriidae; genus Eimeria; species Eimeria falciformis. Next base: position 188,090 of record NPHX01000265.1, on the reverse strand, counting down.
GCAATCGAAAGCCCTGACAGTGTACAATTATTGGCCTTGGCCGAACAACAGGTGGGGCCTCATTGAAACCCCTTGTCTGTCTTTCAATGGCGGTCAGGGTTTAGGGTTTAGGGTTTAGGGTTTAAGGTTTTTCAAGACTAGCCCAAACGCCACCCCATCCCACCCCCACAGAGACCCTTTTTGTATTTCCATTCAGATTTGAAGTTTGTGTTAGGGTCGCACGATCCCAAGATAGTTCCTTCTGCTAGCTCTAGTAACCTTGCAGTGCCTGCACAAGTAGCTACAGCAGCCATGCCTTGGCTGCCCAGCTAGCCACGCACAGGCCCAGCGAGCCACGCACAAACAGGCGCAGGCAGCTCAGCTAGCTTCAAAGAGGAGCGCCAAGGCGGGCTCGCCCTGGAAATGGAGTGTACGTACACCTCAGATCGCATGCGACAACCCCAGAGACCTAGCAAGGCCCAACAGAGAGGGCAGAGAAGGAGGCGCCAACACGAAGAAGAGACAGATACACAGACAGATAACCAACACAAAACAAAAAGACAGAGAAAGAGACAGAGACAGCTACAAGACAGCAAGAGACACATCTAGAGAGTTCCCTACTGAGGTGCAAAGGGGATGCCCCAGAAGGAGTTAGGGATTGACGCTACGCAGGAGACAGAAAAAGAGAGAGCTTGAGGAGACAGAGAAAAGTTGTTTTTGTAGGGTCTGTGGTTAGCAGCTCCGCGCATTAGCCTGCTGAGCTACGGAGCCTAGAGGAGGAGCTCTTTGGAGGGAAAGCAGATGCATGCAGTTTCTATGTATGGGGGCTGCCGAGGCTGTCTGTACCCAAAGAGTCAGGTGCAGTTGCCTGTGCAGTGGTGCTTGTGACAGTTGTGCGAGTGGAGTTGGGATCGCTTTCGATGCGGGTGTTTTCGCAGGTGCTCTCAGCTGCAGACAGCTGGAGGTTTCTTCCCCTGTTTATCCACGCCTGCCTCTGCGTGCCGGGAAAGTCACACAGGGGTGCAAGGGCGAGAAAGGTCTCTGCTGCAGCTCCACAAGAAATATCGAGAAGTAACAGCCAAGAGGAAAAATAAGAAAAAGACGGAGATGCTCTCCTGGTGATTTGGATAGCTGTGGCTTAGGCCTCCTCCTAAACTCTAAAGTCCAACGGCTCTGCTTTTCAGGGGCTGCCTGCTACTGCACGCACCCACAGCAGGCATTCGCACGTGGGGGCCCTGCAGCTGAAGAGCAGCTGGTAGGCGTGCCCTTAGGTCCCTATACATCAGAGGGGTGTCTTTAGGTCCCTATACACGCGAGGAGTGTCCTTAGGTCCCTATACACCCGAGGGGTGTCTTTAGGTCCCTATACACCCGAGAGCAGATTGAAGTAGAAAAAGATATCTCCTAAGACAAAGTCTTCCTTGCTACAGACTCGAACTCAGCCTCAGCGCAAGCGCTAGATATCTGTAGAAGGACAGCCTATTTTTGCTTTCTGCGTTGCTTGGCCAATGCTGCAGACCAACTGTCTCCTCTTGACCCCTCAAAGAGCATGCGGAGAAGAGACAAGAAGAGACACCTACAGCAACGTCCAAGGAGACACCTTGAGGCCCTACACACGCAGATGGAGTTACGACTGTCTCCGGCAAGTGGCGAGAGGAAGAAGGCAAACTAAGGGCCTCATGGCAGCAAAGCATGCCTTGAAGCAATCTCTGCAGGGAGGCCACAGAAACGATAACCTTGGCTGGCTGCTTCTGGTGTCTCTTGTGCTCGTCAAAGCCTCAAAAAGTGGGGCGAGCGAATCTGCTACCAACGGCGGAGACAGCGTAAGGCGACGCATGGGGAGAATGCAGAAACCCCGCAAGCTTCCGTAAGCAGCCTAAGCTTGAAGACACGCGCAATGTGCCCAGCTGCGCCTCAGCAACTACGAGAAACACCAAAAGGCATCTGTTCTCTATGTCTCCTAGAGGGAGGCAGAAAGCAAAGATGGAACCGTTCCCGTAGCCCGCAGGCTCACAAACTATCCAAGAGCTTGGGGGTGTACGTACTACAGCCCGTTTACAGGGTGTACATACACCCCAATTCCTGCCTTGCAAGGCCTCTCGCCCCAACCTTTAGTAAACTAAACCGTCAGAAATCTCTTTCTCAAGCCCTCCTCCACCTGAGGACAGCCTAGGCCTCCACATGGCTGGAGGAGACAAGGCGCTGAGACAGGCGTCTCGGTGCCCCCAACACTCCGCTATGCGTGTAGGCCCTGAAGAAACAGAGCACTCTTTTTGTCTTCCTCAAACACTTCTTGCTGCTAGCTTGCAACAGCTATCCCGCGCTGCTCTCTCTATTTGTAGCAAGTGAGTGCTTAAGGGGCCCAGGGGTATGACCCTAAGACGTAGCTAGCAACTGGTGCACGGTGGCAGGCACAGCTTGGCACTTCAAAGAGGTGAGGGGTGTGGTGTGGCTAGCTGTGGCTAGCCAGAGTTGCTGCTTTCCCTCAGAAACCCGCATGCACGAAGCGCAGCGCATTTGTATCCCCGTGTCCGTTAACTCCTTTCTAAACAAGCAGCCTGCCAAGGCAGCCGCGAGTGGCAGCAAGCCTCACAGTAAGAATAGAGCCGCTCTTTAACAGCGACGAAACACAAGGCCCTTGAGGCCCAAGCTACGCCGCAATGCACAGCTATTAAGAGAAGCCCTCAACGCTGCTGGAATCAAGGAAAGCCGCAGTGCGGAGATCCTCGGGTGAGCACACTGCCCGCCCTGAACGCTTGAGGGCCCCTGGGAGACAGCCATTCCCAAAGCATATCTCCATCCGTGAATCCTTTGTTTTACTTGAATAATTAAACTCAAATAAGCTCGAAAACAAGAAAAAATGCTCGCAGGCACCCCCTTTTGCTACCCACCAGCTATTCCTATCCACTGGGGGCTGACCAGTCGTATCGACAGTAGCTGCTATGCTCAGCCTGAAGCCTGAAACCCTAAACCCTTAACCTTAAACCCTAAATCCTAAACGCTCTATCTTTTCCTTTTTACCCATGTGGAGGCGTTTTTATATCTTTTCAGCTGCTGCTCCTTGCTGCAGTTGGTGCTGCTGCAACACATGCTGCTAGCCCCCCCATTTAGAGTCTTTCTTTTCCCTCTGTTGTGCTTATTTTCCTCTTGTCTCGTTTTTTTGACGGAGGTGTAGCCATACTTGAACCGCTTTTGGCTTTTAGGGTTTAGGGGGTACCTTCCCAGCCTAAACCCTTAACCCTAAACCCTAAACCCTTTACCAGCTGTAAAGAGTAGTTGAGGCCTTGGAAGCATCGGGGGACCCAACAGGGCTGCCCTTAACGGCTCAAGCCCGAAACCCTAGCCGCATTGCATCTATGTCCCTTTTCTTCAAGAGCATTGCTGGGGTGTGGACTGTTCTTGCTGCCTGCAGCCGCAGGCCTCATTCACTCAGCAGCTTGTAAACCCTAAACCCTAAACCCTCCGATGGGCCTAAGAGAACGTTGGACCTCGCATTCTAGTGTTTGGCGCTGCCGTTTTTTCTCTTCCCCAGCCGAGGGTTTAGGGTTTAGGGTTTAGGGTTTGTTGCCTCCAAATGTGCTATTTCGCACGCGGCCTGCCGAAAGGGTTCAGGGTTTACGGAACCCCCGAGGGTTTATAAACCATGCGGCCCGAAACTGCCTGTGAGGGGTGTTGGCTAGACGCTGCAGATGCGGCACTCCAAGAGGGGCATCGTGATGAGCATCCTGAGGAGCAGCAGCAGGTGCAGCAGCAGCAGGTGCAGCAGCAGCAGATGCAGCAGCAGCACCCACTGTGTTCTTATGTGGATTCGCCAGCAACCCTCAGGTCAGCTCTAGGTTGCAGGCATTTGCGTGTCAAAGCCTTCCAGCGGGTCCTTCAAACGGGCTCGTGCAGCACCGCCCAGGGCCCTGTGACCTTCGCCTCCATTGTCGCCGGCCGAAATGTTGTCTCTCTTCTCAAGGAACTTGAGGGGGAGGCTGGTGAGCATCTGCAGTTCAGCTCTTAGGGATTTCGTAGGGAAATGTTTCTGCAAAAATTCCTTACAAGTGCCTTCTACCGCGCGTAGACAGCACCCACGCACCCCACACCCTAGCGTGTCTAGGGTTTAGGGTTTAGGGTTTAGGGTTTGGGTTTTGGAGCGTCTGTAACCTGCAGGCCGTCCGTCGTACCTGCTGGAGACAACGCGTGAGCGTTCTCTGCTGTACGGCCTCCTCAATCCTGTCGTCCTTCTTGCCTTCTACAAGTAACCCTAAACCCTAAACCCTAAACCCTAAACCCTAAACCCTAAAGTCATTTCAGGGCCGCCGAGACCCGCGAGCTGCTAACAGAGCATATTTAGGGTTTAGGGTTTAGGGTTTAGGGTTTAGGGTTTAGGGTTGCTGGTGCTTTTAGGTTTGTGGAGGAGCACGTCATCAAGCAGTTGACTGCGATGAAGTTTGCTAAAACGTAAGCAACAGCAACAGCGGCAACAGCAGCAGCAGCAGCACAAGCAGCAGCAGCAGCACAAGCAGCACCTGCTGGTGTTATTGCTGCAACAAAAACTGTAACAACAGGAGCGCTAGTTGCTGCTGCAGCAACTTTCCTGCAGGGTTTTTCAGCCCTTGCTTTTGGCGTTCCTGTGGGGTTGCTGCTAGGGTTTAGGGTTAAGGGTTTTGGGTTTGTGTGTTTTGCAGCTTTTTGGGCAGTGCCTATGGAAACAAGCCATTAATTGTGGCTGAGTATGTCTATTTTCTTCACACTATGGCTACTTTTGCGTACTCTAAGCCGTGCTTTTCTAAGGTAAACCCTAAACCCTAAACCCCAAACCCTTAAGGCACCGCCTGTATGCAGCTCCTCCTTTGCCGTAGCTAGCGCCAAGGGTTTAGGCTTGGCGGTTTATAGTTTGGAAGTGGTTTGGAGCTTTAGGGTTTGTGGTTTTGGGGTGTACGTACACCAGGCAAAGGTCCTGTACTTTACGCGTCGGCTGATAAAGCAGTTCGGCATAGTATTGTCTCAGTTTAACGTAGCTCCCGAAACACTCGGAGTGCCGCAGCTGCTGCGTTCGATAAAAGCGGATAATACGCAATGGAGACACCGGCCGCACTTGAGAAGTTCTGTCGAGTCTTCGGACATGGCAAGTGAGATGCTGCACTTCGAGGCTCGGACCACCAAGCTGATGCAGCAGGAGCAGCACCAGAAGAAACTTGCTCAGTACGCCGACGGCCCTACTGCTGCTGGGGCAGCAGCAGCAGGTGCAACACCAGATTCTTCAGCAGATCGGCAGCAGCCCTTAACGTGGGATGCGGTGCTTCCTGCCCTTTTGGTAGGAATGAACAGATCTTACAGGACGGCTCGCCTGTCCTTTTTGCTTACTGCATCCGATTGGCTTATGAAGCTCCTGCTGCCCCTATGGGACGACTTTAGGGGAGGCTCGCTGGTAAGGGCTGAGAGGGCTTAGGCTGGTTGCTCTCTGCATGCGCCCTCAGCATGTCTCTGCTGTTTTTGTGTCTTCGCATTTCCTTTCTCTGGGTGTTTCTGTCTCCCTGTCTGTCGTGATTTATCTGTCTCTCTCACTGTCTGCTCCTGCTTTTCTATGTGTCTCTAAGTCTCTGTCTCTGTGTCTCTGTGTGTCTGTCTCTGCCTCTCTGTCTGTCTCTACCTGTTTGTCTGTCTGTTTTTTTGTCTGTCCCTATTTCTGTCAGTCTCTGTGTCCCTGTCTGTTTATCACTGTCACTATGTCTATTTCTGTCTGTGTGTCTTTTTGCCATGACCTGCATGTCTCCATCTCCCTATCAATCCCGCTCGCTGTGTCCCTCTCTGTCTCAATATGTCCCTTTGCAGCTCATGGTGTGGCATTCGGGGTTGTGCCTGGCTCTGACTGTGAATCTGTGTGTCTCCTATGTGTCTCCCGTGTGTCTTCTGTGTGTCTCCGTTCTGTCGCTGGCTATAAAGCTGCGTCTCCTGTGTGTCTGGCGTTCTCCCTGAGTGTTTGTGCCTTTGTGAGTTTCGATTGGTTTTTGGGTGCTGTCTGCATGCGTGTGTCTGCCAGCCCCAATTGTTGCGTGACGTCTACCACCCCCGTTTCAGCGTAAGGACGGCGATCCTAGAGAAAATCTATCGTCTCCAGAACCAGGCAGCTGCGCTCCAGGCAGCTATTGCTGAAGCTTCGGAAGCGGCAGCAGCAGCAGCAGTCTCTCTTGGCACCGCAGGGGGCCTCCCACCTGGGATAGTGGGAGCCCATAACGGGATGGGCCTTCCCGCCTTAAACGAATCGGGGGAGGCTCTGCAGCAGCAGCCTAGGCAGCGAGAGCAGCCGTGGCGGCGCACGTCGTCTGATGAGGGAATGCTGGATGGGAGCCTTGTTGACGGGGGCCTCACCGATGCGGGAGGCGGACCAGAGTTCCAAGTGCTTGGGACTCATGTGCTGCAGAAACGAACTGCCTTCAGATTGGGGTTAATGTCTCTCCTCGAAGAGGGAGAGAGAGAGATGGGAGACGGAAATGTAAGGGCTTATTCATGCTCAGGGCTTAGGGTTTAGGGTTTAGGTTTTAGGGTTTAGGGTTTGGCCGGGCGCTTATCCGTGCACTCAGCCTCAGTGTATATTGCCATCGCTGATACCCTTAGGGTTTGAATGGGGTTTTAGGGTTGAGGGTTTAGGTTTTTGGGTTGCCTTGCAGGTTGGCGGCGTGGCCATAGACACGGAGAGTCCTTGTTACGCCTTAACCGTGGCAATGATGCGGGGAATGGAGCTGAGCAATACAATGAACGCGGGCCTTATGAATTTAGTTCACAGAGACGGAAACAAACTTGACGTAG
>NPHX01000265.1:152091-172050 GCA_002271815.1 Eimeria falciformis | reverse complement strand
GGGGTGGCTGCCGCTGCTGCTGCTGCTGCGGTGGGTGCTGCTGCTGCTGCTGCGGCGGCGGCTGCTGGCGACTTATCCCACTGACTGGCACGTACCGGCAGCCGTGGTCGGCTGTTGAGAGCATCGCAAGCACCTGCTTCTGCTGCAGCAGCAGCAGCAGCTGCTGCTGCTGCTACGGAGAGTCCCCCCCTCTACCCACAACCCCACCAGCAGCAGCTGCTGCAAGAGCAGCAAAGGACTGCTGACAGCAGCGCCGGCGCCGGCGCCGTCGCCGGCGCCGCCGCTAGTGCTGCTGCCGTTGCTGTTGCTGCTGCTGTTGCTGCTGCTACTGCTGCTGCTGCTGCTGCTGGTGCTGCCGCTGGTGCCGCTTCTGCCCCTGGTGCTCCTTGCTAGCGGCCCTTTGTAGGATCAGAGGGAAGAGATGCGGTGTACACACAGCGCATGCAGCCCCAATGTGCTGGCAGTAAACCCCAAAGATCCAACAGGATCTTCGAAAACAGACGGAAAACAAACAAAGTCGGAGCTTGTGGGGAGGACGCTTTTCTGCTACACCTCAGGGCGAGAAGACGTTAAGTTTGTAGTTTGTGGTTTAGGGTTTTAAAAGTCATTTAAATTCTTTAAAAGAGGAAAAGAACAGAAAGACACGAATGTAGGGTTTAGGGTTTGCTGCACACTCAGGGCTACTACGCCCTAAACCCTAAACCCTAAACCCTAAACCCTAAACCACCACGTTAGCCGTATTTCTCTCTAAAAATAAACAGTGAAACACTCAGAGAGGTAAATACAGAGCAATTCTGCACCACTACACCTTGGAAACTTTTGGGCGCTCGGCACCAGTCTACCAAGAGCAGCAGTAGAGCAGAAGCTGTTTTTGTTGTCTCTCAAACCCTAAACCCTAAACCCTAAACCCTAATTTTAAAATTCAGCCATAGTTTAACCCTCATGCGTTTCCCACTAGGGCGTTTAGGTGGTAGCTTAACGCTTTTTGCTGGGAGCAGTAGCACCTACCAAAACCCTAAACCCTAAACCCTAAGCCCCTAAACGCCAAAGCCCAAAACCCTAGGGTTTAAACCCTCAACCACGAGGCCATGAATTCTAAACCCTAAGCACTAAACGCGTCTGTATTCTGCACATCTCTACAGCTGCCTTCGAGCGATGCAAGACAAGAGGTGAACCTTGTGCATGAGGAGAGTGGTTTGTTTTTTTGAAATCTCAAACACAATATATATTTGTTTTGTTGCTTTAGTTGGTGTCTTTGTTTCTTCCCGATAATATTAGCTTATCGTCAGTTTATAATTGCGTTGAGCGAGAAGGGTAAGGAAGCAGGCAGAGCTAATCCGTCTGACCCTTAACCTCTCCCAGCTTTGTTTAAGGATATTCTTTGCTTTGTTTGTTTTGACCGACTGTTGGTTTTTCTCTAATTCGTGCCCTTCACGATTACAGTTTTTTTATTACAAACATTTGTTCCAGATGGGTCACTCTGATTTCTCCGGCTTGTCTCCTGTTTTTCTTGTGCGTAAACTTGTTGAAACTTTCCATTTAAACGTCGAGTTGGACTTTCGTGTTTATTTTAAAAGCTCTGCTTTTCCCCATTTCTCATTTTTCCGTCTCTTTTTCGAGTTCTTTGTGTTCATTTGAACATTTTCCTGTTTCGTATTGCCGACTCTTTTTCATCCAACATCTTTCTTCAACTCCTTTCTGCGAAAAGTTCCCTTTTCCTCTTTTCTTTGGCGAATGCGGGGGAGCTGCTGCGAACAGGTTATGTTTACTGTTGTGTGGGACAGACGTTTATAGGCCTCTGTTTACAAGCCAGAAGTGCTCGCACAAAAACTAACTTGAATGCGTCTTCCCTAAAAATTTGCTCTTAAGGCGTGCCTCTCTGAGGCCTGGCCGACCTGAGCAGAGCCAAGCGGCAAGGGGGCACGGAGAGACAACCCAATCCGAGGGGCTGGGCTGCTGCTTCTCACATACAAAGGCTTACCCGTTTCATTCAAAGCTACCATAAGACTTCAATTAAAAGTTTATTAAGTAAAAACAAACAGGAAACAACCGCACTATTGAACATACGCATGCAGATGCTGCATCTGCCATCTATTCAAAGACGCTCGCTCTCGTGTGTCCAAAGACACGGCGGCTTACCAAGCAACCTTTTTGCTGCTACTGACGTTGCTGTTGTCGCTGATACTGCTGACCATTTACTTGCGTGTTTTTACTTGGGGTTATTTGACAATCCAAATCACGGGAAACGGCAACGAGAAAGAATAGTGAAAGGGTTCAAGGAATGCTCAGGCTTCGAGCTTCTCTTCCCCAGGCTCCCCTTCCCGCCTCGGTGATTGCTAGTGGTCCACTGGGCACCCACGCAAGTCGGCAAGACGAAACAGCTCCTCCCTTCCCCACGTAAAAACATGTTGAGCAGAGAAACTGGCTTTGGGATTTGTATTGAACTCACACACACTTTCTTAGCATGGTATGCTTTATAATACTTTGGGCTTTCTCTGATTCTTCGAAATAAGTTTCAACTCGCAATGAAAATTTTTTATTGCCACAGTCTTCCCTGGCCTAGTTGGCACGTCTACTTGTGTACAGACAGCAGAAACCGGCTTTCAAGAGATTGAAGGCTTTGCCCCTAATTTCTCGTTCTCTGCTGGAAAACAAAAAGTGTTTTAGCTGGAATTCAGTGAAGGTCGTATGCCCTATAAGTGCCCTTTGTTTAAATACCTCCTTCTGTGCAGCTAATTCTGCAACCTCCGCACGAACTTTTGTGTGTCTGCATTTTTGCGGAGACAACACCAACAGGCCAAGCGTGATGAGTAAGAAGAATGCAGCAAATTTCTCTTTCAGAAAACGCTCGAATATTCAAATGCGTGTTTTGCCAATGCATATTGAAACCCTCTCTGAAGCATCCTCCATCAGAACGGGATAAGTTTCTCTCTGCTCTGCGCATTAGCTTAGGCTATTTAAATCTCGTAGAAACTTCAAACAAGTTCTAAAACTATTTTAATGCTTCAGGGGTTCAACTGGGAAATGAGCAACTTTTGAAACTGCGAAGCAAAGGAACTTTCGTCCCCCACTCGTACTAGTAGCTACATTCATGTGTCTCCTGTCCTTGAAACCCCATCTAACATAAGGTTCAAGAACACCTCCCAAGCCCCCAAGAACACAAATAATATAATAAAACATTAACTAAATAATGCAGCCATTCAATTTAATGTATTAATAACCATGTTAAATAGCAAGCAGCCCTCCTTGCTGCTTCAGGAAGAGTGTGTGCACGTACTGCTGGAGGCTACCCTCGTCAGCTAGCTGGGAATATCGGGAGACACAGGGCAAGCAGCATTTGCTGCTCTTTCCCTTTGGTGTAATGTCTTCTCTACAGACATTCCATTCTTTTTATGCTTCATCTTAGTTGGTTTTTAAAACCGCAGGCTCTCTACAAACCCCAAAGTGCAGTTGAAACTCTGGAGTAGTTTCGACCATTTGTTCCAGCTGTTGGCGCTTGCTTTGCAGGCGTGACTCCCAAACACGCAAAATGCCATTAAGTTCACAAATTGAAAACAGAGAAATGCTGCGCCCTTGTCTCATTTTCTTCGTTTTCTCTTCTGCTCTCTCAAAGGTCTTCTAGGGGTGCTGCCACCTACACCAGCAAAACGCCGAGTGAAATTTTTCGTTTGATTCTAATTGCACCTTTTGTTTTACTAATAAACAAAGAAATTGTATTTTGTTGGGGACTATCTCTTAAATGCGTTCACCTGTGCCAATGGTAGCCTCGGTGTGCCGAGTGCATGCCCTGCTCCAATCTGGCAGCTTCTCTCGCTTTTCCTTCTTCTTTCTTTTTCATTTAAGACATAAGGTGCATTAAAACAACAATAACAACAATCCCGACTAAGAGGTGGAGAAAACAAACTTGTCGTTACCCCAGCAGACGCGTGAGCTGCTCCCACCCTCCGCTTTCTTCCTTCGGGGCCCCCGTCGCCAGAGCCGAACTCCAAACCCTAAACCCTAAACCCTAAACCCTAAGCCCTAAACCCTAGACCCTAACTCTCCACTGACACCCGGGCAAATTCAGGAATTCGGCCGACACGCCCCCTAATCCATTTTCGTTTCCTTTGAGTGTTTGTGGGACAGCCAGCAGACAGAAGCAGCAGCACCACTAGGGGGTCTTCAGCACTCCTCCTCTTTTTCCTTGCTAGGGGGCCCCTCATGGGGGCCCCTTAGGTGCACCAGTTGGGGCCCCAGTGAGCGAAGAAAGGGGGCAGAGGGGCCCCTGAGAGCTTAGGGTTTAGGTATCGGGGTTTTGTGGTGATGTCTTTTGTTTGCTGCAGACAGAGGGGGAAATGTGGGGTTACACGTGGGTATAGACGCCCAAACCCTAAACCCTAAACCCTAAACCCTAACAGAATGAGGTCTCTGTACACTCGAACCTTCTTTAGGGTGGTCATTCCCACCGAATTTGGAGAAAAGGTGGCTGTCGTGGGCTCCGAACCACAGCTTGGAAACTGGCAGGTACTAAACCCTAAACCCTAAACCCTAAACCCCAAACCCTAGACGTGTTGATTTGTGGGAGATGACGCGCCGCATGCGTTTTGCTGCAGGTCTCTTGCTGCCACGAGTTGGTAACAAATGAAGATGTAGTGCCTGCGTGGTTCAGCCAGAAGCCAGCCATCCTCCCCCTCAAAAAAAAAGTCGCATACAAATATGTGGTTTTAAACGACAGAAATGAAATCGTCCGGTCAGCGAGGGTTTAGGGTTTAGGGTTTAGGGTTTAGGGTTTAGAAGTGGGAGGAGTTGCTGCTGCTGCGGTTGTCTTGAGGGGCTGGTAGCAGCTTGCTAGTAGCCCCTTCGACCGGTAAACCCTAAACCCTAAACCGTAAACCCTAGACCCTGATTTTGTGGTTTTAGGTGGGAGGACATAGAGGGGAACAGAGAGCTGACTCCGACTGGCGTGGAAATGCTGGTTGAAGACGACAACGGATACATTCGCGGGAAGACCTCGTGTGAAATGCCGACGCTCCTCACCCCGGATTCCCAGGTGAGGGTTTCGAGCGTTCATCGAGCCTTCTCTGTCTCTGTTTTATCTCTTGTTTTGCCGCAAGGTTGCCAACTGCATGCAACACGCCTCTGCAGGGCAGAGGGGCTGATAATGGCGTGGAATTTCTTCTGCTAGAAGTGTTTTTGAAGGCCGGTAGAAATGGTTTATTTATCTGTTTCGTCCTTGTTTCCTCTTGTCTCTATTCCCACAGAGTAAGTAATTAATGAATTATTTATTTATTTGTTTATTTTTGTTTGTCTGGTCTCTATACTCTTACAGAAGGGCGAAGCAGCAGCCCAGGCCCGTGTGATGGCGGAGGCGCGGGAGCGTCTCCTGGCTGCGCAGGAGGAGGCCGTGCAGATTGACCAGAATGATTCTTTGCTGGTTGTCTCTCTGTACCTTCCCATTCGCGTTGTTCGGCTGTCAGAACACTCCAACACGGAGAGTGAAGCAGCAGCAGAGGCAGCAGCAGCAGCAGCAGGTCCCGGTGCAGCAGCAGCAGCTCCTCTGCCCCAGCTCCGAGACGGCAGCGGCGAAGCCGTCGCTTTTGCCCGCAGCAAGAATGGGCGGTTTGCGATCCGCCCGTCCAAGTGCACGCTGCTCCCTTCTCTGTTTCACCTGCGTCGAAAGACGCATTTGCCTGTCTCCTTCTTCGGTTTCTCGGGTGTATATACAGATGATGAGGGCGAGAAGGAGGAGATCCGAGAGCTGTTGGAGCCCTACAGTTGCTACCCAATATTTCCTCCTCAGAAGGAGATGGGCGAGTGTCTGCATTTCTGTTACGAAGTGATGCGGCCCCTTTTCCACAACGTGCTCTCCGTGGATGCCACTGCACAGGAGCCTTACAACCCTCTTTTGTGGTCCTCTTATCAATATATAAACAAGCTCTATGCGTCAGAAGTTGCCATGAATATGCATGAGACGGATATTGTGTGGATACATGACTTCCAGCTTCTTGTGGCTCCCATGTACATCACAAGGCGCAACAGACGGGCCAATATTGGACTGTTTCTTCACGTGCCGTTCCCGTCCAGCGAGATTTTTAGGTGTCTCCCTTGCAGAGAAGAGGCAGGCCTCAACAGACACTCGAGGAGACAGACATTCGCCATCTAACGCTCATTTAAATCTACCACTTGCTTCTGTCTACACACTTCTTTCAAATAGTCGGAGCAAATGCATTCCGAAAAGGAGCTAGTGTTTGATGCTTTTTGCAGTTGCTTGCCTGTCTCCTTCTGTCTCCTCCTGTCTCCTGTCTCCTCCTCTCTCCTTCTGTCTCCTTCTGTCTCCTCTTTCTTTCCACCTGTCTCCATCTGTCTCCTCTCTCCTGCTGTCTCCTCCCTGTCTTCATCTGTCCCCTGTCTTTTTCTGTCTCCTCGCTGTCTTTTCTCTGTCTCCTCTTTCCCTCCATCTGTGTCCATCTGTCTCCTGTCTCCTCTCTGTCTCCTCTGTCTCCTCTCTGTCTCTTCCTGTCTCCATCTGTCTCCTTCTGTGTCCTCTGGTCTTTCTGTGTCTCTTTCTGTCTCCTTTAGTCTCTGCATCTGTCTCCTTGTGTGTTTCTCCGTGTCTTGTTTTTACTGCAGATTCTTCGTGGCATGTTGTGTGCGGATTTGATCGGTTTCCATTTCTTTGAATACGCCCGTCACTTCCTCGTCACATGCAAGCGGCTTTTGGGGCTTGAATATTCTTTTCGAAGAGGAGGGTTGCTGGCAATCGACTTTGGAGGCAGAAGTGTCTTTGTTCGGATTGGCCACGTGCACGTGATGTACGCTAATCTACAAAGAGCCATTCAGGACAGTGCATGTCCGGCCAAGGCTGAGGAAATAAGGTGAAGGAGGATGTGACCCCTACACGACCCTCGTCTCTTTGTTCAAATAAATAAACATATTAAATAAATTAAATTAATAAATAAATAAATAATCAAACACCTAGATACTTCTAGTTTCAATGAGCTATTAAATACTTAACTAGATGAATACGGTACCTCTGGTGTTCGTCGCCGAAATGTGTTTTAGATAGCGTTTTGTATTTTCAAGAGTTTGTAAACTTAATATTCAGTTTCTCTCGTGCTCTATCAAGGTGCGAAATGTTGGTTTTGCGCATGCAGGAAGGAGCATCAAGAAAAATTTATTTTTGCATCTGTCGATCGCTGCGAGCTTTTGGCCGGGCTGCAACTGAAGATTCGGGCAATGGACAAATTCTTAGAGTGCTATGAATACGCCCGGGTACAGATTTAAATGTTTATTTTATTTATTTTGTTTATATGCCGGTTTCACTTCATTAGACTCTTCGTGGAATTGTTTGGCGGACGCAGTTTGTGTAGAATTCGACTTTCTTCTTTTGGGGTGTATCTACAGTCAGGAACTCGGTTCTGATGTGCCGTTGGATACCATATATTAATTTAGTGTTTTCCGTGTAATTTAATTGTTTGTGTGTCTTCAAATCCTTGACTTTCCTGTTTATATTTTATCTAGAAAATATTCAAATGGCAACGGAGACCCTTTTGTCTTGTATCCTCCAGGGACGCGTCGTGCTGCTTCAGTACGCATACCCCGTGCGCAGCACCAAGAGGACCGGCGAGGGCTGCCTCGCTGCCAACCTTGAGGCCTTAGCGGAGGCTGTGAATGCCAAATACAGAGAGAAAGGTAGGCCAGGCCATCCGCTCTGCTGCTCTCGTTGGCTGCTTTCAGAGACCTGCAGCAGCCGAGAAGGACTGGTTCCTGTGTATGTGCACTGCATATCCGGCTGTATCTACATTGCATATTTGGGTGTATGTACACTGCGTGCTGCAGGCGGGTCCGACCACATCGTGTTGGTGATAAAGGAGGTGGAGTGGGAGGAGCGTTGTGCTCTGTTCATGGCTGCGGATTGTCTGTTGGACAGTTGCATCCGAGACGGCTTGAATTTAAATCCCTTTGAATATTATTGCTGCCGTTCGAAGGAAGCAAACACGGCAGCAATTCTGTCCGAGTTCACAGGGTGCTCCAGGGCCCTGGCCTCCCCCATCCGAGTCAACCCGTGGAACGTAAGCTCCCAGGGGGCGTCTTTGCGTGTTTTAGGGTTTATTTGAGTGTATATGGACACGTGCTGGAATTTACAGGGGTTTGTTGAAATGTATTGGGATGCAATGGCGATTAGTAGGGTGCAGCGCGGCTCACCAGGGTTTAGGGTTTAGGGTTTAGGGTTTAGGGTTTGTGTGTTGTGGTGAAGTGCGACGCCATGGCAGCTGCGATGGACACGGCGATTACCGGGAGAGAGAACTTGCAGGTAGCCGTTTCAAGAGACAGGACGCATTTGCTGCACAACAACACTCTGAATTGGGCTGAGGAGTTTGTGATGGATCTCGCCAGAGCTCGAAAAAGCGGAGACTATGTCTATTCCTCGATGGGCCTCGGCAACACCTACAGAATGATGGGCATGGACTCGCACTTCCGGTACTGTACATACACCCCAACGCCCACTCGCAACCGCTGCTGCTTTTCTCCTGCTTCTCTAGACGCCCCTTAGCCTACTTGCCGCCTCTGGGATTTGTTCGGCCTTGGTAGGGTTTACGAGGGTTTAGGGTTTGGGGTTTAGGGTTTAGGGTTTAGGGTGTATGTACGCGCAGATACCTTGACACGTCTCTGGTGATGACGGCCTTCCGCAATTCGCGGCACCGAGTGTTTTTCTTCGATTGCGAAGGGACCCTTGCCCCTGACCAGAGGAGATTGGCGATGATGTGCGTTTACTCCTTTGAAGTGCAGCTAGCTAGCTAGCTATCTAGCTAGCTGCAGCCAACTTGCTGGCCTATCTGTTAGGCTCTCTCTCTCCTCTCGCTGTCTCTTTCGCTGTCTCTTCGTATATCTCTGTCTCCGTATGGCTGTCTGTCTCTCTGGATTTCACCGTCTCTCCATGTCTCTCTCTCTGCTGCTGTCCGCCTCTCTCTCTTTCGTTTCGCTGTCTCTTGAGGTGTGTCTCCATGTCTCTCTCTCTCTGCTGCTGTTTGTGTCTCAGGCAGAAGAATGGGGAGCAGCTCTTTGCTGCAGGCCGTCCTCCGTCTGAGCAGATTCAAAAGTGTTTGGTGGCTCTCCTAAAGAATCCAAAGAACACAGTTGTGATTCTCAGCGGCAGAGACAGAAACCTCCTGGAGGATTGGTTTAAGGACGTCCCAGGCATTGGCCTCTGCGCTGAGCACGGCGAGTCACTTGAACTATTTCTCTGTCTCCTCTCTGTCTCCTTTACCTTTCATTTAATCCTAGTCAGCTGTCTGTCTCTTTTGCACATCCATTGTCTCTTGCTCGATCTGCCGCTGGGTGTCTGTACAGGCTATTACTACCGACTTGACAAGGTCACTGGAGACGATTGGAGTTGCGTCTGTCCCGACGCGGATTTCACCTGGAAGTCGGTGGCAATGGAGCTCATGCTGCAGTATGTCAAGAGGACACAAGGCTCGTTTATTGAGAATAAGGTGATGCATTTCTGTCTCTTGAATATGCCAGTGGTTCCTCTCTTAGTTTAGTAGGCACACTTTTTCCCTCTCTGCCTCATTCTGTCTTCTCTGTCTCTGTCTCTGTCTGCCTCTTTCTGTCTCCTGTCTGTTTCTGTCTCTTTCTGTCTCCTGTCTCCTCCTGCTTATCTCGGTCGTTTCCTGTCTCTTTCTATTTCTGTCTTCCCTCTCCATCTGTCTTCTTCTGTCTCCATCTGTCTCTATCTGTCTCCATCTGTCTCCATCTGCCTCCTCTGTCTCCTCTGTTTCCTCTGTCTCTTTCTATCTCTTTCTGTCTCCTCCTGTCCTTTCTGTCTCCTCCTGTCCTTTCTGTCTCCTATAGTAGTCCCCTGTCCCCTGCTTGTTTTGGTTTGTCTGTCTCCCCCTCGTTGCGTCTCCTCTTCCTCTTTAAGTTTGTTTTGGGGTGTCTCCTCTGTTGGCTTTCCAGCTGTATGCTCAGCTAGTTGCTGCTGCTCTCTGCTTTCTTCTCTTTTACCTGTTTATTTAAATACAAAAATATACATATCTATATGTATATTTGTTTATTTATTTTTTTATTTGTTTATTTATTTATATATATGTTTATTTATTTGTATTTTTCTGTTTCTTTCAATTTTGTTTCTCCGTGTGAGCTTTCTCTTTTTTGCTGCCAGGGGAGTGCCCTCGTGTTTCAGTACAGAGACGCAGATCCAGACTTCGGACAACTCCAAGCCAAGGACCTCTCAGGCAATCTCAGGTAACCCTAAACCCTAAACCCTCGTACACCCCATTAAACCCTAAACCCTAAACCCTCCTACACCCCAATAAACCCTAAACCCTAAACCTCATACATCCCAGTTAACCCGAAACCCTAAACCCTCATACATCCCAGTAAACTCGAATGAAGGCCTGGAGTGGAGGTTGTTGGTTTGGAGGTGATTGTGAGGGTAGGGTTCTTGTGTGTGTGTGTGTTGGTTATTGGTGGGGTTGTTGTCATTGTTGTTTGGTGTGAATTTGGTGTCTCCTCCTCTTGTCTGTTGCTGCCTGTCTGTCTCAGCGAGCTGCTCTTTGGCTATCCGGTGACCGTCGTGAGCGGCAAGGGCTACGTGGAGGTGAAGCTGCTGGGCGTCAACAAGGGCCGAGCCGTTGAGAAGATTCTTGGCACCCTCACCACTCTGCACGGAGACGTGGACTTCGTCCTCTGCATGGGAGACGATCGGTGCATTCTTTGACGCCACTTTTTGTCTCTTTCTGATGAACTGTCTCCTTTCTCTTTCTGATGAACTGTCTCCTGTCTCTTTCTGGTGAACTGTCTCTTGTCCCTTTCTGATGAACTGTCTCCTCCTGTCTCTCTGTAGAGATGTCTCTTTCTGCCGAGCTGTCTCTTCCTTTCTCTGGCCAGGGATGTCTCTTTCTGTCTTTTTCTTTTTGGGAATCTGTCTCTTTCTCTGTCTCAGCGTCTCTGTCGGGTTTGTCTGTCTTCTCCGTGCGTCTGCCGATGCCTGCCTCCTGCTGTCTCGGTCTCTCCGTGTCTCTCTGTCTCTATTTGTGTTTCTCTTCGCAGACTCTGTGTGTGTCTCTGTTGCCTCGTCTGTCTCCTGTGTCTCCTGTCTCCTCCTGTGTCTCCTGTCTCCTCATGTGTCTCCTTGCGAGGTAAGACTCTGTCTTGTTTGTCTCTGGTTTATTTTGTTTTTCAGAAGCGATGAGGATATGTTTGCCGTCATCAACTCGTGGACTTCCGGGGAGGGTCTCTGCCTGGCGAAGAGCACGGGCCCAAACTGCTCAGCCCTCATCACCCACACTGGCAGAGAACACCGACCAGGGACACAGCCCCCACACAGGGAATCTGTCTCCGTGAGAAATCCCCCTGTCTCCTGTCGCCTACTACTCTCCCTTGAATGTCTCTCTCTGTCTCTCTCCCTTGAATGTCTCTCTCTGTCTCTCTCCCTCGAAGCCTCCGTTTGTCTCTCGAAGCCTCCGTTTGTCTCTCTCTGTCTCTCTCTGTCTCTCTCTGCCTCTCTCTGTCTCTTTCTGTCTCTGTCTGTCTCTTTCTGTCTCTTTCTGTCTTTCTCTGTCTCTCTCTGTCTCTCTCTGTCTCTGTCTCTCTTTGTCTCTCTTTACCTGTCTGTCTCTCTTTGTCTATCTCTCTCACTGTCGCTCTCTGTCTCTGTTTGGCTGTCTCTGTCTCGGTGTGTTTGTGTGTCTTTGTGTCGTGTGAGCCGCTGCCAGCGCCGCTGTCTCTGCTTATTACTGCGTCTATATGCACTACCTCTCCACTGTCTCCTTCCATCTGTCTTTTCTCTCCTCTCATCTGTCTCCTCTCATCTGTCTCTTTTTATTTGTCTCTTGTTATTTGTGTCTTTTAATGTGTCTCCTTTCAGTCGGATGACGCCCCGGCAAATGCATCCTCGGAGTCCAACGCCCGGGAAGGTCCAGTGACGGTGCAAAGCAGCGCGAGAGACGTGAGGTTTTTGTCTCTTCCCTGTCTCTTTGTGTCCTCGTACAAAACAGAGACGGAGAGCCAGAAAAACAGACGCTCTGTCTCCTGTCTCCTCCTGTCTCCATCGTGTCTGTCTGTCTCCTTTTGTCTCTTTTTTCAGACGCACAAAGAGCCTCACGTCTTCACCTGTACAGTGGGCAAGAAGCCTTCGCATGCCAAGTGTGTTTTGTCTCCGTCTCTCTCCGCATGCATTGCCAGCAGCAACTGTCTCCGATTATCTCCTTACTTCTTTGTACTTGTGTCCCCAGCTGTCTCCTCAGACACTTCATCGCTCCTCTGCGTCTCTTCTCTAGCTTTACCCAATCCTCTCAACAAACAAACCGCCAACCTCCTTTCTATCTCTTTCTCTGTCTCTCTGTTTGTCTCTCTGTCTCTGTCTTTGTCTCTCTGTCTTTGTCTCTCTGGCTTTGTCTCTCTCCCTGTCTGTGTCTCTGTCTGTCTGTTTGTATGTCTTGTGTCTCTCTCTGTCTGTGTCTCTGTGTGTGTGTTTGTCTCTCTGTCTGTCTTGTTCTATCTGCGTCTCTGTCTGTATCGCTTCCTTTCTTATGCCCTGCATTTGGGGTGTACGTACAGGTTTTACCTGATGGACACAGGGGAGGTATCGGAGCTGCTTGGGGCGTTGCGTCTCGTGACGGAGACGGTGCGTTGGTCTCTGCAGCTGTCTGTACACTTGAATAAAAGGCACTAAATATATTTATTTAATACTCAAATAGAGACAGATAAAAACTCTCTCTCCTGTCTCCTCTTTGCATGCAGTACGACGTCTTCCACCACAGCCAGTCGATGGGGCCCGGGGGTTTCTCCGCTTCGCACAGCTGCGAGCAGCAGCAGCTGCAGCAGCAGCAGCAGCAGCAGGATGACTACCGAGCTTATCTGTCCACGGACCTCATGAGGAGACGCTTGATGCGTCTCAGCATCAAGGGCGAGGGGGATGAGGGAAGTCCCCAGTCACACTCTGCAAATGTCTCTCGTGTATGAGACAGACAAAAGCATTTCTATGTATTTCATTATATGTTATCCGAGTTTGTGTACTCGTGGGTGCGACGCAGCAGCCTTTGTCTCCTACGCAAGTCTCCTGCTTCCACTAGAAGCGCAGTGTATGTACAGCAGGGATGGGCAGCTGCCGCGCTTGTCATCCTTTCTGGCTGATATGCGAGTTCTCTCAAAGTGCACGTGCATATTTGTTTATTTGTTTGTTTATTTACTTCCTATATTTAGGGGGGGTTTGGAGAGGCCTTGTGGTACAAAGGAGACACTGCAGCAAGTGCAGCAAGTGGCTTTTCTCTCTCTGCCCCCCCCCCCGCTGCTGCAGAGCTGTCTCTCTGTCTATTTTTCGTGCAAGGTTGCACCGCAGCACATTAATTGCGGAGGGCTGCGTATCTCCGCGTGTTTATGTCTCCATCGGTGTGCTTGCAAACGCGACACTTCGAGGCAGCTGTATGTACACCCCATGCAAGGGGACAGCAGGCAGCTGTATGTACACCCCAGGCAGCTGTATGTACACCCCAGGCAGCTGTATGTACACCCCAAGCAGCTATATGTACACCCCAAGCAGCTGTATGTACACCCCAAGCAGCTGTATGTACACCCCAGGCGGCTGTGTGTACACCCTAGGCAGCTGTATGTACACCCCAAGCAGCTGTATGTACACCTCATGCAAGAGGGGCAGGAGTTTCCTTAATGGAGACGCCCCTTTTTTGAGATGAGTTGCAGCAGAGAGGCAGAAGCAGGAGGTACTTACCTTTGGCAAGTTAAGTGGACGTGCTATTGCTTATCGGTTCTATTGGGGGGCCTGGTTGTTGAGAGGGGGCCTCAAAGGGGCCTCCCCGTTGTTGATGAAGGGGCCCCCCGTTGTTGATGAGGGGGGCCCCCGTTGTTGAGCAAACCCTACGGAGGGGCCTCTCATGCAGGAAAAGGGCGCTGAGGGATGCCAGTGGCCTGCAGAGAAACTTTCCTAGGTGTTTTTGTTTGGGTTAAGGTGACCCTAGTGTATAGCTTTTCTCTAGTATTTCCGTAAATGAACAAGTATTAACGAGTTAACAGTTAATAAATAAATAGAGATGCAAGGGACGCAGGATGGGCTGGTGGAGACAGTTACCTCTCCTGTCTGTATGTGTTGCATGCTTCATTTGTTTAATGAAGGCTCTCTTCTGTCTTTCTCTTTCTCGGCTTTTGCTGAAGTTTGTTTAGATCCTACTGTTTCTATTCCTGGCGCTTCTGCCGCTGCCCCTCCCCTCCTCGCCTCTGTCCCTCTGTACTTCTGTGCCTGTCTCCTTAGGTCTCCTCGCTGTCTCCGTCTGTCTCCTCCAGCACAAATCGAGTGTCTGTACGCAGCACACGGGGCCACTAGATGTGTTTGAGCTGTCTCCACAGCTCTCTGTCTTTTCGGCTGCCATGCCTCCCCTGCCTTGTCTTCTCTGTATCGCCTGTCTCTTTCTCTGTGCCCCTTTTCGCTGTCTCCTCGTGCCTCTCCTTTTATTACCCTTCCTTAGTCTCTCTCTGCCTCTTTTGATTTTCTGCCTGTTTCCTGGGGGTCTCACGTTGTCTCCTGCCCCGTTCTCATTTGATCCTCTCTGTCTTTGTCTGTCTCTGTCTCTATCTCTATCTCTGTCTCTCTGTCTGTCTCTCTGTCCCTGTCTCTGTATCTGTTCTCGGGTGTATGTACAGACACCTCAATAACTTCTTCACCAAAAACACATTTCTTCGCTAGAAGCGGCCCCCACGGGG
This sequence comes from Eimeria falciformis, assembly GCA_002271815.1. Taxonomy (NCBI): domain Eukaryota; phylum Apicomplexa; class Conoidasida; order Eucoccidiorida; family Eimeriidae; genus Eimeria; species Eimeria falciformis. Next base: position 157,353 of record NPHX01000265.1, on the reverse strand, counting down.
TTCTAGGGGCCCCTCCATCAAACGAGATGAGAGGGTTCCCAGCGTGGGAATGTACAGTTTTTAGTAAGTGACCCTGCGGGGGCCCCCAGCGTCGCTGTCGTCAGCAGCAGCCGTTGGCCGCAGGGGCATGCCGCGGGGCCCCCAAAGGGGGCCCCTCCCGTGTATGAATACAGGATGGGGGGGCCCTAGCCAGGGGGCCCCAACAGGCGACGGGCCCATCTGAGGGTTGCGCCTCGAGTTGCGGAGTGTCTCCACTTTGGAGACAACTGCTGCTGCTGGGGGGCCCCCCAAAAACCCTCTCCGCCTGCATCAGGGCCCTCTGCGAGATGGATGAAGGGGCCCCCATGCTGCACTTCGTGGGGCCCCTTAAGAGAGAGGGGGACGGCAGAACGCCGCAACGCACAGGAGGTCTTTGTGTCTCCTCTTTGCTGCAGCAACTGCTTAACCTCTACAGCAGCAGCTCCCGCAGCAGCAGCAGCTGCTGTTGCTGCTTTTCCTGTAGGGACAGTCGGTGAAACGGAGACATTGGGGCTGCTGGAGTCCTCTTCCTGCTGCTGCTGCCGCTGCTGCTGCTGCTGTTGGCTGTGCCTCTGTATAGCTGCTTGCAGGGGCCCTTCCTGTCTCCCATTGTCTCCGGGGGGCCCCTCACTGGCGAAACTCCCCTGCACGGTTGGGGGCCCTTTCGGGGGCCCCCTCCACTGTGGGCTGTGCATCTGATACTGCTGTTCGAGAAGCAGCAGCTGATCGCTCGTTAGGGGGTCCCCCTGGGGGCCCCTGAGGGCCCCCGGATCCCTTACCTTGCCCGAGGGAGACATAATGCGAAGGGCTGTGGCGCGCAGGGCCCCCATGCTGGCCGGCAGGGAGTGAGAGACAACATATGACCTTAGCCAAGAGGGGACAGGCGAGCTGCAGAGACACCCCAACACAAACATCTGCTGCTGCTGCTGCTGCTCGTGCTGGTGTTGTTGGAAGGCAGGCTGACAGACAGGAACGCTACGCAGGACTTAAACCCCTCACAATAATCTGGCTGTCTTTGGGGGCCCCTTAGAGGCCGGGGGCCCCTTAGAGGCCCTCGGGCTCTCCCTCTCTACCCCTTTTGCTCTCACTCGGATTTGTCGTAGTGCAGCACCACGTAGGTGACTCCGCTCTTCTCGGGGTCTCCGCCAAGTGCCCTTGAAATACGTTTCATTTCAGGGTCACCTGGCTGGACGTCTCCCTCGGGGTCACCTGGAAGTGACCCTGCGTTGTCCGGGAAGGCGATGACTGCAGACTCGTAGTGAGTGACCCTGACGGCGCCTTTGATTTCAGGCCGTTCGGGGCTGTTTGCATGCAATTGTCCGCAGACCACTGCATGCACTGTGTTCCCGCTGCTGCTGCTGCTGCTGCTGCTGGTGCGTCTATATCCGCGGAGTCTGCGGGCAAAGACAAAGTCTCTGTCGCTTGCTGGCCAGGGGAGACGCATCCTCCAGTAAATGAGCTCTTCGTACTCAGGGCCCCCCATGGGTTGCACATCGTGGGCAACCCCAAGGGGCTCCCGAAGACCATTCCCTACGGGCCCCTGGGGGCCCCTTTCCTCTAGGGGCCCCTGGGGGCCCCCCTGGGGGCCCCACTCGTCTGGGGGCCCCCTCCTGGTGGCGCTGCTGCTGGGGCGTTTTGTCTGTTGCTGCTGGTCAGGTGAAGAAGAAGCAGGAGATTGGGTTTGTGTGATGCTGAGGAGCTCAATGGATTTAACGGTTGAGTCCCAGGAGAGACGAAGGGGCAGAGAATTCAACGCAGAGATATATGCCGCTGTGGAAATGTCTGCAAAATGGCCAGTTAACGCGTACTCGTAGTCAGATGAACCTGGTAATAAACCAGAGACAAAAGGAGACACAAACAGAGACTGAGGGGAGACAGAGAAGAGACAGGCAGGAGACAGACAGGAGACAGAGAAAAGACAGACAGGAGACAAACAGGAGACAGACAACAAACTTAGAGGTGCACACGGAGACGCACAGAACGAGAGACAAAAAAAGAGACAGAGACAGAGATAAAGAAAGAGACAGAGACAGAAGAATAGGGAAAAGAAGAGATGGGGAGTTTCATAAAAATGCGCTCACCTTTTCTAGGCCTTCTGTAGACGATGCATTCCGATGTCCTTGCCAAGATCTCCCAGCCCCCTGGGGGCCCCTCTGGGGGGCCCCCCCTTATCTCCTCTGCCCGACGCAGTACCTCCAGCAAGAAACTGTCTGATATTATGGGCTTCTGCTGCTGCTGCTGCTGCTGCTGCTGCTGCTGCTGACTTGCTGTTAGGCTCTTGGAGTCTCCTTTGTGGGAGGAGACAGCAAGGAATGTTGCACTGCCGTTACAGAGGGCCAGCAGCAGCAGCAGCAGCAAAACCACAGGCTTCACAGGGCGCCGCTGGGCTGCTGCTGCTGCTGCTGCTGCTGCAAGTGCCATTGCTGCTGCTGCTGCTCCTGCCTTCTGCTGCTGCGGATGAAGTGGCGCTGCTGCTTGTGTTACGAGTGTCTACGCACTTCAAACCGTAAACCCCCTATACACCTGCGGCATAAAACCCTAAACCCTAAACCCTAAACCCTAAACCTTAAACCCTAAACCCTAAACCTTAAACCCTTAACCCTAAACCCTAAACCCTAAACCCCAAACCCCAAACCCTAAACTGGACACGTTGTGTGCGGCGCCAAAGCGGCCCCTTGAGGGCCTGTGCTTCTCAGAGACAGTCCCTTTGCTGCAGCAAGAGGACAGCGAGGGGCAGCGGCGGGAGACGAGGAGACACTTACCAACTCCGAGGGGCCCCCGAGCGAGGCGGGGGCCCCCTGCTGCAGTAACAAAGGGACACTGGGATGTGTTGTTTGCTCTAAAGAGACAACCCAAAACAATCAAAGAAATCGTGCTGCTGTTTTGCTGCTGTTGCTGCTGCATTAAGGAGACACTGGAAGAATCCTAAGGCAGCAGCAGCAACAGCAGCAGCAGCAGCAGCAAAAAGGGCAGCAGCTGCTGCTGCCGCCTTTTTTGCTGCTGCTGAATAAACACAGTATGCATGTCAATTAACTACTAGTTTTGTCGATTGTTTTTCACATTTTTTTGCTGTACGTACACCCCGTCGCTCTAACAGCAGCAGCAGCAGCAGCAGCAGCAGCAGCAGCAGCAGCAGCACGAACTAGATTTTAGGTTCTTGCTGCTGCAATTTTCGTCTCTTCTCTCCTTGCCTCCGTCGGCCGGCCAAAGATAGCCGCTCCCGCGCCACCCCACAATCTGCGTAGCCACTCTGCAGCAGCACCAGCAGCAGCACCAGCAGCAGTAGCAGCAGTAGCAATAGCAGCAGCAGCAGCAGCAGCAGTAGCAGCAGCAGCAGCAACAGCAGCTATAGCAGCAACAAGTACGGCACCAGCCAGCGATACCAGCGCCGAAGCCACAGTAGCAGGAGGGCGTAGGCTTGGGTCGCAGCAGCTGGAGCGGTGCTCAACAGCAGCAGCAGCAGCAGCAGCAGCAGCAGCAGCAGCAAGGGCAGCGTCTCCACTGCTCTACAATGGAAAGCCAGCATGTCAACAGCAACAACAGCAGCAGCAACAGCAGCAGCAGCAGCGCTAGAGATTCGAAGCAGCTGCGGGGGCAGCGGATATGTAGCAACATCCCGGGGGCCCTAGCAGATCTACTGTCGCAGCAGGAGTGGTGTCTCCCCTCGTTGAAGCAGCAACAGCAGCAGCAGCAGCAGCAGCAACAACAGCAGCAACAGCAGCAACAGCAGCAACAGCAGCAGCAGGAGCTGCCTGTGCTGCCACGCTACTTTTGCTGCTTCTTTCCTCCCCCGTCCCTCAACCGAAGGGGACGGGGCTCTCAAGTGCAGCAGCGTGCCGTCACAACATGTAGCTGCAAACAACACACCAGCAGCAGCAGCAGCAGCAGCAGCAGCAGCAGCAGCAAGGAGACATGTGTTGCCTGCATGCTGGACTTTGTGGACAGTCTTCGCCCCAACGACTTCCACTCTCTCTTTTCTCCGTCCACCTGCCCCATACACCTGAACAGACCCCTTGCTGCTGTTGATGCTAACAGCAGCAGCAGCAGCAGCAGCAGCAGCAGCAGAAAAGAGACAGTACCAGCTGGCAATTATGCTGAGGTGTATGCGGATTATGTGCAGCGGGTGCTCCTGCTGCTGCAGCAGGAGATGGAGTTGGAGCAGCCACCCACGCTGCAGCAGTGGCTGCCCAGCAGTTTACTGGGAGCCCCCTCACAGCAGCTAAGCAGCAGCAGCAGCAGCAGCAGCTGTGGGTGTTGGCTAGAGACTCCTTGTTTCTTTCCAGCTGTTTTCTCTCTCCCATCGCGCTGCCGATTTCCAGGGTCTCAGGTGTACAGGCAGCAGCTGCTGCACCCGCTTGATGCTGCTTCTGCTGCTGCTGCTGCTGCGCTGCGCCCTACCCCTGGCAACAAATGCCTTGACCTCTGCTGCGCTCCAGGAAACAAGCTGCTGCTGCTGGCTGCCGCTGTTTCTTTTCGTCCTGCAGCAGCAGCAGCAGCAGATGGGGCTGTCGTAGGGGTGGATATAAATGCTGAGAGAATGGAGATTTGTCGGCGGCTACTGAGGAAGAACGCATGCAGCAACTGTCTCCTTGTGTTGTGCGACGGCACGCGGTTTGGCAGCAGCGGCTGCTGCTGCTGCAGCAGCAACAGCAGCAGCGACACCAGCCGCTGCTGCAGCAGCAACAGCAGCAGCGGCAGCAGCAGCAGCTCGGGGGCACCGACAGCAGCGGCAGCAGATGAAGAAGCAGGGCCAAGAAAAATAAGCAAGGGGAGACTTTCGAAGAAGAAAGAGAGGAGACGGCAGGAGGCCCAAGAGATACCTCTTGTTTTTTTACTGCAGCAGGACCTCTGTAGCAGCAGCAGCAGCAGCAGCGCGAGCAGCAGCAGCAGCAACAGCAACAGCAACAGCAGCAACAGCAGCAGCCTACAATCCCATCCAGACACTGCAGGAGACAGCCGCACAGCAGCCAATAATCCGGCAGCAGCAACGACAGCAGCAGAAGATCACAGCACCAGCAGTGGCAGCAGCGGCAGCAGCAGCAGCAGCAACCCTCAAAGGAACAGCAATGGGCCTGCAACAGCACCAGCTGCAGCGCCTAGCAGCAGCACGAGCAGCAGCAGCAGCAACAGCAGCAGCAGCAGCCAAGTAGCAGCAGGGGAGTTTGATAGAGTGCTGCTGGATGTACAATGCACGCACGATGCCAGCGTGCGGCACATTGCACGATTTCAGGCAGCAATCAGATA
>NPHX01000265.1:124869-128315 GCA_002271815.1 Eimeria falciformis | reverse complement strand
TTGTTGTTGTTGTTGTTGTTGTTGTTTTATAAAAAAGAATTTCTTGCGAATTTTTCGTTTGTATTTGTTTATTATTTTGATAGCTTTAAAACACTTGACTTCAATTTGCGCTTGTTTACTTGAGACTAGCCAGTACACTTCATATGGGCGTATAAATATATATATATATATATTTATTTATTTATTAATTGTGGTTTTTTGTGTGATGCGTTTGCAGGACATAAAATCAGGGAAGGTGACGTTGGAAAACGCAGTTCAGCGGGCTGCGACTTTGTTGGAAAGTTTGGATTTGACAAATATTTCTGGAGACCTCAGCGCTGAGGATTACGAGTTATTAAAAAGGGTGAAAAAATAAATAAAATAGATTGTTCATTTGTTCTCCTATGAATATTTATTTGATTGGCCAATTGGATTATTACATCTTCCTGCCTAATCTATTTTTAACTGCCTCTCTTTTTTCAGATTGAAGAACAAAGAATCAAAATGCGACGGATAAGTAAAGTACGTTTGGGGCTGTGCTGCTGCATGCGTTGGGGTTACCCAAACGTCTTAAGGAAAAATAAAGACATAACTAAATAACAAAACTTATTTAAATATATTAGCTAATAAGCTATTATAATTTGAATAGAAGAAAGAGTTAAATGCTCCATTTTGTTATTTCATTAGACTTAAAACCCCACGAGTTTACAAATCTTCTTTTGCTGTTTTGCTGCTGCTGCAGGACATTCAGCACATGGCGGCTCTCCAAAGAAGCGAGAACTCTTTCGACTAACGGGACCTTTATTGAAAAGTTTCAAATGTTGTTTTGTCTTGAATTAAAAGAGTTGCTTTTGTACTATTGTTGCAGCAGCAACAATGCTGGCGGTTTGTTTTCTGTCTTGATCTTTTTTTAATTTGTTTTTCTTTTTAATTGGCTAGCTTAGCTAGCCAAACAAGAAATCAAAGCTAAAGGTTTTAGGTTTCAAACTTCCGCACAGCTGCACTCGCAAACCCTCCTTCGGGTTGTTTGATTGGCAGTCCCTGCAGCAGCCGGATGAAAGTAGCATTTTAACTGAGAAGTGCTGGTTGAGGTTTAGGGTTAAGGGTTTGATAGAGAGAGGGTTTAGAGTTTGTAGCTATTGCGCTGTACAGACACTACAAACTTCCACTTGCAAATCCTCACGCGCGGCATCCGTTTGCTTCGCATGCTATTTTCTGCCTTTGTGTGGTTTACAGATGCAGCGACGAGGGTTTAGAAATACAAGCAGTTTAATTAGAGTTAGAGACATTTTAGGGTTTAGGGTTTAGGGTTTAGGGTTTTGAGGCAGACAGGCAACAAGCGCACCATCCGTTTGCAGTTGAAATATTCTTTTCCAAATTTATAAATGTCTTCTGGCTGCGAGCGAATAACTTCTTTTGCAAAATCAAAAAGCAGCTGCGGAAACGAAGGAGGCAGTTCAAAATCCGAGCCTTCAAAGCTCACCAGCTTTTCACACTTTCCTTTGGGATACATTTTCGAGAGCTGCTAGCAGAGCAACCCAAAATACAAAAGTACAAGCACACACCAATGAGTTGCTAAAACAAACGTGGCTAGCCAGCTAGCTATCATAGCCAGCTAGCTATCATAGTACTCTTTTTTGTACGCCTTGCAGGCGGCGGGGTTTAGTGAACTGCTCCCACCCTCTCTTATGGAAGGATCGGCAGGCAGAAGAACACAAACGCAAAAGTATAGAAAAAGCATAGATGGAGATACAGAGAAAAATCGCATTTTTTCTGCTTACTGGGAGTTAGAAAGAGAGTAGGCAAGGAGGAAGGCTGTGTGAGGTTAGGTGTATGTACAGTCTGTATTCGCGAGTCACTGCATCTTCTAATAAACGCAGATAAATAAATTAAACATTTTAAATTAAGAATAAAACAGAAACTATTTTGGTTTGTTTTATCAGGTTTATTTGCTTTACGGATGTGAGACGTGCACCTTGTTGGAGACAATAGAGTCAGTAAGGAGCGTCTAATTTTAGCTTGGTAAACTCTTTCTTTTTTAAAATTATTTGCTAACTTTATAAAATTTAAAAAGAAAAGAGAAGGTGTGAAAATCAAACGGGTACGCATGGCTCAAGGAGAGAGAAAGCGATTTGGATTTTACATCTACGATAGGAGGAGGGTGATCGGTCTGTTTCGGCATTTTTGCCCATTTGTTTTTGTTTTTTTAAATTTAAACAATAAAAACAATTAAATAATAATAATAAATAATTTAATATTTAGAATTTCGATTTTATTGGTTTGCTTAGGGGGAATCGGTGGAGCGCCAGGTGTATCTACAGGTCAGTGGTATGCAGAGCAGTGTTAAGTGATCGCAGGTCACTTGCTTAAAGTGTGCTTTTCTTGGTGGTAGAAATGCGCATTAATAAATCTTTCTTTAAAATTATTATTTAGGGTTTATTATTACGTAAGAAAGCAATGAGAATAAGCGTTTCTATTTCGAAAACGACCAGCAAAAACCCACGTATGGACAGAGGCAGACAGAACCTTTCTGTTGTCTTCTCTTGGATATTGGAATCCAACTCTATTTCTAAAATAAATACAAATTAACGCATTTTTATTGCTTTCAACATTGCATCAATGCTTCTCACTCCCAACTCAGTCTGGGTGTTGGTACTCACCAACAATCAACTTTCTTTTCAACTTTTCTAAATCTGAAAACTCCAAGAGAAATAATTTGCAAGCAATCGGGTAAGCAGTCTTTTTATTTCAAATTTGTGTTTATATTTTTTTAACCTTTCAGTTGTCTGTACACCTTACAACTTGAATTGTTGCTTTTCGCATGTTTTCTCGGGATTTCTGGTTGCAGTGCGCATTTCTTTTTCTGCGTTTCTGAAACAGGATGCAGTTCGATCCTATTTTAACAATTAAATCTGCCGACGAGATAGTGGCGATTCAGGTCACGCGGCAAAAATCTTTGAGGAAGGTCTGCGCCTTTAGCACCTCTTCCTCATTTTTAAAAGTTAAAGTATTTGCAGCTGTCTGTACAGCCTGTTGTTGCTCATGGGATGTAAGGGTTAGCTGTTGGGTTTTCTGGAGGGTGTCTGTGGGAGTCGACCGAGCCATGTGTCTCACAATAAGAAAACTCCTTTGTGCAAGATAGGGTTTAACGTTTACCGCTTTCGAGTTTGTTTGTAGGGAGCAACAATATTTAAAGATGCGGAAGTTCAAACGACGTTGACGCTCTGCCAATGCCAGCAAGAGGTGCGCCTCGCGGGAGTGACTTAAGACAAATTTGGGGAAATTACATCTTTGAAGGGTAGCGAAATATATTCGTTTTTCAGGTGTACAGACACCCAATCATGTCTATATTCAGGCAAGTGGCGCACATGCATTGGTGCAGGGATCCACAGACTGCCGCGATGCCTCGGCGGGTCATATGAAGGGTTTCTCTGCGAAGCAGTCAGCAGAGAGAGGGAGACATGCAT
>NPHX01000265.1:112369-122369 GCA_002271815.1 Eimeria falciformis | reverse complement strand
AAACTCGCAAGTGCCACGTTCAATTCCCGCAGACAGTCGGCACTCTGGAAAAGCGGTTAAACCCGAAGCGGAGAGAAACTTTATCTTTTAAAGTTTGTTTAATTACCACCGGAATTGACAAATTAGCTTTGTGCTGGCTCCACGCATGCATTCTGCTTGAACTGCTAAAATTCGTTTTAAAAAAACCTGCTCAGTGCTTTCAGTCTAAGACAATTCAGCATCCTTGCTGATACCCGAGGTGAGCTAGCTAAGGGCGCAAGGGAATGCACCGTGGCAGTGCCAATCGCAGCCTGTCGGCAGAGAGAGGATACAATATTGCTAAGGAGTTACAAACGAGAATACTGTTCCACGAAAAGACAGAAGTCTCTCATCGGCAGGGAGCGGACAGTGGGGAGGACAGCAAGGCATTCTACAGGACATTGGGATGCAGAATCTTCGTCTCTAAGCTTAGTGTGTTTCAATTTAATACACGCTATTATCAAAGACGGTTTCTTAAGGAGGGTGTAGAGGGAATTCCAGAGTTGCATGCACGTTGGCTGTTTCATTCTCCTGCAGCTAAGTTCAACCGTATCTTCATTCAGCAACCGTATCTTCATTCAGCACCACACAAGCCGCTGTGGCCGCCCCGCAAAACGGAAGCAGAGAGCTTCGGCTGCAATGCTGGCGGGAGCTCCGATTTGCAGCGAATGTCAGCAGATTTCACTAAAGTTCAAAAAGCAGCTTGAAGAAATTGAAGTACCAGTTTTGAATGTCTACTTTGGAAAGATACCTTTTCCCTCAAGCAGGCGCAGTACATACACCGCAAAAAAACATGACGAGATGCAGCGCCTGCCATTTAACAGCATGTGGAGTTAAAATACCGCAGTCAGCCTCTCTGGCCAAAAGGCATCACTGCAGAGGATCCGTAGAACAGACACACTAGTCTGTGGCAATTGTACTTGTTGAGTAGCGCTCCTAGAAGTGGAATATATTGGCATTGTTTATTTTTTTTTCAATGAACCAAAAACAGTGTCTGGGACTTTTTTCTCTTCGAGTTGCACACTATCAACGTCGATATCCATTTCCTCTTCCTGCCGCTGGCCTCGCGAAGCAGCCTGCTGGTTGCCTGTGCTGCTGCTGGTCCTGCTGCTGCTGGTGCCTGCCCTTGCAGCCTCGAGGAACGCCTTCTCCCGACTCTGCACGAATTCCTTGCCAACTTGGGCTTCATCCAAATAATAGCCGAGCCCTTGTGGGCCTTGCTTGAAGGCGTAGCCAAGCCGCAAACCCTGAGACAACCACGCATGCAAACTTGCAGTTACCTTTGGGGCTTCTGCCCTCCCTCTGTCGGACCCTTCTGCATGCACCAGGCCCTGGATGCTGTGGAGCAGCAGAGCTGGCCGCTGCGGAGGAGGACAAGAGTCGTATAAGGTCTCCCGCCCAGCGCTGCATTGGGGCTGACAACAGGGTAGAGATCCTCATTACAGCTGAGGTAAAAAGCGTATGCAGGAGCTGCTAAACGTGACTCACGATGAAGGTTTTTGCTGAAATAAACATTGGAGCAGTTTCCGGTAGGTTTGCGAGTGTGGCTGCTTTTCTCCTTTTCCTCTGGAGTTCTTCGTACTCTGCTTCTGCCTCTTGCAGCTCATTCAACTCTGCCTGCTGCTTCTCGTGGAAACGCAGCTGCTCCTGCAGAGCCTCTTCCTGTCTGAGGACTTGCTGCCGCAGAGCATCCTCCCGCTCAAGCTGAGCCGCTGCTTCCTTCATCGGATCCGCAGGGGGAGGCTTCGGCACCTCTGATGCCGTCAGCTCCGCCACGTTGTGGTGCACTTGGCTGTACTGAGCCATCACGCTGATAACCAGCCACATGCACACACATAGAGATAAATAAAATAATAAATACAAAGACGCACTTTTCCAGTTTGCACGCATACAGACAAACAAACCAATAAATGTACAAATGAACTTCTCATATTGCAAGTGTGCATGCAAGGGGAAACGACAGCTGGGCTCACCACCGTTCTTCACGCGTGGAGCCCAGCATAATACACGCATACATACGGTGTACATACAGACACACGGTGAACATACAGACATTCACAATTGCAAACATGCATCCAAAGAAACAACAATATATCTACATAAACAACAATGTTCATAAATTCTTTTGCAAGTGTCTCTGCCTTTGCTGCCAACGCGTTGCATGCAGAGGCACAGCAGCCCCACATCCAGAGACCAACAATCTTGCTGTTTAGCGAGTGGTGCTTCTTAAACCACACACCTTAAACCCTAAACCCTAAACCCTAAACCCTAAACCCCAGCAGCAAGAAGACCAGTGAGGGTCCGTTGAAAAATGTTTTGTTTTGGGTGGGGCAGCGGCTCACCTGCGTTTGATACGAAGCATATCTTTAAATGTGTCTTCGTTTCCGTAAGCAACCTCCAAATCACGCCAAGCCTGCAGCAAAAGCCCCGCAGAAGACAAACCAGACGCATGCGTCCAAAATCCATCAAAGAGGCAGCCAAACGTGCAGCCACACACAACCCCAAACCCAAATGTGACAAGTATACAAAAAAGCAGACAGACGAATAAACAGGAGACAGCCGTAAACAGAAACACGAACATAAACAAACCTACGTTCCAAAACTCTTCGTCTCTGCTCGGATCGCAGAGGTGAGCTGCGTGTTGGTAAATGGCTCGCGAGCGGTCGATTTCCCCCAGCGACTTTTCGACGACAGCGTAGCGCATGCAGACACTCCGGACCTGAAAAGAAGAAAAAAAGAGCAACAAAAAAAACCATTTATGGATTATAAAAGACAGGCAACAATAAAAACCATCTGTTCATTCTATAAGCCCTCGATATGCGTTTGAAGGACAAGTACGCTGCCTCAGCCAGTCTCTGCGCTGGCAAGAAATTTTGGTTTCTTGCAGACCCGCAGGCTGCTGCTTGTGTCAGTGATGTTATTCGCATTTGCATCTTTACTTCAAAAACAAATACTGCACGTGACACTCGGCATATAAAGCCAGGCTTGGTGGTTCGTCTAAACCCCAAAAATATAAAAACAAAGATCTGTGATGCTACGGCTACTTGGAGTGCTGGGGTGTCTGTACACCCGGTAAACTCTGCAAGCAAGCGGCGCACATCTTTCGAAGGAAGAGACTCAATGGCTTCTTCGAATATCTTGCGGGTGCGGGCGACGCCAAACAATTCGCTCGTCTGCGAGACAAAGGAAAAAACAGAACCACAAAATGAACAAAATGAACAAAATGAACAAAATAAAGAGAATGATTCCAACATCGAAAAGAAGCCCGCAAACTGTTCAAACAAAAACAGAGGGAGAGTACAGGCCTCCACTCAGAGAGGTGAAAAACATCGCGATGGCACAGAGACGCAGAATACACATTCCTATAAAGATACACACAATACAAGGCTATGTAGAGAGAGACACATAATACACATTCGTATAAGGAGACACATATTGGAAGGCTATGTAAAGAGAGAGACAGATAATACACATGTATAAAAGGAGCAACGCAATACAAGGTTATGTAGAGAGAGACAGAAATAACTCATCTAACCTTGGCAATATAGACGTTGAACATGTCGAGTTGCTCCTCTGGGAGCACCGCCTTTGTGGCTGCGCTGTAGATGGCAAGTGCGTGTTTGGCCAGGCCGTAAGTCTCCTCGAGTTTAGCATATAAAAGAAAAATATTTTTCGCGTATTTAGGGGGCACCTCTGCTGTTGCCTGCTGAAACAACTCGCGAGCTCTCTCCAGCTTTGTGCTCCGGTAGCGAGACACAAACTTCGTCAAATACATCAACCAAATTGCATTCACATGAGGCCAGTGAAAGGCAGCAACGCCACGCTCGTAAGCACGGAAAGACTCCTCGTAGTAACCACGCTCCTGCACACAAATCAAACACATGCTGGCCGTGCATACAAATGCATACACAAATAAAAAAATACACAAATAAATAATGTGCAGAGGCCAACAAACTAAGAGAGGAGAAGCTTTCTATGACGCAAGAGAAGCAACAGAAGGCCGGCAGACTGCAGAATTTTTATGTCAAGAACGATTGGCAGCCAACCAGCCCTCTGCGGCGAAGCCTTGCATGCATGCAGAGGCCACCAGACGGAAAAGTGACGCTTGTGGGGCTTTGTTTCTCACTTCGAGATAGTGGGCGTAGTTAATGACGAGCTGCGGAGTGATCACTTTCAACTGAAACATCTTGTCGTAGCAAGCGCGAACTGTCTCCATCGAACCAAACATTTCCTCCTAATTCCAAAGTGCCAAATAAAACAAAACAACAAAAACAGACAAAGTTCGACAACAAAGTTCAACGACAAAGTTCAACAAAAGTTAACAATTTAAAAACAAGAAAAAACCCTCCCTAAACAAACCCTCTGCAACAAATTGAACATTCGTTTGTCGGGAATGGAAGGCCAGCGAGAAAGAGAGATAAAGTATGAAAGTCTCCTATTTTTAAAGCTAAAAAGTGCCACAAGCTGCTGCATGCATGCCTACCACATCTGCAGCAAGAGCCCAAAGTTTCACGGATCTGAAGAGCCGAGTTTGTGCTCCTTTTGTCTCTTTGTTTTTCGGTTTGCTGATGGCCTGTCTGACAAGGAGAAGGGCTTGTTGGTGCATGCCGTGTCTCAGGTGCATTTCAACTGCCTCACACCACACAGAGGCTAAGTCCTCGATGGTTCGGTAAGCTGCCTGTACACCTCGTTCAAACACCTTAGCCGCATTTTCAAGGTCGCCGTGAGCCTCGTAGAATCGCGCAAAGGCTATCCACAGAACCCCAACGCGGCCTACAGCATGCTCCGCGTCCACAGAGGCCACTGCCTCACTGAAGGTATCTACCACCTGACACGCAAAGAAACAGCAACAGACACATCCATGGACACCTGAAACTTGCATGCCAAACTATTTCTTTCACTGTACATACACCACAAATTCACACACACGCAACTAGATATAGCCCCTGGGTCTGCAGCAGCACGACGTGTGACTAGCAGCACCAACAGCAACTGCAAACCCAGCAACAGCAGCAACATCTGCAGCAGGGACAACAGCAGCCAGCAACAGCAGCAGGGGCAGCAAAAGGAACAGCAGCAGCAGGGATAGCAGCAGGAACAGGAATAGCAGCAGGGAAAGCAGCAGCAAGATCGGCAGCAGGGACAGCAGCAGCAGCAGCGGGAGCAGCAGCAGGAGCAGCAGCAGGAGCATTTTGTTACCTTTTTGGGGTCATCTTGAAGGAGTTCAGCCCTGGCGAGCCACTCGTGGACGTTGTGAGGGTTTTGTCTCAGCTTGCAGGAGGAGATGAGGAGCGGGCGTCTCTCCGTGAGTCTCTCGAGTCTAGCAATAGCAAAATCCAATTCTCTTGCTGCTGCTGCTGTCGCTGGTCGCTGCTGCTGCTGCTGCAGCAGCTGCGCCACCACGGCCTCCTCGAAAGCCGCATAGGCCTCATAGACAAGGGCAAGATCACGAATGGTAGAGACAGAGGAGACAGCTTCTTCGTATATGTCTCTTGCCTTAGCCAGCAACCCAACTCGGACGTAGTGGGACGCAAGAGAACACCAAAGAGAAGAAACAGCATCTGAAAACCGAGAAATGCCGCTCCTTAAAATATCCTCCACACGCATGGAGTGTATAGCCTCCGGGTGAGCAGCAACGAGCTTGCAGAGTTCAAGCCACAGCTCGTGGCGACTTCTCCCCGAGGCCGGGGTGATGCTGGGATCGCTAGCTAGCGCAGCTAGCTGGCTAGCTGCCTCGTCGTAGCGGCCAATGCTGCTGAGGTAGAGAGCAAATTCGTCTCCCTTTTCAGGTTCCAGCATCACCCACCGACGGTAGAGACAGACGGCTGTCTCGGGCACTCCACAGGACTAAGCAAATTTCACATGCAGACACAATGACGCATGAGACACAAAATAAACACACAACAGAAGAATGCGCCTTGACAAGGGAAACACCAATGCTGCTCCTGATGGCTTAGCAGCAGCAGCAGCAGCAGCAGCAGGTGACAGCAGGAGACGGGAGGAGGAGGAGACAGAAAGAGGAGGAGACACAGACAGGAGGAGGAGACAGAGAGAAGGAGACAGGAGGTTTACCTTGACATATTCCATCATGCCAGGCCACAGCAATTCGTGCTGAGTGACGGCCAAGGCTCTCAGAGCCGCATCAAAGGTTCTGCGGCACCTTGTGAGCTGTCTCTGCTGCTGGAGAAAGTTGAGAAAGAATCTCCAGATTTCTGGCATGCGGGAGAGATGGAGGAGACACCTTTCAAAGGCTGAATTTGCTGCTGCAACGAGCGGATCGTCGGAGGCACTCTGAAGGAGGCCTGAGGCCTCGCAGAGGGCCACGCGCTCCAACAAGTACAAACGCCACAGCTTGTAGCTGCCGGGGAGAGACCGCAGAGCCCGCTCGTATATAACAAACCTAAACACAAGGAGACAGACAGACGCAACACATCAGCCAGAACCAACACAGAAGCTTCCACCCCGTTTGTACAGAGGCAGGCTGGCAGCTCAACACAAGAAAACAATGCACAAAGAGACACACACAATGGCAGAAATGTGGGGCAGAGAGGGACAGCGGACTGGATCTCCTTAAATCTGTTTCTGCTCCAAGAGACCATCCACTTTCAAAACAATTTCGAGGGAAATGTGCAGAGCTGCACATACACCACAAATGAATACAGATAATGAAATACATGCGATAACAAAGGAGCCTACCGGGTAGCAGGCTTAGCCTTTGCTCTGCTTTTAAGGTAGGCCAGCCAGATTTTTAGTTGGTAGGGATCTCTTCTCAATTCTTGTTCAAAGGCAATATCTGCATCCCCTCCCACTAAATCCTCCAAGTCCAATGCAGCCGTTGCTGCTGCTGCTGCTGCAGCGGCTGTCTCGACATCTTCGGCGTCATTCGAGGCCTCATTGCTGCCAGCCTCAAACGAATTCGGGGGAGGCTCCAGCTCCCCCCTTGGCCGCTTGGAGGGGCCAGCGTCTGCCGTCATTTGCTGGGCCTGGGGACGCCGCTGCTGTCTGTACACTCCAAGAAGGAGAGCGACGAGGCATGCGGCTCTCGCTGCTGCTTAGCTCCCACCGCTCGAAACCACTGAAGCTCTCCAGCCATGCAATGCAATTAATTAAGAAACTTTCCTAATAATAGTTAATATGCAATTTGCGGAAACAAAGTCGGTTTTTTGTCGGGGGCAGCCGCCCGACCCACCATGCATGCGCAGCGCATGCAAGTAGGCGAGAACAGTTTGGGGCTGGAAAGAAAGTATTAAAAAGCTCTTTTCACTAATATTTCGTTATAATTTCATGAAAAAAAGGGGATTTTATTCTACAGACACGGCAACGAATCGCCTTGAGTACTGACAGGACCTGGGCTATTGCCTCAGCCTCGGCTTCGTTTGCTCTTGGTTTTTAAGGGAGTGTTAGCAATCGACGGACTGTCCAGACACTTGGGGATATGTGCCTGTCTCTCTTCTTTTTGCTTCATGAATTACGTTTTTTGGATCTGCTGTTACTGCTGCTGGTGCTGCAGTAACAACGCCAGCACACCCCGTGTGGATTGGCAGGCGTCAAGTTGGCGTAAAAACAAGACTAGCGAGTTTGCGTCTGATGCGAGTGTCGCAGAACAATCGTTATTTATGTTTTTTTGCTGTTCGTTTTAATCCCTTTCCTCCATTTAGTCTTTTATTCGGTTGGTGGCTAGGAAATACAAGAGCAGCAGTGAGCTAGCTGGCCCAGGCTACACCGAAAACCACGCACAGTTTTTACTGGTGCGGTCAATATGCGTTTCATTATAAGGAGGGAGTTTAGGAAATTCGGGTGTATGCGTCAGCCTGCTGCCAGCAGAAGAAGCAGAGTAAGTCTGCTGAATTTCTTGGCTGCTCCCTCTATGAAAAAGAATCCCAGAGCATCTGCTTGCAACAATTTGTAAAGAGAAGGGGCCCTCCCTTCTCCCCAGTTTAAAGCAAACCCGTATCCAGCATGGGATTGTAAGCTACAGGGGGGGAGAAAAGGCTACGGCACCAAGGCCAGCCTTTTTTTCCAGAACTACCGAAAGACAAACAGCGAAACCTTTTGGAAACTCAACTCCGACTTTTCAGGACAACTATTCAACGCCACGCAACGGGCAGTGGGCTGAGAGGTTGCGCATCGAGCCCTCTATGCTTCAGGCACGAAACAAATAACTGACATAAAGCACGAGAAGCTGCTTCAGTCGACTGACTAATAGCGACGGAAATGGCTTGCTGTGGAAGCCCTTTTGGTTTCTTTGTACGTTCATTGCTCGAATGCTGGAGTTGCAAAAATTGTATGTAGCGCTTGAGCTCGTACCTTATGTACTTATGCACCAGCGGTTTTTCGTTGAATGTGGTATGAATGCATGCCATTTAAAAACATCTTAAACATAAAAGTTTCCGATCCGTGGATGTTTCCATTTATTTTTTCTGGTCGTAGTTGAGCCTTACGAGGAGCCTTATGCATATGACCGTCGGTGTGTGCTAATGATGCCTCTTGCCTGCCCCGCTCTGGCTATCCGCAGCTAGCCATGCCTATCTAGTGCTGCTCGTTCCAGGCGTGCATATTGTGAGTGAAAACCGAGAGGCTTGAACAACCCCTAATTTGTGTGCTGCATAGGAAAAAGAATCAGCTTGACATGTTGGATGGCGCGTAGAAGTTTCTAGGCCTTGAGGCCCAAAAGGTGGGGAAACGCGCACCTCTTCAGTTCAGCCTCCTTTTCCTTCAAATTATGCTTTTTAAATTGTTTACTTTTTTTTCAGCTCCAGGGTTTTCCTTCTAGACCTTCTCTTGGCACCTTCAACCTGTTACCTCTGCCCTTGCCCAGCTCTGCTGTGTTGAGTGAAGAGGCAGTCTTTCTTTAATTGTTTCGTTGAAGAATCATTACTTTTCCTTCGTTTTTTCCTTTGGCTGTTTAAACGGAAAATGAAAATTAAGGGAGCAAAAACCACTTTCAGACTTTCTCTTTTCGGGTGTACAGAGAGCTGTTTGGGATCTGCTTGCGACTGCGGCCTTAGGACCCGCTGGTGCACGAGGCAGTCTGCCCTACTTTTAAGCTTAACTGCTTTCCCTTTTCATATTTTTATTCTTTTTTCTTTATTTCTAAACATTTTTCCTTTTATTTTTGGCTTGCTGTTTTTGGATTTACTAAACTTTTCAGTTTGTTTTTGCTGAGGAGCTGAGGCAGCTCAGATGGGGTGACCCTGCTTCCCCAAGATGGGCGTGTGGGGGCCGCCGTTAGGGCTTGTCGTGTCTAGATATCTGTTTTATGTTTTATCTTTTTGCCTCTCTTTATACACGTAGCAGCAGCAGCAGCAGCGGCAACAGCAGCGGCAACAGCAGCAGCGACAGCAACAGCAACATCAGTGGCTGACGCAGCCACAGCAGCAGGAACAGCAAATGAGCACTCCTCAGGAAAACAGCTGCACTTCTCTGGCGGTGGAACAGCGGCTAAGGCACTACCTCAAACTAAGTCAAAACGACGCCACCCACAACCCTTACTTCCTGAAGAGTGGTGGGTCTGTTGGCTCCGCCTGTTACAAAGACTACTTTATGTTGAATACAACTTGCACGCACAGCATAACATAGTTAAGGAAAAGAAGAGAAACGCTGCTATTGCTGCTGTCTCCCTGCTAAACAAGAAAAGGAGAGGCCTTGGCAGTGCGACTTAAGAAACTTTGCGTTGCTAGAGAGAAACGAGGCTTCCACGTTAGTTGCACAACAAAGGAAAGCGTGCTGAAGCCTTCTCTCGGCTGCTGAGGTGCCCTGGGCGTCTCTGTAGAGACACCTTGTAGCTGCAGGCACTCCTCATTCCCATTTGCCTTTGGGTAAATGGATAGGCCGACATACAAAACAGATTTTTAGGTGAAGGCATCTCTGTGGCGAAATCAATAAAAACCAGAGAGGCAGATGAACGCAGATTTACGCACGAATATTTAACTAGGCTTCCTAAAGGCGTATCTTCATACAGATATATACTGCAACTATACAC
>NPHX01000265.1:90208-109549 GCA_002271815.1 Eimeria falciformis | reverse complement strand
CAGCAGCAGCAACAGCAGCAACAGCAGCAACAGCAACAGCAGCAACAGGAACAGCAGCAGCAGCAACAACTGCAGGAGCCCACGGCAACAGGTAGCCCAACCTTTAGCAACCGGGACGAAGCCAAGCGGTTGCCGCAACTGCGACAACAACAACGGCAGCAGCAGACAGAACAGTTGCTGGAGCAACAGCAACAGCAGCTGCTGCAACAACAGCAGAATCAAGAGGTTGAGCAGCAACAGCAAGGCTTGCATGACCTGCAAAAGCAGCAGCTCACACAGCAGGTGCTCCTTTGGCCTAAGCAGCCGCAACAGCAGCAGCAGCCCGCCAACCCAACGCAGCAGGAGACACAGCAGCAGCAAAAGCAGCAACAGCAGCAGAACTCGCAGCAAAAGCAGCAGCTAAGGCTGCCATTTCAGCTCGAGGCCTTGAGGAGACGCTACTACTCCTTTATGCAACAAGCCGCCAACAGAAGTACACTGTACAGCCAGAAGAAGCAGCAAACGCATTCTCAGCCGCAGCGCCAGCCACCAACCCAGCGAATCCCTCAGGTACCTCGGCAGCAGCAGCAACAGCAGCAGCAAGAGGAAGAGGAGCGGCAAAAACAGCAGGAACAGCAACAGCAGCAGCAACAACAGCAGCAGCACGAGGCATCAAAATTAAGGCTTTTTTTATCTGCCGTGGGATTGCACATCCCCCGGCAGCAGCAGGATCAAGACACCTCGACGCCCCTCCAGCAGCAGCAGCAGCAGCAGAAACAGCAGGAACAGCATCGGCAGCAGCAACAAATATGCAGCTCGAACGCGACACAACGGGAGCAGCAAAAAAGAGACTCTGTATCTTTTAAGAAATTATGTTGTGCCCTGCTGCAAGAGAGGCTAGAGACGATTAGGGCTTACAGAGAGGCCTTAGCAGAGCTGGAAGAGACACTAATGAACAAGCAAGAGACACCAAACAGCAGGCCCTCCTTAGCAGCATCGGAACGCCCGTACGCCCGCAAGTGCAACAGCAACGTCAGAAGAACACACGCCTGCTGCTGCTGCTGCTGATGCGGTGTACAGGATGCTGGAGGACCAAAGAGAGCTTAATAGAAACAGGGAAGAGCTACAGCGACGCTCAAAGCAGCTCAAACAAATATTTGTAAGAGACACGCCTTTGCTGTTGCTGCTGCTGTTGCCGCTGATGAAGATGTTAATGTTTTTCTCTTTTTTGTCTGTTCCTCCACATTGTAGCAGCTACACCAAAACCGTGCTGCTGTTATTGCTGTCGTTGCTGCTGCTGTTACATCTCTGTCAGGATGTGGCAATGCACATTCAAGAGAGCGCCGCAAAGGAGCAGCTGCTGCAGATCCTCTCCGAGGACCCTGTCTCTCCCCATGCCTCCCTTGCTGCAGAGCAGCAGCAACAGCAACAGCAGCAGCGGCAGCAAGAGCATGAGCTGCTGCAGACAGAGGCTGCATAGCCTCGTTCGTGTAACACGTTACCTTATGCTACTCAACAGAGTGTCTGCAGCAGCAACAAAGGCAGCAGAAGCAGCTTCAGAGAAAAGTGGATTGGCAAAGCAAGGCCAACACTTTTCTCGGTCTGTTAAAACAAATAAATAGCTCTTTATGCGTTAAATAAATGTTTATTTATTTAGTTACGACCGGTGGTATTTCGATTCCGTTTGTGGTTTGCGTCTTTAGGTGTTTCCAATTGCTTGCTGTGGGAACGCTCGGCTGTCTTGACAGTCAAGGGCGTGGGTGGCTAGCCAGCTAGCCGCGGTTAGCTGTGCTTTCTGAGATGTATGGCTCTTCATTAAAGCCTCCGTGCACTCCCTGCCCCAGCCCCAGACGCTCGAAGTGTCCTTTTAAAACAACAGGGGGCCCGTAGTGTCAATGCCGCTGTCTCCCAGTGGCAACAGCAGCAGCAGCAGCAGCTGATCAGAGAAACGCAACGCCTTCCTTGCTTAAAACGTGCAGATCTGCTGCTACCTCTTTTGGTTTCTCCGCTCTGTCTCCTCCAAGAGACCGGTGTCTCTGAATAGCCAGTGGCAGAGAAGGGCTTCAAACAAGCCCCTTTTTTGCTGAGGACTTGCCAGGCTTGGAGCTGCAGGGGGACAAAGTGCACCAGCCAGCCTCAAAGAACTTAGGCAGGCCTTGTGCAGACAACGCTGGCAGTTGCTGCCTGAGGCAGCAAATGCTTAGCATGGCTTGACGTCACGGAAAACCAGCGCAGGCAATTTGAGTGTCTCCGCAATTGGAGTGTCTCTTCCTAAAAAGAGCACTTGGTTCGCGTCAGAGACAGTTGTCCCAATCCTCCCCAGTGCCATGCCTGAGTGGCGTTCACCTCGGAGACACCTGCCTCACTTGGCGTCTGTCCCTCCGCCTGTCTCCCAGCCTCTCCCTCTGTTTCAACTATCTTCTTGTTCTTGTGAAGAGTGGCCTAAGCAGCGACCTCGGCGGTGGTGCGGTAATTTCTAAAAAGACTCCTGAGGATCGGCTCTCTGCGTCTGGCCTCCCGTCTCCCACCTCCTGCAAGAAGTGTGCGATGCCTCGCAGCTTTTCATCGTGTGCATCCACAACTCCTAGCTACTCGACCGGGCCTTAGGCGCCATGTGAACAATTGTCTCTAAATGTTATTGAACACAATTCTCTTTAAATGATGTTGAGGACAATTGGCTTTAAATGTCACTGACAATTGTCTCTAAATGGTATTGAAGACAATTGTCTCTAACTGCTCTGTCTTTGTTAGTTAGAAACAAACACTGATTGGCCGCAGTGCTTTGTGCCTCAAGCTCCTCCAGTCCCAGCAAGCGAATCCAGAAAAGTCTGTCTTTCTCCTCGTGCTCGCTGCTGCCGGGATATCCGGCAATCTGGAAGCAGGCAAGCGCGTGGCAGTCTTTGTGCTGCATGCGTTGCTAGGCCAGCTGCTTGGCAGGCACGCCGGCAGCCGGGTTGGTCTTGGCTAGCAGCACGGGTCGAGGCCCACGGCCAACACGACCCCTAAAGAGTCTGCGATGAAGGACGAAGGCTGCAATGACTTAGCTCCGAGCTGGTTTTGCCTAGAGCGACTGTGTACATTGGCAAACAAACAGTCTGGTTTTTCAAAAAGTTGCGTTTGCTGTTTTTTTTAAATTGTTGTTGGCGGGGATCTTTGCAGAGGCGGAGAGTCCGTTGCTGCCGGTGAGGCCGAGGGCATCCGTTCTGTATGCTGATGGCACCTGTGCCTAGCAGCTTTTGGGAGTTGGGAGGCACTTGTTGCTGCTGCATGCGTTTGCTGCTGGCGGCCCATGTGCATGGCAGGCGTTGCTGCGTCTGGTTGACGCCGTTGTTTGTCCTTCGTCTCCAATTGTCTTTTCAGCCTTCCCTTCGTTGCACTGGGAACGTAGGAGAGCTACAGACAGCGTCGTGCCTCTTCAGCAGCTGCTGCTGTGTGGGGCTCTGCTGTACCCATTTCTAGCTGCTGCATGCGTTTGATGCCAGTCTGAGGCATTCGCAGCTCCCAGTTGTCTTGCTTCCAACAGCTTCATTCAATTGTTGCTGCCTGCAAGGCCCTCGGCTCTCCCCTCAGAGTCAAACGTAGGCGCAAGGGGAGTTCCATTGAAATCTAAGGTGCTTCGGTGACTTGCCAGCAGGAGCAGAGAGGCCTTTAAATAGATCATTTGGGTTGGAAGGCTGCCAATGCTGTTTGGAGTTGGATTCGCCTTCTAGGGCTCGTACGGCTGCTTAAAGGGTCTCTCTTATATAATAGTACACAACATCGCTGAGCGGGAGTCCGTTGGACTTGCCTCATAAACTCGAGCTCTAACCCGTTAGAGCCTCAGAGGCTCAGCACTCGAGCCCTCGGCTACTGATACGGAGCTGACATCTTTGGCCTACAAGGAAGCGGCAAGTTTTCACGAGCCAAAAAGGTTTTAACAGAGTGGAACGTTCTAACAAGTCGCTGCATGCAAGGGTTTAGCTCCAAAGGAAGCAATCGCCAGTAGATGTTTTATGTGGGACCCAAACTCCCACAGGCAGGCCGAGTGGAACATGAAGGTTAAACCCTCTTCAAGTTGTTGAGGCTCTTAACTCAAGAGAGCAACTATTTGACTTTCATTGGGAATTGGATCCTTTTAAATAAACCCCAACCAACTCTTGCTTTATGCAAATGTTTCACATGACCTTTAAGCGAAATCTATTTAAATAAGCTATTTGAAGACATCTTAAAAAGACAAGTTCCTGCGCCATGGATGTCTCCACTGGTATCTGCCCCTTGCCGTTGCTCAGATTGAAGCGTAGCCTCAGCTTATGGCCATTGGCTTGTGTATGGGCTGTGTCTCTCCCTTTGCTGCAACCTGCAGCTGGCTAACGGTAGCTGGTGCTGATCTCTCCAATAGTGCAGGGTGTGTCTACATAATGTGCAGACGGACGAACCAATTGGGGGCTTCGAACTGTTTAACAACATCATGCAGTTTGGCGTGTCACGCAGATTTAAAGACTTAGGAACAATCCAACAAGAAAACCCACAGGGCATCGAATGCCATCTACCCCTTTGCACCTAAAGGAATCTGTAAAGGCCTAAACCCTAGGATAACGCCCACAGCGGAGATGTGCTTTCTGCAAAGAGGAGAAAAGTGTGCTTAGGGCGTTGGGTTTCTTGGAAAACGCCAAGGTTGTCAGCTTCGGATTACGCCTTAGGATTTAGGGTTTAGGGTTTAGGGTTTAGGGCTTAAGAGCTGCTCAAAACCCTTGAATATTTAAACGGAAAGGTAAATAAATATTTTTTGAAATTGAAAAAGTTCAGCTTGGGTCCGGCTGCTCCTTTGCTCTGCTGCAGCAGCCTAGTACACCCCCTAGCAGCAGTAGCAGCAGCAGCAGCTGCTGCTGCTGGCACTACAGGGGTGTCTTTGTGTTTGCACGAGCTTTATTTACCACAGGCTTTGTATTTCATCTGTATATACACCACACACTCCCCTTTCGGAGCCCACAGCAGCAGGCAGCAAGAAGTGCTCTTCTCACATTTCTTTGCATTTTGCAAGTGAGGGCCTCGTTTGCCGCAGCTGGGGAGCAGGTGTCTCCTCATTCTTAATAAAGGGGATCTACTCCCGCGGCAGCAGCAGGAACGTGCTGCACTACCAGCAGAAACTTCAGCAGCAACTGCAGCAGCAGCTGCAGCAACTGCAGCAGCAACAGAATGGATGCCATAGAAAGCAACGGCACTGCATCCGGGCAGGAAAACCCCACGAATGGTATTTCCTTTGCTGCAGCAGCAGCAGCAGCAGCAGAAGCCGTTGCGGAGGCAGCAGGAGAGAGCGTTGTCTCCACGGCGGCAGATGGAGCAGCAGCAGCAGCAGCAGGAGCAGCAGCAGCAGAAGCAGCTGCAGCAAGGCCCTGGAAGTGCAGCTGCTGCCTCGTGTCCAACGAAGCAACTTGTGAGGTTTGCCCATGCTGTGAGACCCGGCGGGATGGTTCAAAGGTGAGCTTTTCAGGGGGCCCCTCTAGGGATTGTTAAGGGCCTGCAGGGTGGGGCCTCCAGCATCAAGCACGCTTAGTGGACAGAGCAAAGAGGGGGACCTTTTTAGGCTCCGCACCATTATGGGCTGTTAGAAACCCTGTTTCCTCTTTTGTTGCTGCGTTTTTACGGCGTACACGCACCTCCTGGAGCAGCAGCAATCCGACTGCAAATTTTGTGGCTGCTGCGGCTGCAGCAGCAGCAACATGTAGTCTTTAACGTTAGTACTGCTATTTGTTTGTTGCTGCTGCTGCAGCAAGCCCCGAAGTCTGCATGCGTTCCCGTGAGCAGCAGCAGCGGTGGAGGCGTCTTCCTCAGCGGCCTCCGCGAGGGGCTCCCCGAGGGAACTGCCGGGGCCCCCCGTAAAAGCTCAGGGTTTACGCCTGTGCTAGATGAGGCCGCAACCCCCTCCCTCTTTGCCAGCCAGCAGCAGCAGCAGCAGCAGCAGCAGCCTATGGGGTTCGTGTTTGCTGCCGCACCTGTGTGTCCCCCGCAGCAGCAGCAGGAGGAGACAGCAGCAGCGGCAGAGCTAGTGGCTCCTGATGCGTCAGAAGGGAGGCCTTTGGGTGTTGTGTTTATGTTTGGTTCTGGCGAGTTGGAACAGATCCCTTTCTTCTGTCCCCAAGAGGACGGAGGCGGTGAGGTCACTCTGCCGCGCCTAATCCCTCTGCAGCAGCAGCAGCAACAGCAACAGCAAGTTGTCCGTGCATGCAGCGGCGCGCTGCACACGGTGCTGCTGCTGGCTGATGGCTGCTGCTGCTCCTTTGGGTGTAACGACGAGGGCGCCTTGGGGAGACGCTGCGAAGACGTCCCCGCCAACGAACCAGGTATTCCTTCTGCTGCTCTTGCTGCTGCTGCTTAGGGTGTTACCTGTTTGCTGCTGTATTTGTTGCTGCTTCTGTTGCTGCTGCAGGGATGGTCGAGTTGAAGGATGTTGCTGCTGTGGCCTGCGGAGATTCGCATTCTGCTTTTCTAACCCGCCAGGGAGATTTGATGCTCTGCGGCTCCTACCGCGTAAGCAGTAGAAGCAGGAGCAGAAGCAGCAGCAGCAAAAACAGCAGTAGCGCCAGCAGCAGCAAAAACAGTAGAGGCTATTGTAGTAAGGTGTCCTGGCGCTTCAGCACTTGTCTCCGCCTCTGCTGCATGCCGCAACATCTGCTGCTGCTGCATCTGCTGCTTCTGCATCTGCTGCTGCTGCTGCATTTGCTGCTGCTGTTTCTGCTGCTGCTGCAGGATTCGAGTGGGCCTTTGGGTTTTGCACGGTTGGGCGAGGGGCCCAAAGTGGCTCGGCAGTTTCTTCCCCTAAATGTGTTTTCCGCTCTTAACCTTCCTGTCAAGATAGCCGCCGTCGTAAGCCTCCTAGGAACCTCGCTGTCTCCACCGGTCTCCTCCTGTCTCCTTCTGTCTTCTTCTGTCTCCTCCTGTCTTCTGTCTTCCCTTGTTCCTCTGTCATGTGCGTCTCCTATCTCTTTCTTTGCCTGCCCCGTCTCTCTGCCTCTGTCTGTCTCTTTTTGTCTCTTTCTGTCCTTCTGTTTCTCTGTTTTTTGCTGTAGGTGTATTTCTCTATATATTCCTCTCTGCACGGTCCTGTCTCTTTGTGTTGTGCCTCTGCCTCCCTCTGTTTCCTGTTGATTCTGCATGTCTCGTTGTGTCCCGTTGTCTTGCTCTTGCTGTCTGTTTGGTCTGTCTCTCTGTATCTGTCTCTTTTCGAGTCCGTGTGTCTCCATGTGTGTCTCTGTCCCTTTTTAGCCCTGTCTGTCTCTTATGTCTTTCTTTAACTGCCTCTGTCTCTCCGTGTATCCTTTCTTCTTTCTGTCTCTGTCTCCTTTTGTCGCTTTGTGTCTCTTCAGGCCTGCGGCGAGGATCACACGGTGGCTCTGGAGGTTGGGGGTGCTGCTGTGTGGCTGTGGGGCAGCAACGACTTTGGCCAGCTTGCTGCAGCATCTGCAGCAGCTGCTGCCTCGTCTGCTGCAGCAGCAGCACAGGATATTAACGGGGAGGGAGCAGCTGCAGCAGCAGCAGCAGAAGCAGCAGCAACCGAGGCTGCACTTGAGGAAAAGCAGAGACTGCTGAGGCCCACGAGACGAGCCATAGAGAGGTCACTTAAGGCCCCTGCTCCTTTCTCTCTCGTCCCTACTTTTCTATCTCTTTCTGTCTCTCTTGTATTTCCGTTTCTCTGTTGCCTCTGTCTCTTCCCCATCCTAAACTGCTGCTGCTACTGCTGCCGCTGCTGCAGTTTGGGGCTGCCTTCCGAGGTCGAGGCTCTTACTGGTGTTTACTGCGGCCGCTGCACGACCTTTCTTGCTGCTGCTCCTGCTGCAGCAGCAGCAGCAAAGGAGACGTATCTTTTTGGCTGTGGACGGAACACGCAGGGCGAGCTCGGCCTGCGTCCTGAGCAGAAGCAGCAGCAGCAGCAGCAGCGGCAGGCTGTAGTCACGAAATTCCAAAGAGTGCAGCTGCTGCAGCAGGGGCCGTTGAAGCATGTCTGTGGGGGACAGTTCTTTTCTATGGCTCTCACTGAAGACGGACAAATTTACACTTGGGGGCAAGAGAACTTTCTAGGTAAGCACACAACTGCTGCTGCTGCAGGTAGTGTCTCTTTTGTTGCTACCGCAGATAGTTTTTCGTTTGCTGCTGCTGCTGCAGGTATTGTCTCCTTGGTTGCGCCTGTGTTGGTGTTGCTGCCGTGACTGGAGTGCCTGCCCAGCTGCAGTCTCCTTTGATATTTTTTTTGCTGCTGGTGTTGCTGCAGGTCGAGGGTCCTCCTCTTGCGTCCCTTCAGGCCACCCGCTGCTGCTGCCCCTCTGTGTGGGACCCTGCGGCTTGCGTTTTCGTTGGATTGGCTGCGGAAGCGACCATTCCCTCGCTGTGTCGGTTTCGGGCTGTCTATACACCTGGGGAGCTGGGCAGAACTATCAATTGGGGACAGGAGATGATCCAGCTCTTGCTGCTTCTCCAGCAAGAATCAACCCAAAGCACTTCGACGGAAAATATGTCCTTCAGGTCAGCAGCGACAGAACCGCAACGTTGCAGAAGGAGACATTTGTTGTCTCCTTTGAAAGGCCCCTTTCTCCATTGATGCAATGGGGCTCCCTGTACATTCGATGCTTCTCAGCTTGTTGTTATTTCAAGAAGTGAATTGCTGCTGCTGCTGCTGCTGCTGCAGGCCTGTGGAGGCGCACAGCACTCGACTGTACTGGCGTGGTCTGGCAGATACGCCACGGAGCAGCAGGAGCAGCAGGAAGCAGCAGAGAAGCAGCTGCCTGCCGCGGCAGCAGGCGAAACAGAGGAGGCGGCGGAGAGACAGCAGAAGCGACCTCTAGGAGAAGCAGCAGCAGAGGGAGCAGAAACAGCCCCACCCTTAAAGAAAGCCAAACGTAAGACACTGTTGGCGTCTGCTGCTTTTGCTGCTGCTGTTGCTGCAGCACTGGCAGCGAGTGCTGCCGTTGTCTTCATCGCCTTGCCCTTGCTGCTGTTGCTGCTGCAGGTGGAGAGACCTTTGACTTGCTGCAGCTGCCTAGACACCCGCAGGGCCGCAGGAGCAGAAGCCACAGCAGAAGCCGCGGTAAAAGCCCCGTTGCACCTTGTGACATGCTTGTAGACGAGCAAGATGCAGCAGCAGCGGAGACAGGAGCAGCAGCTGCGGAAACAGCAGCTGCGGAAACAGCAGTTGCACAGGATCAGGAAAAAGCAGCGGGGGAGACAAAGGATGAGCAGCAGCAGCAGAATGAGGCAACAGCGGAGACAGCTAATGCAGCAGCGGAAACCGCTGTTTTAGCTGCAGACGCCGCAGCTGTTGCTGCCAGTGACGCTGCTTCAGCTGCAGAGACAGCAGCGGTTGCAGCACAGACAGCCGTTGCTGCTGCAGGTATTGCAGCGGGTGCAGCAGCAGCAGCAAAGGGGACAGGGGAGGGAGAGACAGAGGAGAAAGAGGAGAGCCCGAAAAAGTCACCAGCGAAGAAAGAAAAGCAGCAGCGGCCTGCTGCCAAAAAGAGACAGCAGCCCCGTAGGGTGTCTGGAGAAGAACAGCAGCAGCAAAACGACACGGAGGAAGTGGAAGCAGCATCAGAAGCAGCAGACGCACCAGGGGCCTCACGGAAAGCAAAGGGACGCCGTGCTGTGAAGCCTAAGGCTCCTACGGCACGCCAGACAGCTGTTGCAGCAGCAGCAGCAGCGGCAAAGGAAAAAGAAGCTGCGACAGACTCTGAAGAAGCCAGTGATGGGGAGGACAGCAGCGGCAGCCTGAGCAAAGGAGACAAAAAAGGCAAAAGCAGGAAAGGAGACAAGGACAGCAGCACCAGCAAGGAGACGCACGAGGTGAAGGCTGAGGAGGCAGCAGCAATTACACCAGAAGAGCCACAAAATGAGACACCTGCTGCTTCTCCGAAGTTGCGCACTGCTGCTGCTGCTGCAGCAGCAACAAAGAAGAAGCCGCATGCAGGCGTCTCAGCAGCAGCAGCAAAGCCGAAGGCAGCAAAGGGGGAAAAGAAGACACCCCGCGCTGGCGCTGAGCGCAGCAGCACGAGCAGCGGCAGCAGGAAAGCTGCAGCGAAAAATGCTGCTGTGGCAAAGAAGCCCACAACTACGAAAAAGACAATCGATAAGGAGAGCAAGAAGTCGACCGTCTCCCCCAAAAAGAAAACAACCCCGAAAAAGGCAGCAGCAGCAAGGGATAGATCTGCTGCTGCTGCTGCTAGCAGAACAAGCAGCAGCAGGAAAAAGAGCCCCGCTGCTGCAGCAACCAAAACGAAGGCGAGTCCCCTTAGCAGCAGTTGCAGCAGCAAAAAGGCAGCGAGGACTGCAGAGACACCTGCAAAGAAGCCTAAGCAGCAAACTGCAGCAGCAAAAGCAGCTGGCCATAAGGGCTTAAAAAAGGCTGTGCCCAAAGCAACCCCCAAGGTAGCAGCCACTGGAAGCAGGTGCCGCAACAAGAAAAGAGCCCGTTAGGTCTTTTCTACTTGGCAGTTTTCTTGTCTCTCGTCGAATCACTCTGATCTTGTCTGTCCCTAAGAATACTTTTCAGGACAACTCACGAATGTGCTTTAACGCCACTTCTAATAAAAGACAAAACAACTGTTCTTTTTGCCGTTAAAACACACTTGTCTCCTGGAGCAATCAAGCGCAGTTTTTTGGTATACACCGTGAGGAAGCCCCTAGGGCTCCCCGTTAACCCGTCGGTCCCACCTCTGGCTTTTGCTGCAATGCTTCGTTTCTTGCTGCTACAGTGTTGCTGCAGCAGAAACAGCTACAGCAGCAAGAGCTATTTGCAGGAGCAGCAGCAAGAGCTGTTTGTATCTCTGACAGCAACAGCAAAAGCAGCAGCAACACCTGCTGCTGTGGAGTGCTTTCAAAGAGGGAAGTAGCGTTTCTAGGGTGTTTGTGTCTGTGTGTGTGCATGCTCTCTTTGCTGGTCTTTCTGTCTCCTGTCTCTTTCTCCATGCAGTTTTGGGTGTCTCATTTTCCTGTTAAAAGACGGCGAGTGGCTCAGCGGGCAGCACAGGGCAGAGGCGCAGACACTTCCCGACAGCCTTTTGTATTTTAGATAGTCTCCGTTGGATCTCACAGATGCATTTTTAGAACTCGTATATAAAATATATATCCTAATGTGGAGACACACGCGAGGACAATGGGCGCCGCAAGCCCGGCTGTCCCTT
Source organism: Eimeria falciformis (assembly GCA_002271815.1). Taxonomy (NCBI): domain Eukaryota; phylum Apicomplexa; class Conoidasida; order Eucoccidiorida; family Eimeriidae; genus Eimeria; species Eimeria falciformis. The sequence goes on along the minus strand of NPHX01000265.1, from coordinate 98,423 downwards.
TTGTTGTCTCTACAGCGCACGGCATAGCAACGAAGTGTCTCCTAAGGAGCTTGGCTCGCTCTCTTCCAACGAGGCACTGCCTCTTAGACAGCAGTGGCTTGATGATGAAGTTGCTGTTGTCTTGTGCTGCTGATTGTCTCCTTCCGATTCCTCGAGGTTCTAGGGGCCCACGAAGAAGACGAGAAGGCATCTGTGCAGCCTCCCACACGAATGCTCTGAACCACCTGCGGCGTCTCAGCTCTATTAGAGCTTACTTAGCCTTCAGGGCCGTTTTACTTGGGCTTTGCAGGCCTTTTTCTCTTTCTTTTCAAAAGCGGTCTTTTTTAAAGGGGACGCTGCCTGAGCATCTGCAGCAATATCAACGGATCTGTGAGGCAGGAGCCCCGCTGGCATGTTGGTTGCATCGCGCGAGTGAAGGAAAACGGGTTCTTTCTTTTCTGCTCTTGTTGACCGAGCTGAATGTAGCCTATTAGGTGACGTACAGCATGCGGTGGTTACGAGCGTCTTCCACTTAGTATGCATGCACTCTGCGAGATTTTACGAAGAAACACCGGCTACTCCCAGACAACCAAAGACGCTGCCGAAGTAAATTAGGCAAAAGCATTTCAGCGGCTTTTCCTCTCCCCACACACGAACGGCCACACTCGCCTGAGGCTCCCTGAGACTCAAACTGCAAGCCGTGGCCCAGGATGATTTACAGAGGGGTTTATAAAGGAGGAGTTCCCATTTTTAGGGTGGTTCTGACCAATAAAGTGATGCTCTTTATCTGTACTTTTACTCATGTCTCGCCTGTCTCCCACATAAGCAGCAGAGGGCCCCCCTGAGGTTCTTCCTTTCCTTGGGTCTCTACATGCTTTTTTCTAACTAGAAATAAGAATGTTCTACAAAACATGCATGTAGAGTAAATTATAAATAAGGAAAGATCGTAGCTTGTTTTGTGTTGTTTTGAGTGGGCAAGAAACAGCAGCAGCGTGTGTACAGACTCTAGAAGGAGGCTAACCAGCAGGGTGGGCAAGCAGTGGCTGTCTCCCAGCGTCTTGTGCCTGCCTTGTAAGATTCAACATGCAAAAAAAGAGAATAGTTTTACAATTGGCACAGTGTTATTAGTGTAGCTTTAGAGAAGAAGGAGCCGGGGAGGGAAGGCGAATCTGCTGCCTCAAGTTTCATAAGACTCATCATGTCCTGCTGTAACAAAAGGGACCTTTTTGCAACCTTCCATACGCTTTATTATATTTGAATTGACTTTAAAATATTTAATCAAAGGAACTTATTAGTGGTTTCGAAAGCTCACAACCTCCCAGAGACTCCAGCAAGACCATCCAAATTGCGGTTCAACGGCGCAGGAGCGCGTGCCTTCTGCATAAGGCTGCGCAAAAGTAGAAAAATTATTAATTATTCTTATGAAATAGCAGGAAATATTATGAAATTTATCAATATTTGAAGCAGAGAGGGAGCAGCAGCATCAGGACCGTTTTGGTGGCTTGTGCAGTAGCAGCACTGGCAGCAAGAGCCTCAGCCAAATCAGGGCATGGCACAAAACAGGATAGGATGGAGGGCAAGGATCGCTGCCCAACGGCTGCCGAGCGTGCGGCGGTAACAATTGCAGCAGCAGCAGAAGCAGCAGCTGCAGAGCAAGCAGGAGCTTTCAAAGAAGCCGCAGATGAGGCTGAGGGAGGTGTGAGAAAAGAGTGTGACGAAGGTGCCCCTCTGCTTGGTCCACCAGCAGCAGCAGGAGACACAGAAAAGCTGGATGCAGAGAAGGGTCTCGACACAGGCGTTGGAGGGCTGCCAGGGAATCTTCTAGAAGAGAAGAAAGCTCGGGCTCAACGGTCTGTCTCCCCAGTTGCCTTTACAAAACGCTTAGCCCCGTCAACCGGGAAATGGTCTGGGTCTTTTACTGATGGATATGCAGGCGACTTTTCTGCGCTGGGAAAAGCGCCTTCCCGAGCCTGCCAGTGGCTGCGCTGTCTTCCCGTTCTCTTCCTCATGCTTCTCGTCCTATATTTGAATGTTGTATATGTGGCGGTAAGGCAACCATCTGCTTGCCAAGCTTACAAAATATAAGCCGCTGCACGTTTATGTGCATCTCTACAGATAGTTATCCACGTGGGACAGATACGCCTCTAGCTGCCTCTCTCCTACAGACGCAGTAGCACATGCGTACCACTGCGGTTGCTGTTTTTCTTATAGGGTTTGTCTGTTTACCACATGGATGGATGCGTTGATTGTAGGGTGGATGTGTTTAGTCTAGGGTGTTTGTGCTTACGCAAAAGGTGTATGTGTTTATTATACAATTTATGTCTTTGCTATGTGATGTGTATCTTTATTAGTCGGCGTACCTGTTTATTACAGGGTGTGTGTGCTGATTATATGGTGTAAGTGTTGATTGTATGGTGTATGTGCCGATTATAGGGTGTGTGTGCTGAGTATAGGGTGTACGTGCTGAGTATAGGGTATATGTGCTGATTATAGGGTTTATGTGCTTGTTATAGGGCTGATGTGCTGATCAAAAGAATTGCGCCCGTATCTTCGGGTGTATATGTGTTGCGTTGCTCCTTTTCTTACAGTACCACTGTCTGCCTCAGCTGCAACTGGGAATTCCTGCCTTTAGGCGGGACATACACAAATTCACCAAGTGCGCAGCCCAAGTCCTAAATTCTGAACCCCATTCTTATTGAAAAATGCTACTCATTAACGAAAACTTAGTTTTCCTCTTGCCACCGGAAACAGGAACTTGAAAAACCCACGTGCAAAACGTATAAGACGGTCCACCTGTGAATACGCTCTCTCGGGAGTCTAAATAGCTATTTGTATTGAGTGCTGTGGTGTGCGTACTGTTTCAAGGGGCTCCTACGATTTGATTGGCTTTTCTGCTCTTTCATTTCTTTTTCTCTTGAGCTACTGGCTGGCCGTTACGACCCCAGCTGGAGCTATACCCAAAACCGAAGAGTGGGAGCTTAGGGAGGAGGATCCCAGCAAACCATCCCTCAGTGGCCCTATCGTGAGGCCTGCTTGTCTTATAGCAGAGACAGACCAATAGGGCTGAAAGACGCAATAGGGATATTGCAACGTCTTTCCTTTCTAGCCTCGCAACCAGCGGATAGAAGCAGTACCTCCCTCTGCATGCATCCAAGTGTTTTTGAGTGCTCTTGCTATTTCCTTCTGTTTCTTTGAATGGAGTTATTCTGCTTCCCTTTACTACAACCTCAGGAGACGAAGCGGGGAGGAGGCCGGCGCGCATGCAAGTGGTGCTGCCAGCGTAAACCCGACAGAACGCACCACTGCAGGGTGTGCCGATCTTGTGTGTTGAAGATGGACCACCACTGCCCGTGGATATTCAACTGTGTAGGGTGGGGAAACCACAAGTTCTTCATGTTGTCTCTCGTTTGGGGGACGGTGCTGGGCCTCTTCGTGGCTATTACGATGCTACCGTCTGTCCACACAGCCATTACAAATGAGCAGGTAGGGCCGCAGAGCTACTAGACCGACCACCAAAATACGCTTGCAGTTTTGTTTCCCCACGGATGCACAGCAGTGCGGAACGCCGAAGGATGGCTATGTTGCTGTTTAGGGGCTAGGGCTTGAAGGGGTTGTTTGCTTCTGGCATTTGGTCGCTGTGGTGTAGACTTCGTTTGAGCGGGTGTTCATGCTGCTATTTGCTGAGACACTGGACATTTTCCTGTGCATTCTCATTTCGGGATTCCTTGTCTTCCACTCTTAGTGAGCCGCTGTCTCCTCTTGTATTCTGCTGCAAACCCCTTCCGTCTCCGCACCAAAGTGCTTTTAATAAAAACCAATTTAGAATACGTAGACACTACTACTAGGACAGAAGATTATAATTGGGAGAGGCGGAAGTAAATGCATACCTTGGGTTTATAAGACACAGATGGGGAAAAAGGGGAGCTCTGTGTGTTGCTTCTGTTCAGCTTGGTAATCAGTGCTGTGACCACCATCGAGTTCTGTGAAAAACAGTTCAAGAAAACGCCGTTCGACTCAACGCCAGATGTACATCTGCTGTAAAGCATAATATATACTCTATGCAGATACTTTGATAACAGCAGCTATAGTGTACAGTGTTTACATATATATATTATATATATTTTACAGAAATATTACTGGCAATAACAGCACAACCAGCTAATTTGTTCCTCTTGGTATTGCTGTAGGTGGCGTGGTCGCGCGGATTCCGGAAAAACTTCACCGATGCCTTTGGCCCGGAACCTCTGCTTTGGTTTTTTCCTGTTGGTAAACTGCCGCTGAGCTGCAAGCCCTAAACTAATCCCCAACTAACCCTAAACTAACCTTCCGTCATCAAGCCCCTTTTCCCCAGAAATATGTTCGAGGAGGTTTTCAGGTTTCCGGTTAAGCTTTAGAAAAGCGTGGCAGTTAAGGGACATGCAGAGCTATGGAGAGCACGTACGTTTGTCTACTCTTGCTTGCTGCTGCGCATGCAGACAACCGGAGTGGAAACGGCACGTCATTTGTCGCAAGAGCTCCACTATACTACGACAAAGATAATCTAGAAAAAAGCCTGACCAAAACACTCAGTGCCTCGAGAAGGTAAGGCTCTTTTTCACGGTGCCCATGATGGCCGAAACGTAACCCTCTATATTGATTTATGTAGCCTCCTCATATAGAGATTTGTGGCTATATATACAGCCAGTACTGTTCTTAGCGCTTCATAGGCTCCCTTGTAGCAAATGATTGAAGATAGGGGGGAAAACTTGTTTTTGCTGCTCCACTCAGATACAAAGGATTCGAGCCTGTTGTTGACCAATCGTCGTAAATGCAACGGCCTTCACTGGAGTTTGTTGAAAATGCAGCAAAAACCCGTTGCTCTGTCCCAATACAACTAAAGCGGAGGAAAGCAGAGTAAACGCAGTACAGTATGAACCCCATTTGTTTGTTCGTCACTGCATTTAGCCGATGTTCCTTTCCAATGGCGGAACCCCTCCAGTGCATCCATTTACAGACGCACCACTGTAATCATAACGGGGGAGTGGGAGAGACTGCTGAGACCATGGTACACTCTAATTCTGAACAATAGCTTTCTTCACTGTACAGCCTACCTCTTTCGCAAGCCGACTGGCTGTGGCGTTTTGCAATTAGTGCAATTGTAATCGTTGATGGCGGTTGAAACCTCTTTTATGTCGCCAGGGAGGCACTGATCAATTTTTCTGGTCCTCTTCGAAATCTCGCTGGAGTGCCATTTCCTCCCGTAGGAAACCTGAACTGTACTTTTCACGTTTATCACTTTATGCACTCTGGAGTGGAGTCTTGATGCAAACGACACATATTGCCGGAAGCACGACGTGAATCCCATGAGAGGATGATACGCAAACTGCGTGTGTTACTCGGAATTGGGGTTTTTCAATTAAGAAAGTTAAAATAATCCTCCCTACCGCTACCACTAAGTACCCTTCCGGTCTACCCGCCAAAAGTCCCAATTCCCCCAAGGCAATACAAAAACCCCAAGGCGGTGAGAGAAAGTTGGAAATGTGAGGGGAGAGAAATACGGCACATACATACATATTACAAGATATATTCAGTGTATAGTGCCATATTGATGTGCCATATGCCTTTCCTCCAAATACCTGCATGTGCCTTACACTCCGAAAATGCGCCGCTTACTCCTATACATGCATAGGGGGGACCCTTACTAGATGCTCTATACATGCATGACGGACGCTTACTAATTCTGGATTGGAAGCCCCAAATTAATCTACCTACTAACTGACTGGGCGGCACGTCATATGGCACTTTGTAGAATGAGGTCAAGAAAATCCAGCAAAGGTACTACCGACCTGTAAGACTTGAAAAGGGTTTCAATAGGGTCGTTGGAGGACAAGGAGCTTCATGCAGAACAACCAAGCTGTTCGTTACGGCCTGTTGTGTCCAATCCACACTGCGTTACGGCCTGCGGCGTTATTACTGACAAACAATACTGCTTAACGTGCGGTGCCACAATAATCCTCAAGACATACTCGTTTGTGAATGTCTCAGTGGAGAGCCATATGCTCCCTTGTGTAACGAAATAGCAGAGAATGAGATGCACTTTCTCAGCTTCCCTAGTTATCTGGGCTATAGGCGGCTGTGTAGCCTATTGCAAGGACTCTCGCCAAGTACCGCCTCTACCCCGTACTTATGTCCCTCCTCAGTCAACAGCCCCCATCAACTCGCAAAACTCGTAAAAATCAACAAACCTGCTCAGCATAAAAACCGGATGCATCACTGCTGCCGCACAAAGTCCCACCAACACGAGCCTTCCCCCGTATGAACTACGTTTTCTCCAATACAGAAAGCATACTTTATACTTCTATAGCTTTTTGAACTGTGTGATACTGATCAAAGCAGACCTTTGACACATGCAACTTACCCATCAGAGTTCTTGTCGATTTCTGCAAAAAGAATCTGCAGCCTTTCGTCCGAAAGGGCCGCGTATCTGCGAACCACAGTTGACACAAAGAAAGCTGAAAGTATGGGATCTGTTGGGATTGAACGTCAAGCTACGCAGTAATAACGAACAGTAAAAACGCAGGGACATCGGGCGCTGATATTCACTCATTATACTGCAGAACGGGTCACGATCTGGTTAATTTGGCCCCGTTATAGTATCCAGTTATTGTTACAAAAACTGGGGATAGGGTAACAAGGGCACAGCAGAGGATGTTTGCTAAGGCAGTGATCTCCACAAACTACGTCAATACGTAAGCAGGTTTAGCTATTTACGCAAATAAACGCAGTACATATATTGACACATTATAACCAAGTCTTGTTCCCATTAGGGAATAAGACCAACGTTGATACTTAGAACATCAGCTGTCTTACGTCGAACCCTTGAGGGCGTCTCTCATAGTCTCTAGCGTCAACCTGCCTTCCCTCTTGGAATCGAACTTGTCAAATACTTCTCGCAACTGCTCTTCCCGAACGACCACACGTCTCGCTAAAAGTGTGGAGATGAATTCATTGTACCCTGCAATGAACAAAAATGCATCCAAAGGAAACCACATACACATTATATATATTTACAATAAAATGTACTAACTACAACACAGAGATAGACCTGTAAGTTCAAAAACAGACGAAAGACAGCTGAGGCAGAAAGGAGCTTCGCTGGAAAACGTACCGATGTGACCCTGCTGGTTCGCGTCTATTGAGTTGAAAATCTGCTCCAATTCACTCTCGATTATTATATATCCAGCATCATGCAGGCCTAACAAACGCAACATGCACACGAGAAAGATTTCTGTTAAGGCTGCGACCTCCACAAACTATGTCAATCCATAGATATGTTTATTCCTACCTATTTATACATATAAGTCCAAATATATATTTGTATGCAACTACACCGAGGTCCAGCTCATGAAGACTGCTACAACAACACACTGTATTGTCGCACTTTGCTTGAGGTCGTCAAGACTGATCGTTCCGCTGCCTGTTCTGTCAAATGCTTCGAACTTCTTCCTGAGCTGCATGATATCTGTTTCGTTGAGCTCCTTGGCAAGCAGCTGGAGCACGGCCTGCTTCAATCTATTCTGCCGCTGCCAACTCCGCAGCCCCTCAAACACAGATGGTGTCAATTGTGAGACGCAAGTCGCTCGCGTGTTCATCAAACTGGGAAAGAAGCAAAACACATGGATACACTGTGCACATCCGAAAAGATACAGATACGCATACAAGTTTTATTTCCGCATGCATGCCTGAAAGCACCTTGCAAACCAGAAGGGTTCTTAACAGAATGACTTGCACAAACTGGGTAACTACGTCAATGCATACACTTGCTTCCTTCATATCAATGTGAAAATATATAGGAATAAATATTGGCTTATGAAGAATCTCAACAGCATTGTCAAGATTTACGACAGGCATTATACACTCTAAATTTAAGTTCTGCGCAACGGCCTTGCGCATGTACTCTGATTATTGTGCATGTTGTCTGTTTGGGGGCAGCAAAGCGACAAGCGCTGGCAACACAACAAGAATGCCAGCCTGAATGAACCAGTGGTTACGTTACGTGATTGGACTCACATGAACCACGGATGCTCAAGAGCAGCATGGGCAGAAATTCGCTTTTTGGGGTTTTTCTGCATGAGCTTCTTAAGGAGGTCCTTCGCCTGGAGCGTGACACACTGCCATTCCTCTCCTGCACCAACAAGTAGCCACACGCTCCGTGACACAGTTGACGTTGCGGCTCTTTCTACACAGAAAAGGAAGT
>NPHX01000265.1:72500-90055 GCA_002271815.1 Eimeria falciformis | reverse complement strand
AAAAAAATATATATATATATATATATATATATATATATATATATATATTATGCTTGTATTCCCTGATATACCGGTAGTCTTGGGGTCTTCTTGCAAGATCTTGTTCTTGACAGTACGCTCGTTGTCCACTCCAGGGACGAAGAAAGGGTGGTAGCCCGAGAGTAGCTGGTGGAAGTACCGCAAGAAAGAAAGGCACTGCTAGCTAGCTACCAAGAACGCTCAGCCATGCAGTCAGTGCTCTGGTAGCTCGATAACAACAGTCGCCCATACTTCTGTTACATTAATTTCAGAAAAGCAACTGTGCGCCCCGTAAGGTCAATGGATGTACCTGATACATAATGATGCCAACAGAAAACAGGTCACACTTCTCATCGTACTGTCCCCGAATCATCTCCGGGGCCATGTAGTGCGGAGTGCCCGCTCGCTGCATCTGCACTCTCTTAACATACCTGAAAACACAAATGCATAAATGGAGGCACCACCACCATCTCCAGGAAATATTTATACGGCAGTGTTTCTATGCGCGTAAGGAAACGTTTATGTAAACAGATAGAGTATAAATATATACTTTTGCAGGTTCTATTGCAAACTTCACTCGCTGAGTATGCAACCCCGCTTGCTAGTCATGTGGCTCCATTCCACACCACACGAACACAATGACGCGGCAAGGATTTGTGACAAAACCCGCACTGCTACTGAAGAGATGTTGGGAAGCACGTAGATGGCGCATAATGCTACCGCGACAGAAGGAAAGGCGCTATTATGTAATGCGAATAGAAGAAGGCTTGCAGATCTGCCCCCGCACCCCCACCCACATACACAGTTCCAAGCGCGTAAGTAGAAGAGAGAAGTGCCAGTGGTCACGAGCAAATAAACGGCTCTCGGATCGGGGTGGCATATGGATTACCAAGGAATGAGATGTTTTCCGCTAATAAGAGGGAAAAGCCTGGCGAAAGAGGCGCCGACGCCAGTCCGCTTCTCCTTAACTTCTCTGGCCGTCTCGCGGAGCCTATTGATAGTGCCACTGAGGCCAAAATCGATTACCTGCAAATAGCACACTTTTTCACACGGTCCACCAATGTAAAGTACTACAAAAACGTTGCCTGCTATGCTCCAGAAGAGACTGTCTGTTGTCTGTTTTCATGCAGCCTGCCCTGACCTTCAGTGGCGAGTGTTCAGAACTGTCCACAAAAAGGATATTTTCGGGCTTAAGATCACGATGCACCACTCCCCGTTCATGGCAGTAGGAACAAGCGGAGAGAATCTGCCGCATCCACTCGCAGACCTGCAGTGTAGATGGACGGAGAACACATGCGAAGTTGAAACATATCATTTCATTAACTGTAAGAAACGATTGTGGCAGACGCAGCAGCATTACTACGGGCCTTTAAAAGTTATCCTAGTCATGCGTTTAAGCTCTCTGCCTCCTCATAACACACACAGATAGCTCAGAAGCCGCCATCTGTCCAGCCGAAACTTTTGCGCTGTTGCAACTGACTGCTACCTCTGTGAAAGAGAACAGTGTTTGTCTATGATGCATTAAGTATGGGTTCGCTAGTATCCTCTCTTGTGCACCACTTCTGCTCCCAGGCTAGTAGTCTCTTGACAGATATCATCAGAAAAGAAAAGCAAGTTTTCGCTACGTCCAAGGTCTTTGAGGGTACTGAAAACAATGGAGACTCGCCTGCTGCTCTGTCAGTGGGCTTCGCATCACCTCATAGTGCCTGACAATGCGGTCAAAGAGAGGTCCGCCCTTGCATAGTTCAATTATAAGATAAATCGTGTAGCCATCCTGGTACGTTTCAAATAGCTGCAAAACCCAACGAGATGTGACGTAGCGCCAATAAATTTCAGAGATAAGTTCATATAAGTTCATATAGTTGTTCATGACTCATCCCAAGCGTGCTTCCACAAGCCGACAAAGAATAGGGTCTTAACATGGGATTCAGAACTACTCATTTACCCTCATGATGTTCGGGTGGTTCAACGCCTTCAGCAGCTCCACCTCCGACTTAATCAACTCCCACTGCTCCGGCGACTGGATGGCTGCTCATGCCAAATCCCAATTACTACCCAGGAAAAAAATGAGAACTAGCGTAATGGTTTACCCTAGTTGGCTGAGGAGCGGGTTGAGGGAGAAGCGTAGCTCACCGATTGTTTTGCAAGCTCGGTTTGCGTTAGTCTTTCTATGCGTTACGAGTTGCACTTTGCCGAAACTGCCCTTTCCAACGACATTCCCAAACTTATAATCCTTGTACACCTGGCAGACGCCATGATGTGCTGGATACATTATGTGGGATGCGAGCTGCGTCCAAGACAAGCCGACTGGCTGAGCAGGTAGATTATATAATCCTCGTCAACAGTGCCCACCCAATGATACATATGAATGAACCATATGCGTACAGCTTGTGTAGGCGCAAAGTAGCAACCAGTAAGTTTTAAGTACTTGGTATCGAGTTCAAAATGATCTCGCCTTGAAAAACCCCAGCCCATGGAGTTCTGGCAAGCCAAGAGCTACCGTATAAATGGCAAACGTGCAACCGAAACACGTAATGTAGAAAATGATTCGTTGGCGAGAAAAGTGTTCATTGAGGATGTCCGAAAAAGTGATAAGTTAAGCCACTTTAGCACGTGCCCACGAAATTTCCCCAGTACTTGTAAAGACTGCTTTACGACTTCTCTGGGCGTCTAACGAACTGAGCTTTGAACATGAAGCATCTTTGAGTGCATATCAGTTGGAAGGTGTTCATACCTGGACACTTTGGTCAGACTGAGAGCAGGTCGGAGCAGAAACGGTGAGTCTGGATGGTTCAGAGGCTGTAAAAACATCACCACCCGGGCGGACCGGAACCTGTAGCCAAAAAAGGTGCACCGTCACACCGAAAGCAGTTTCTCTACCACTGGTGTGCGGCATCGGTACATGTTTTCAAGTGTGTTTCCATGGAGGCGTGTAGTTCAAAACTCTTTCTAAGCTAACTCACAGGAACCTCCGTAAACCTGCTAACCTGCAGTATCTAACTCTCCTCTGTAGCAGCAGCAAACCCTGCTTGTGTGTCTACTCGATGCCACAGCAACAGGATCAGCTAAATACGCATGAGTTACAGGCAGGGCGAGTAATTGGCCAAACACTTTGCCATTTAAAAAATCACCGACCCCTCTTTACTACTCAAAGTACATTGTTGGTGTCATCACATATCATAAAAAAACGGCTACAACCGCAAAAAAATTTCCAGCTCATTCTCATCATCCCTATGCATCTCGATTCCCCTCCCGTTTTCCTCGAGACTGCCGCTTTCCCTTCTTGCGCTCTCCATGCGACGTGGCACGCTGAGTCTCCTTTATGGCGTTAATAGTGTCATTGCGGACTAGGTCTTCTGGGACCTCCGGTGAGCAGCAGTAGAATAACCAGCAGCAGCTGGTGCATTCCTCTTCCTCTTCATGGAGGCTTGGCTCGGTTGCTACTGCTGGCGGAGCTTCACTGGGCGATTCTTTCTCCATAGGTGAGGGACCAGCCGAAACGCGAAAGGACATATCCAGCTCTGGCTGAGGTTGGGTTAGTGGCTGAAGTTGGGTTAGTAGCTGAGGTTGGATTAGGGGCTGAGGTTGGATTAGGGGCTGAGGCTGGGTTAGGGGTTCAGGTTGGGTTAAGGGTTCGGTTCCAAGGGGTTTCTGTTGGCTGGTCCTCCGAGGGTCAAGAGGCTCTCCCTTTCCAGATGAGTCTGCAATTCTTTGGCTGGCGTCGTTGCTGTCTCGAGTACTCTTCAACACCCGTTGCTGGGCTTTAGAGTGGCCCACCCACGTCTTTGTTCCCAATCTTTTGTCTTCTTTTCGAGATTGTCGCCTAAGCTTAACTGCAATAGTATGGAACGTTTCTTGGGCCCTACGCCTCATAGATAAGCCCCTCTTTTGGGAACTGGTAGAAATTTCAACACGAGTTGCTGCCTGCTGCCAGGAGGAGGGCCACTTAGGTTCTATGAGGCCGCTTACAATGACGCTGGGTCGGACTTCTGTGGTGCTGTGGGAGCGGTGAAACATATCAAGCAGATATAAATCTTCTTTTCCCCTTGGACGAGGAATGAAGATGGATTCCTCCGAACTGTCCGAATACCCCGCGTTTCCATCAATATCGCCTTCATGCGCATCCCCCCCAGACGGAACCGCAGAAAAGTCCAAATTCCTGTCTCTGGTGGAGCTACGCAGTGCCAGCCGGCGTGGCGAACTAGTTGCGTTGAGGGGAGCGCCGAGTGCCTCCAGCGTCACAAAAACAGGCTGATAAGCAGGCAAGCTAGCGCTGCAGCATTCCATGCCCCACCTGTTCCCGGTGCTGCTGCGGTACGGATACCCTCTCGCTCTGCTCACATCAGCCCAGGGGGAATAGTCACACAGAAATTCGTGAACTGCCTTGGAGCCAAAAACATTGTCAATTTCCAGAGGACCCGCTGACTTTCGATGTCTGTGGTGATGGTGCTTCTGCTGCTGCAGCTGCTGCTCGCTGCACTCCAAATGAGAGAGACTCAGCCCTAGGTGCTTGAAACGCGGCAGTCGCAAAGACCAAGAACGTCTGCCGCTGCTGCCCCGTTGGGTGCTGCTGTTACTGCTGGTGCGATTACTCTCGGCAGCCTCAGCACGGGGTTGCACCCGAAAAGTGCCGCAACTGCTAAAACGAAGGCTGTTGCCGCTGCACATCTTCCTGTCCCTGCTGCTAGGAGTTGCTGCGGAGCAACAGCGTAGTTCATCAGAACACCTAGCAGCGGGCTCTGAGGTTGCGCGTGCAGCAGCCAGCGGCCGCCTTTGCTGCGCGTGCAATACCTCGTTATCGTTGTAAAAAGTGACATCTGAATCCGAAAAATAATGGGAGAGCGGCGTATTGCCGGCGGTTGCTTCCCAAGAATGTGGAACGCGCCTGTTACGTCTCCATCTGTTGCTGCTGGTTTGCTCGTTATCGGGCAAGGTAGGGGAAGTTTCCGCGGGCTGAGGAGCAGCAGTAACAGCAGCAAGGCCACCATGCCTTCAGGTAGCCCAGATTCAAGTTCTGCTGCATCAGGAAGTGCTGTAATATACCATCATGCTCGAGACCCCACACGAGGTCTTACCCCCATCGCATAAGGTCTCGGCGTATGCAAGCGCCCAAAAAGAAAGACACGCAATATAGCCTCCGCCGCTACAGCCTAAACCCACTAGCTGCCCTAGGGAAGGCTACCTACACAGCAGCAGACCCTACCATCGGCAATGGCTATAGCTAGCTCTACTAAATTGCTTTTGCTTGTCCTACGCCTGTATCTATACCTTCTCCATACCCTCTCCACTTCTTGTGCAGCTAGCAACGAGCTATGACTTAACTCCAACTCAAGCGGGCTGTAACAACAGCCCCTTCTGCCTCCACAGACACGATAGAAGAACCATGTAAGGCAGGAGGCACTCCCGTACCTGTGGGAAACAGCACAGCACACTGGGGCAGGCGTATCTTAGCAGCAGCAAGCAGCAGCAGCCGGCTACTGCCGTCCAAGAGCAGTTCTCAGCTACCCATCTCTCTCTTCGTTTGCTAACAATGGCCTTTGCCTGCTTGAATATGCTGAGATGCGAGGTAAGGACGCCAGCAGGGCCAGCGCGGGCCAATTGTGCTGTTCGTATGGCTATGGCATAAAGGAAGTGTACACCGCAGGCACTGCCCTTTTCTAACCATCCCGTGAGACAATAATTAGGCTTTAAGGGCTTTGGGCTCCCAGTGCACGCTACACTCAGGGGTACCCTCCTCCAGCCGTAACACACGCACGCATATTTGTGCGGTAAAGACAGCAGAGATAACCGTGCATTTGTAATAAAAACAAAATGGGGGTTCTCCTGTACCTGAGTTGGCTGAGGATGAGAATGGCGTTTGCTGCGCCGAATGACCTTCTCGAAGTGGTGTGCGTGGTACTAAGCACAGACAGCAGAAAAGAGACAATGAGCACTGAACTGCGAAACTTAGAGCACACACAAGCCGAAAACAAGAATGGAATAAAAAGAATGCCGAAATATACGCCTGCAGGCAGCTTACCTGCTGCACTATGTCTTCAAAGGCCTCACGGTCTATCTCCCCGTCTCTGTCCGTGTCATAGTTTCGAAAGACTGCACCCAAACAAAAGTAAATGCACAGCCGAGAAACAGTGCAAGGCGAGGGTTGGAAATTCTTTAAAAGGATCCGCTTGGTGTCTTTTTAATACTTAAATAGACCTCATCTCGGGCACCCTTAGAAAGCTCGCCATACCTGCAGAGTACCACTCACGAGCCGGCAGGGGAACAACTGGCTGCAGCCGTTTGAAAATGAATTCGAGGCCCTGACAAGCCACATCAACAAACGCTAAACCTGAAATAAACCCCAATACCGAATGACTGCATGGAAACAAGCAGCCAAGCAAACAAGCCCAAAACACATGAGGAGAAAACACATATAGGGTTGGTAATTCTGAAGAAACCTAAGGATGAGCCTTCCACACAGACGGATACAGCGGTCTTGCTGATTCGGCCAGAAGCAACTATTGCTAAAGAAGCGGATGTACGAGCAAATTGCAGCGGCTTGCGTTTCAATGCATGTAGGAACTTACGGCGCCCGCCTGCATGAGATTGATTTGATTTTTACCGTGGCTTATTCCAACAAAAGCTTCGTCAATGAGGCGCTGCAACATCTGATCATTGTCCTCTTCAAAGGGATCTGCGATGCGGAGCTTCCCCTTATCGGAGGAAGACATTCTGGCTAAGCCGTTGTACCTCGTACGCTTTCTACGCCTTTGGAAGTGCTGGAAATTCAGCCAAAAGTCAGAAGACGTGAAGGTCCACTGATGATGATGGTGCGATGAATGCTTGGTACAATCCTGCACCCGATCCTCCCCTCTGTTCAGCCCCCAAAACACAAAACAACGCCCTGGCAAGTCGCAGGTTTTCAGATAAAAGACGATACGTCAGAGTGGCAGCCAAATGATAAATAGACCACGTAAAGTGAAATGTGGGCTCAAGTGCCCAAGGCTACTACGGTTAGCGGCTTAGCACAGTGACATGTTGCTCCTGTTGCCAGATCAATCCGTCAAGAGACATCTTCGCAAAATGCAAGAGGTAGAAAAGCTACGGAGCATGCAGACAACATGGAAGCTCTCTTCTCCAGGATGGGGGATCATCAGTTTGGTCAACGAGCAAGCAGAAGAGTAGCAGAAAGCGAGATAAGCAACATAGAATGTTGCGCTCACGCTCTCATCCTAACAAAAAGCACAAGAATGCCTTTAGGTCTCTACAGTCCCCAATTCCACTTTAGACGGAGCAGCGACACCCAGGATTGTTACCTTGCTAGTGAGAATGGCTGCTGGTGGTCTGGTTGCAGGGCTATGGCAGCCGCTTTCAAAGATCTTGAAGCGTCAATAGACTTTAAAAAAATAGTAACGCATTTTTAATAGTCATAAAGAAATTCATTCTAATAAATTACTGCCTGTACACTTTAATGTACAACGGCGCATCAGGTGACCCACAACCTCAATCTAGTTCGTGTGGTGCGACGCAGTAGGTACCTCTCTGTATTTTGGGGCTTGCTAGTAATTTAGAGCCCATAATTCCTTCCTTCATTTAAACATTTCCGGTCATTTCTTGTCCAACCGCTTTCATAGATCCCAGGTTTTTTTGGCAGCTTCTCCTAACTTTCCACTGTTGCAGCTAAGCTCCTCCTCGTTACGAGCAACGCGGTCCTCACACAGTCGATAGTCTGTTTAGAGTAAAGCAAGTCCCGTCAGACGTGGGGGCCCCTTTTCTGCGGCATCGGCAATCGTTGTTCACAGGCGGCTCCTGCCGTTCTCTTGATTTTCAGCTAGGCCTGCACGCAGGTGACTTCTTCCTCAGCGAATGGCACTTGCGTCTCTCTCTGGGCCTCCCTGGGGAAGCCCCCCGGTTCGTCTTCTGAATCCCGGAGGCGGTAGCATATCTTTCGTTGGTCCTTCTTCACCTGTACTCCAGGAGGGCACACGCGATACCTCGCCTCACCTGGCTCCTTAAGCCAGGCTAGGTAAGCGTAGGTCTTGTTTCTGGCCCACCTCTTTGTTCTGAGGAGTGATTTGTTTCATGCGTAAACATCTTGTTGCAGTGCAAAAGTTGAGAGGTACGCTACTGCGGATAGGTTACGAAAATCCCTGTCTCGATCTGCAGCTAGCTGGTTGACGTGCTGCAGCTGGGTGACTGAGTCGTCTCTCTCGAAGCCGAACTGTGAGATTCCGTTTTTCAATGCTGCCTATGGAGGATTTCCTGGCTCTGTGCCTGCCGTAGAAACTAGCTGTTCCCAACTTCTGCCTCTGTGGCTGGCCCCTTCACTATGCATGGAGTGTGGGTGGGCTGTACTCTAGGCCTTCTGTGCCCACACCCCAGATGGCACATTTCCGGGACTCCTCCGGATTTGTAGGTCCTCAGCTTCCTTCGTCTGTCAGCTTGGAAGCTGGAGGCGCACGCTAAGTGTGTGGCAACACAGCGAAACTGAGCGCGACTCGGCCGCCTGAATCCGAGCTATCCTCCCGTGCTGCAGATAGCTCCTTCGACGCTACCAACTGCGGCTTTATGGTCTAAAGCTCTTTCTCTTTTGAATGCTGGGTCCCGCATGACGCACCCCACAGCCCTCCTAGTGGTGCAACGAACAGAGTAAATGGTCTAGGCCCAAGAGTATACGATCCCCGCCTCCCGCAGTTAGGAGCGAACACACAGTTCCACAATAGTAATTTCTAGGAAGTACGCCCCCAGCTATCGTTCCCCGTAGAAGCACGAACGAGCCTGGATCCTGGGGAAGCCCAAGCCCTAAAGCTACTTTTTCAAGACAGAGTATTGGAGGCGTATAGGGCTGTGCTGTATGCGACCTTGACTCCTTCATAGGATCTCTTAAATCACAGTTTAAAAATTTTTTTGGGTCTTATAACAAAGCCCGATTTGGCGTTGCAGAGGGACAGGCTTTGAGAACCCCTCATCCTCCCCGCAGTTGCATCCCTTTGGCACCTAACGGCCCAAGACAAGAGCGAGAAAGGAACCGCCAGAAATTGCTAGAAATTGGAGCACTTGACACTCTCTAAGAATCTGCGCAAAAATCCGAAAACTCTTTCTAGCGTTTACTGATTGAATGCGGGTCCCCTCTGAAGGCCAGCAGAGCAACACAAAGCTAAGTGCCTATAGTGGAAACGCTACAGGAATATACCTTTCTGTTGAATTTCTTTTCAATAGAAGGCCCTATTCCCCTATGCGTCTTTCTGATAAAATAAAACCTTGTAGGCTCCAGGCTCTTAAAAAACAAATCTCGGTCAACCTTGTAAGAAGCAGGCGAAAAGAAATTCCAGATACTTAAGAACCCCAACATAAGAAGCGACTTCATTAAAGGCCCCACACCCTAAACCCTGAAACTTGTCCAGGCAGACAAGAGACAGCACAAAATGAGACGATGTAGCAGCACGTATCTCTCCGTAGTCGAGTAGAGACAGGGAAAAAGAGACGGAGAAAGATAATGCCGCGTGCTTGTTTTCAGTAGAATACAGACAAGATGAAGGAGACAGAGAAAGATAAAATATCTCGCCCCGCTTTCTAGCAGTGTAAAGACAAGATAAAATACTCAAAGACAGACACTGCACGTTGCATCCTCACCTGACTGAATTCTATAGCACATATGTAATTTGGATTAAACCTCAGCATCCTCAAGACGCCTTAATTCAGCAGTTTCCTTTTCCTCTCCGCTACTGCCATCGGAGGAGACAATGCGTCTGCCCGAACAGCAGCCGAGTGTCCTCAAGCACATCAAGACTTTGCAGCAGGAACGCATGTAGGTGTCTTTCCGGAACGCACGCTTCTCGAGGAGGCGTACTGTAGGCACACGACACATTCCATACACCCTAAACCAACACAGACACCCCACAGAAGGAAAGGTGCAGACCTGAGAAAATAACGCTGAATATACTAGCCCTAGTACTTTGAGCCTATGGTCTAGGGATTCAGGTTTAGGACTTGCACTTACTCTGCCAAGTGTATCGTCTTCGCAATGCAGAGGAAAGGCGAGAGAAAGAAAGGCTCGTTGTCCGAGGGGATATCTTCCTGAGCGCCACTGCCAAACCTTAAACCCTAAAACCTAAACTCTCTCGCTGAAGTGGACTGGAGTGTATGTCTAATACCCTATCATTAGACACAGGATGATGTGCAGAAAAAAAGGAGCCTTACAGGACGGGACGGTAAGTGGATGCGTAGCCGATACCTCAACTTCTCGCCTTGCAGCCGTACGTACGCCCCAACGCCGCCAACACCAACACGAACACCGGCAACAGCAGCAACAACAATCGCAGCAGCAGTAGCAACAAGGGTAAGAATCTTTCATGCCTATTGAGCTCTCACAGCCAGAAGCATCCCCAGCACCTGGAGGTCAAACGCTAAAACATAAACCCTAGTGTATGTATGGGTGCAATCCGTCTTCGCCTCCTCCGCCGGTGCAGGGCTTCAACCAGCCAAGATTCTGCGATGACGTGGAGCCAGACGGGCCTTAGAGGCAAAGCTACAGGGGGTTGATAGCTCGCTCGCGGCTGTTGCTTTTGCCTGCCAGCGAAAGGGGCTGCAGCAGCAGCTGCTGCCGTCTCTCTGGAATAGTGTCTCTTGGCTGCCGCAAGGGACCACAGCAATGGTAGTGCCAATCGCGCGGTGTGCACTAAGACCGCTGCTGCTGCTCCACGGGGTTGTTGCTGCTAATGCAGCAGCCGTCGCTGCAGCTGCTGTTGCTGCTGCTGCCTTCTTCGCTGCTGCATCCACACGTCTGCGATTTCTCGAGGGGCAAACTGCAACGGCTGCCGCAGTGACTGCTACCAGCAGACCTGGGTTTTCACCGAGGGAGTACAGCAGCAGCAGCAGCAGCAGCAGCAGAACGAGCAGAAACAGCAGCAGGACGAGGACGACGCGTACAGCTATCATCTACACAGCCTAGGCCTCCTTGCCGCTGCAGAATGCAGCAACGGCCCTAGGCTGCTGTTGCTGTGTGCTAACCTGCTTTAAAGCCGCCATGCGGAGCTAACATTTAACTCCGACTAATCGGTGTGCTTTGCCTTCAATGTTCCTCTTAACGAAAACTAACAGCAAAAAATACAGTGAGTGGCAGGCAAAGAGGCACTCCTGTGCTTACACTAAACCCGACGCCTTCCGCATTGGTTACTCCACCCTCGCCAACTGCGAAGATCAACCAGGTACTTATCACGAATTTACCTTTACCGTATGCAAAGCGAAGTGCCTTCACTGTAAGTTGTTGAAGCAATTGTCGCACCATCAATCGGCTTTCGATAGGATTCACAAGCATCGTCGGCGCACGTGCAGCAACTGCGAGTAAATATTGTCACGCTGGGTCGGCTTTGCCGGTAACGAGAAAGGAACAGACTTAGCAACGCTTTGGACCTGTAACAGCTCCATCGTTGCTGACCAAATCCGTCAGTGATGAAAACAACGCGCATTTGCTGCCCTTTTGTGTAAAGCTCATGCATTTTGGATCCGCTGAACAGAGCATTTGGCAGAAGACATAGCTCTGGGTTGCTTCGGTCCTGAAAGGCTCGCCAGTGTTGCCAAAGTTGGCGCGTAAGCACTTAGGGCAACCCAGGCGGATGGAGGAATGTACTGAAGAACTTGCCGGCCTGATATCCTTGACAGCTGCATCCCTCTTCAGATAGCACTTTTTAGTTTGATCAAACTGACTCCAAATGCGGCAGTCCGGCTGTAAGTAGCAATAATGCACACAGTCAGCGATACTGTTGGAAGACACATTGAACATATCCCCACCCTGGCCTACGTATTCATAGTTTGTATCGCAGAAACTCGACGTAATAGCCCTTGTGCACTTCTTCATCCCCCCGGACCAGTTGGGTTTAGCTTTGAGAATACTTGAGACCACTGCAGGCTTCAAAAAGCATTCGCCTGTACGATGATCGAAAGTAAACATCTTGCAGTCGACGTTTTTCTGGCACTCCACTTGACACGCAGCGGCAGTCTTCAAGTAGACCTTCGTAATATTCCAGCCGTTTTGCAACCAATGGTTGCTTTTAATGCACGCGGTATCGACGGCGCCGCAGTTCGATTTGCCGGACACGAGGTTGTCATCATATACATTTTTATTTTCGCCAGAGAGCATATAGCATTTTGCTTCTTTCAAGTTATATGTGAATCGCGTGCACATCTCCATCGACTCGCATCTTCGTGCACACTCCTCTGGATTATTAGTTTTCAGGGCCCATAGAAGCCCCTTGGTAGTGTCGTACCCCACGCCTTGCCGGAAGCATGTCGAGCAGGTAGGATATCCAGAAGTAAAATTGTTATTAGGATAGTAGTCATACATGCCTGCCTCACTTGACAAAAAGCAAGATCCGTTGGATTTCTCGACAGAGAAAGTCTTGCAAAACGATTCCTTTTTGCAAGCATCTCTGCAAGCTGCGTATCCACTTTGGGTTACTTTCTTGGGCGGCTCAAAACCAGATCCGCGAACCGCAAAGTTCGGTAAGTCGCATGCTTCAGAACAATACTTCGGTCCAGCAATTAAAAATGAAGCGTCTGCTTGTCCAGTAGTTGTATCGTACAGGTAGCATTTCCGTTGTTGTCCGGCGAACGTAAAGTAATTGCAATTGGTTAATGCCTGGCACTTCAACTGGCATTCTTCCACTGAAAACTCCGAGCCTTCAAGGAAACTCGCGATAACGTTCCCACGAGTTTCTTTGCCGTACTGGAAGCACTTGTTGCAGAACTTGGGGCCCGAAATAAAATTGTTGTTCCATTCCTTCTTTGTCTCGGCCAAGGCAATGTTAAAATGGCACTCTTTTGTCCTAGCGTTATACGCGTATGCCTCGCAGGCTGGATCAGCCTCGCATGCATTTTGGCAAGACAGTGCGTCGTCTTTCTCATTGGTTGCAAACGGTCCGGCGTCTGTTTTATACCTCACTCCCCTCATTGCACACTCTGAAGCGCCTATGGATGCATACAGCTTGTCGATGGAGCACAGCTCGTTGGTGCCACTAACGTGCTTCTCGGCGGATTCAACCTCGAACACGCCTTGTGCAGCTGGATAGAGGTGGCATACCTTTGTCTCCTTGTTGTAAGTAAACGCTCGGCATTTGGAATTCATTATGCACCGATCGTGACAGAAAACCAAAGTGAGTTCGGTGTTGCTGGATAACGGTGGGGCACTCGTAACCACCTTGGCATCCTCCTGGTAACAGCTGGTGTCGCAATTTCTGGGACCGGTATCGTCTGCTTGTTCCGAAGACTTAACGACACTACCACGTTGGGGCTTCAGATAGCAAATACCGGTTCTCTTGTTGTAAGTGTACCACTGGCACCGTGGATTTTTCATACAGGTCACGCGGCATGCATCGGTACTGGTGATGCTACGGTGTATAGCCAGGTTGCTGTGTATGTAGCCCGAGTAAGCGGTAAAAATACATGGTCCGGCAGCTTCGAATGACTTCCCTCTCTGTACGCAGCTGGATGCTGGCCCACTCACGGCATCAGGATCTTCTGTATGACCCCAAAAGCTTGAATGCGCGGTACATGCACCAGTGCTCTTCTTCCAAGTAAAGGCTCGGCAGTTCGAAAGAGCCTGGCACATAGCCTGGCAGACATTTGCATTAGGGACATTACCAAGTGTGGACGCCACTGCACTACTCCGTCGCTTATTATTTTCGAAACATGAGGTCTCGCAGTTCGGCAAAACAACCTTCGAACCCTCTTTCCTGGTGAGCCCCTTCAGTTCCGTAACCAAAGTACACATCGACTTGGTCGAATCAAATACTGCAGCACTGCAAATAGGGTTGTTTTTGCACACAATTTGGCATTTGTCTGCAGTAGCAACGCCGCGATGCGCAAGATAAAATTTCGAGTTTGTGCCAGCGGTCATATTGTCAACGGCGCACAAGTTCTCTTGGGCTAGTTCATCCAGTCGGTAATCCGAAATATTTTGTCCAACGATGCTTACTTCCATTAAGAAATTTGCCCCGTAACTTGTGGGCACGGAACGCAGCTCATAGTATGGGGAACCCCACTGCGTCTCCAGCATGCCCATAGGCGCCTCAACAGAAGTGGTGATTTCGACTTGGCGCTGCTTGAGACTTCTCCATGCCAATGCTCTTTCAGCAGGCAACACGCCAAACAAAGCCGCCAACAGCTTCAGCTTTAAGGACGCCATTGTCTCGAGCTACCACACACAGTCGATAGCCACGATCAAGGAAAAGAGTCTGCGGAGATCTGCGGCCGTAAACTATCCGCTAATAGTAAAAAATGTACGGGATGACGCCGCGACCTATTTAAAGGGAAAGTTTAATGGGGATTGATGCTGCTGAAAAAAGACGAAAAGAACGCTGGGAGGAGAGTGAAGTTCCAAAAGGTAGAGATTATCGATGCTGAGTATGAAAAGCCACAGGAAATAAATCAGTAGAAAAACCAGCAGCTTATTCAAAAGGGGAAAACTGTTGAAAACTGCGAGGCATAGCTACGGTGAGCACTGCTCAAAACAGCAGGAACATGGGGGAAAAGAGTCGATGCTCCTCACGAAGTTGGGAAGAACATCTAGCCCTTCGATAGGAGGAAACATGAATTGCAGCTGAAGATGCAGCAGCATATCAATATTTGAGGACCAGCAGCAGTAGCTTGCTAAACGCTCACACAGCTATTCCTGTGCTGCACCTTGCTGGGATTGTGTGCTCAGGTATTGGGGACGTGTGCAGCTAGCTGCAGAACCACTGGTTCAGTGCAGGTTATCAAACAAAGAAGCTTTCCACAAAAGAAATCCTTTAAATTCTTCAAAGTAAAATAAAATTATTGACAGGCATTTTGCTATCTATGCGGCTTTAATAGGACCATTGGAGCCATTAGGGGGTTCGTCTAAGTTGTGTGAGAACCCACTCGGAAAATAGGGCCCAGTAAAAGCATTTGTATTGCTGCTCACCTTTAAAACCAATTAAAGCCAAAAATACTTTTAAAAATTAATATAAGTATTAGTAACTGGTAGAAAGATTGCAATCAAATGCTTTCTGCGGTGCAACATAAAGGCCATGTGCGACCTAGAGAAAGTGCTCTACAACTAGCTGAACGGACCCAAGTCCTCGACTCCGACTGCACTAGGACGCCCTTAAGGAAACCGAACAACTTTAACACTTTGTCCGCAAAAGCCTTAATTTGAGGTGTGAAGTCCCGTTGAACGCTCAGACGTAAGCCATGGCCATTATCCGGTATTTTTCCTGTTTTCATTGAAGTGCACAAGCCTCCCGACGAGGCCTAACGAGATATGAAAAAACCCAAGGCACGAAAATTATTTGTAGTTACTGTATTCAATGCTAAAACCTAATAGTTTTTGAAGTATTTTGAGCTTATGAAACGAAGGGAGCTTATCTTTATACCGCGGCTCCAAGAACGTGCGTTTAGAAAGAAACGAGTCCTCTCTGTTTCACCTGGAATTCTTCTTTTTCATGCCCGGAAAAAGAATTTAAAAATTATGTTTTTAGTTTTTCCTTTACGAGTTACGCATAAAGGGAGTGGGCTTTATATTTATACAGGCTGGGAGTTCTGCCGAAGCTCCTCAAAGGCTAGCTAAGCGATCTGTAGGGGAGCTTAAAATGATTTGTTGTCGCTCTACAGCCTATCCGTACTGTGTTTCTCTTGGACCCTATTGGGGACCCTTAAGGGGACCCAAGAAAGCTTGGTAGACCCGGTTTGCGGGCTCCCTGACACCCTAGGGGCCCCCGCGGCTAACGGACCTATTGTGCTGTCATACAGTCTCGGCCAGAGCCCCGCCGCTCTTGGCCTTGATGATATCAAGCTGCTCCCTGATTGTGTTTGAAAGCTGAAGAGTGGAGAGCAATGCCTCCCTCAGTTCAGCCTCCCTCTTTAGCACATCTTGAGGAGACAGGTTTATACGCGCACGGTGCTGCAACAGCAGCAGATGCAGAAGCAGCCGCAGCAGAACCATCAGCAACTCCAGCTGTTCCAGCAGAAGCAGAACTGAGGGACTGGTTCTTTTGCGGTCTCCACAGGGCCGCCGTAGCAAAAGAAAGCGCTGAGGCTTTGAGTTTAGAGTTTAGGGTTTAGGATTTACTGAGGGTGGAACGGCGCCGATGCCGGGGAAGACAACGCGATATTTCCTGTAAAGCCGAGGATATTCATAAGACAGAAACACCTGAAGCACACAAGCCAAAAGCTTTTGTTGTTGTTGCTGTTCCTGTTGCTGTTGCTGTTGCTGTAGCTGGTGTTGTTGCTGTTGGTGTTTTTGCCGCTGCTGCTGCTGGCGGTTTTGAGTTTTCTTGCTTATGTGGTCGTTGGGGCCCCAAGGCGCTCTAGAGGCCCTCTGGAGGTGAGACCTCTGCTGGCCCTGAGGCCTCCAGGGAAAAGCTAAGCGCTAGGCCTCACATGCATGGGCAACTTTTTAATAATTCTATTGTCTGAGGAGGAGACGCTGCAAAGGAGTTGGTTTGAATTAAAGGAGACGGCTTGGTACTTTAGATTGAGATGCAGAGCAGCGGCCCAGCAGTTTGCTTGTGCGACTTTTCGTAGCGCTTCCTTTCTTGCTTCTACCTTGCCCTGCTGTAGCAGCAGCAGCTGCTGCTGCTCCTCCCACTTTTGCTGACACCTGAACGCCGCAAGGTACTGTCTCTTCGCAGCACACTCCTGATGCTGCTGCTCTAGCTGTTCCAAAAGAGACACAGGACGGAGACGCCGGCTGATGCTGCTCGTAGGTCTTGGGCCTACCCTGCTGCTGCTGCTGATGAGCCGCGGCTGTCGGACGAGTTGGTGCAGGCTGCTGCTGCTGCTGCTGAAAAGAGACAGCGGCATGCGATCCCTGCTGCGCCTTCCTGCCCATGGGAAGATCGACCCTGTACACTCCAGCTGCTGGTCCTGCTGCTGCTGCTGCTGCCAAGCAGCAAAACCAGCAAGGGTGGCCTCCCTGTCTCTCTCCGTAATGCTGCAGCGTCCCGTCCCCAGGCTGCACCGTATCTCCACAGGTGTGGGTGTAGCCTCGACAACAGCGGGTGTCTCCTCCTCGTTATCGTCTCTGCTCTCTACGGGGCCTTCACCTAAGTTGACTTGCTGTGACAGCAGCGCAAGCCAATCATGATCTGCTGCTGCTGCTGCTGCCATCCACGCAGCCATGCTGTTTCTGGGGTCTCCTGTTGCTGCCTCTGTTGCTGCTACTGCCACCGTTGCTGTTTTAGAGAGCCCTTTGGGGGCGGCTGCCTCTGCAGCTGCTGCTGCCTCTGTTGCTTCTTTAGGGGGCCCGTCAGGGGCTGGTGCTGCTGTTGCAGAGGCTTTATGGGGCCCCTGCATGCAAAAAGACACGCTCCTCCTGCCCCCGATAACAGCAGATGAAGGCCTCCTGTTGTTTCCTCTGCTGGTGCTGGTGCTGCTGCTGTTGCTTTGGGGAGCCCCTTGGGTTTCAAGGCCATTTTGCTGCTGCCACAAGTCGAGCTCCTGCAGCAGCCTCCCCAGCGATTCATGTGTCTGTTGTGCTGCTGCCGCTGCTCCCCCATCTGCTGCATATATTGTAGCAGCAGCATGTTCTTCCTCTGCAT
>NPHX01000265.1:33133-53732 GCA_002271815.1 Eimeria falciformis | reverse complement strand
CTGCTGCTGCTGCTGCTGCTGCTGCTGCTGCTGCTGCTGCTGCTTGTTTTGTTGCTGCTGTTGTTGTTGCTGGTGCTGCTGGTCCTGATGTTGCTGCTGCTGCTATAAAAAAGTTGAGGCAACAGCTGTTGCTGCAGCAACAGCTGCTGCTGTTGCTGCTGCTGCTGCTTGCAGCCCGCGGGACGTTTGCTTCGCGTGGTGAGCCTCAAGAAGGGAAAGAGCGGCAAAAAGACAAAACAGACGCCATTGCAGCACTGAGGTCAGGCTGTCTCTACAGCTCCACCCTAAAGCAAGTGTCAACAGGAACCACGCCGCAATCCAGCTGCTGTCTCATGTCTCCTTTTCTGCGTGCCTCTCCAACGCAACGCCTGCTGCGTTTACTGTTGCTGCTGCTGCCGTTGCCGCTACTGCTGCTGTTGTTGCTGCTGCTGTTGTAGCTGCTGCTGTTGCTGCAACTGCTTCTGTAGCTGTTGATTTTGCTACTGCTGTTGCCGCAGCTGCTGCTGTTGCTGCTGGTATTGCTGCTGCTGCTGCTGCTGTTGCTGCTGCTGCTGCTGTTCGTCCGCTAGGCGTCGTTAGGGGGAATTTGGTTAAGGCAGAAGGCGCGTTTCTGTGTCTCTGTTTAGCTCTCTCTGTTATTTTCTGTCTGTTATTTTCTGTCTCTGTTAATTTCTGTCTGCCTATTTTTGTCCCCTTTTACTCTTCAGGCGTCTGACTGTAGAGCTTAGGAAACGCCTGGCTGAGATGCCTTCGGAAAACTGGTAGTGTCTGTTTTTGTGTCTGTCACTCTCTGTCTCTTCCTGTTTCCGTCTGCCTCTTTCGATCTCTCTGTCCGTCTGTTTGTCTCTTTATATCTCTGGCTCCTGTTTTTGTTTGTCTCTCTCTCTCTGTCTTCTTCTGCTTCCTACTGACTCGTAGTTTATCTGCAATAACTTCTGTTCTGGGTTTAGCTGTGGAGCTTGCTGCACATGCAGCTGGGCCGTCTCTCCCTTTCATCTTTCTCTCTGGCAGCTGTCTCGCTTGCTACAACCGTCTAATGCTGTCTCTAAGCCACCTGCCGTTCTGCCAGCTGTCTCCTTTCCGTGCGTCTCTCTGCCATCCGTCCCCTTGCCATCTGTTTCCTTTCCGTCTGTCTCTCTGTACATCCCCAGCCTGGACTCGAGCGCTCCCGACAGAAGCACGCGGCGCTTGCTGACGTTCAACAGCAGCAACAGCCTGAGCAGCAGCAGGCAGCAGTCTCTCGCTGCTGTCTCCGGCGCTGTCCAGGGAGACAGCAGCAGCAGCAACAACAACGCATGCAATGACGCAGCAGATGGCCAGTCCCATTGCTGCTTCTTCCCTGAAGACGAGTTAGCCTTTGCTGCTGCTGCTGCCGGGGAAGGCGAGTGGGGAGGAGACGGCAATTTGAGTTTTGTGCAGTGGCTGGCGAGGCTCGAAGTGCTTGAGGCCCTGAGGCACATTCTACAGGATGGAGTTTGTCTCTCCATCAACAGCAATCGCAAAGTAGAAGCCATGCTGATTCTCAAGGTAGCTTTTCCTCAAGTGTCTGCGCTAAAGAGCAGCAGCGCATGCAGCCCCTGCTTCTTTTCAGCTCTCTTTCCACGCACTGCACGTCAGCGGACAAAAGGCTCTCTTCCTTTCTCTAGACGTCACAGCTCCTATTGCTGCCTGGAGCTCCTGGTGTATGCGGCAGTCTATCTAAGCCTCAAATGTTGCATGCAGACGGCGTTTAAGAGTGCTAAGGCAGAGCCTGGAGAGACGTTAACGGTGGGGCTGGCTGCATGCTTTTTCTTGTGGAGTATTGCAGGCGCTGCTGAAGAGATACCGACACGAAAGGAGACAGCAACTAGCCAATGCAGAGGGGCTTCCCACTTCCCGTGAGGCCGCCCTGCTGCTGCTGCTGCTGGCCCCACGTCCTTTGCGCTGCATGCGTCTCGTTTGCATGCATGCACTTGTTGGCTTGGAGACTCCTTTTGCTGTCTCCTGCCGCAGGCTCTTTTGCCATCAGCTGCAACGCAGCCCTAACGCCCCAGTCAGCTGGGCCAGAGAGAAGACGCAAAGGCAAATCTGTTGTGTAGTTTTCAAAGCATGCAGCCAACAAACCCATGATGAAGAATTGCAACAAGCAACCGCAGCAAAAGACCTCGCAGCTGTTCTGGGGGAAGCAAAGACAGACAATGTCCCTCTGCAGCAACAGCTGCTGCTTCTGCTACTGGTGCATGCGTTTCAACCAAACGCACCTGCTCGGACGCCTACGTTCCATAGCATGAAACACATGTCCTTCTATCAACACTTTCCAACTAGCTAGCTAGCTAGCTGCTCGACCAGTTTGCTGGCTAGCTAGCCACAACTAGCTAGCTGAGCCCGCGGGCCTCCCAAGGCTCTGGGAGTCTCCTAGAGGAATATGTTTGAGAAGAGACAAACAAAAAGACACTCTGAGACAGTGGCTACATGCATGACATGCACGCATGCAAGTGTCTCCTTGTTGCTTGCAAAGAAAGCCCCAAACCCTAACCGAGAAGATTAAGGACTTCCTGGGTGGCCTCGCCCAGAGACACATCCGGCTGCACGCGCTCGTTCAGAGGGGGAAGCTGCTGCTGCAGCTGCTGCAGCAGATCTCTCTCTTGCTGCAGCTGCTGCCTGCTGCTGCTGTCCGAAAGAAGCGTCCCAGCGGCAACAACCAGCTGGTAAAACAATTGAACATCTGTTTCCTTCCGCATGCATTCCACGATAAGCCGACATAGCTGCAGCAGCAGCACCAGCAGCAGCAGGAGTCTCATGATACAGCAGCGGAAGCAGCAGCAAATACCAGCAATTAACATCCGACACCCCAAACGCCGTCGCCGCTGCTGCAGCAGCAGCAGCACGAGCAGCAGCAGCATTAGCAGCAGCAGACCTGTGTTCTGTCTTGTTGAGAGAGAGAGTGGGGGCCTAGTGAGTTCGAGGAGACAGCAAAATTCAAGAGGAGACCGACGAACGCTTGGCGAGACGCACGGCCTTGGACAGACAGGGCAGCAGCTTGCTCCTTTGCAAAGCTTAAAAGCTGAGGAGACACATGCATGCATGCATGCATCCAAACGCGCATGCAACGTTCAGTGCCTTTGGTAGCCGAGTTACCACAAGGCCAAGAAGAGACACTCAAAAGATTTTACCACAAGAGATAACAATAACACAACAGAGACGGACAGAGAGAGAGAGAGAGACAACTAGATAGAGACAGATAGAGACACAGAGAGAGATAAACGGGGAGACAGAGAAACAGAAAGTTATAGAGACAGAGAGAAGGAGACACATAGAAAGGGACAGAGAAAGAGACGTAGAACGAGAGAGACATAGAGAGACAGAAAGAGAGACAGGAAGAGACAGAGACCTGGGTTGCATGCTGCAGCATAGTTGCTCTGTTTGTGGGGAGGACAAACAGATTCGCCGCGTAACGCAACCCGCAAACCACAAGACCCGCAGGAAGTTGCTGCTGCTCCTGCTGCTGCTGCTGCGCGGCAGCAAGTGTCTCCTTGATGCGGTTCAAGGCCAACAAAACAAAGTCCCAACTGCTCAAAAAACACAACCAACACAAGCACTGTGCATGCGCGCACAGTGCATGCATGCATAGTGATCCATGCAGAGTACATGCATGCAAAGTGCATGCATCCATAGTGATGCATGCAGTGTGTCTGACCCATTGTTCTGTGTTTTCTTAACGGCCAAGGAATACTGCGGGTGAAGTGCAAAAAGACGCCACAAATCCAATACGGCCAGCTGCATGCGAGGAGGGAAGAGAGACAGTCGCATCATCAACACGTGCATCTCGCTGTCCCTAAACAGCAGCACAGACACAGCTATCCACGCACATGCTGCTGTTGCTGCTACTACTACTACTACTACTACTGCGGCTAGAGACACCCAGAAAAAGATAGAGAGACACCCAGAGATAGACAAGCACACACAGAGAGAGAGAGACACACACACAGAGGGAGACATGCAGAAAGCCAAGAGGAGACAGAGACAGACGGACGGGGAGCCTTGCTTCAACAACTGCAACAGCGGCAGCAGCACTAGCAGCAACAGCAGCACAAATTAGCAGCCTTAGTATCATTTAATGGTGCAAGAGACAGACAGACGGGAAAAATGTACCTAAGTGTCTCCTTAAGATAATTTTCACTCCGAAACTTTTGCAGCGCAGCCACGAGGTAACCTTCATCCAACTCAGACAGCTTTGCCTGCAGCAGCAGCAGCAGCAGGAAGGAAATAGCAGCAGCAGCAAGGAGCAAATAGCAGCAGCAGCAAGAAGAAAATAGCAGCAGCAGCAAAAGCAGCAGCAGCAGCGGCAAACCTGATGGTCAGAGCTCTTCAGTGTCTGCTGGGCCTCAAGGAGACCCTTTTCAAGCCCCTCCCGATTGGCCTTGGAGAAGGAGACACACTGCAGCACTGGCAGATGTTTCTGTTTTCTGGTGCTCCTGCTTGCTGCAGCAGCAGCAGCAGCAGCACCAGCAGCAGCAGAGGGGACCCCTGAAGAGCCGCCAGCATTAGCGTTTATAAAGGAGACAATTTGCGGCAGAAAAGATTTGTGCAGTCCCTCGCGGGCTGCAAAGGCCTCAGCAACCACCAGAGGGTTTTGCCCCCAGCTGAGAAGAAACAGCGCAATACACACCCAGACTCCTAGGTCCTAGCTGGCTAGCTAGCTAGCCGTGTAGACAGCTGCTAGCATGCTGCTGTTATTGGCCTTCCTGCCGCTAGCAGCTATCTGCTAGCTAGCTAGCAGCTAGCTGGCTGGGGACGCACTTAAAGGGCAATTTCTTGAAGGTTCCACCCTCGCCCATCTCAACATCAAATACAAAATCGTATTCTCCTGCAGCAAAGAACTGCAGCAGCATCAGCAGCAGCTGCTGCTGCGGCGTTGAGGCCCTCGAGTCTCTCCTTTAGTCGTCTCCTGCCCTGCCCCGTCTCTGCAGAGCGGAAAACCCGGATCTCCAGTAGCAGCAGCAGCAGCACTAGCAGCAGCAGCAGCACTAGCAGCAGCAGCAGCAGCATTAGCAGCAGTAGTTTACATCGTCTCCTGGGAAACGTGGCCTTGTTTTGCGATTTGCAAGAGGATTAAGGGCATGGCCAACAAAATTCCACTGCTGCTGCTGCTGCTGCCAACCCAAAACAATTGCCTCGTCGCCGCGCCGACAAACCTGCATGCGCACAGGGACACTCCTGCTGCTGCTGCTGTCTCTCCTGCTGCTGCTGCTGCTGTCTCTTCTACTGCTTCTGCTGCTGCTGCTGCTGCTATTGCTGCTGTCTCTCCTGCCGCTGCTGCTTACGACCAATTCGCCGTCTTTTGCTCCTCGCCGTTTCTGCATGCACGAGGAGAGCAGAGAGACGCTGCCGCTGCTGCTGCTGCGGAGACAGCCGAGAAAGGCAGAGAAAGCGTTGCAGAGTCATGGAAAAGGGAGACAGAGAGAGACACACAGAGACAGAGAGAGACAAAGAGAGACAGACAGGAAAACACAGACAGAGAGAGACAGAGCGATTGCCAGAGAGAGATGAGACAGATGGGAGAGACAAACACAGAGAGACACAATGTAATAAGTTGCTGCGTCTCCCTGCCTGAATGTCTGCTTCGGTTGGTAGTGTCTCCAAATCGAGCTCCTGCCCTTTCTGCTCTTTGGCTGAATCTCGGCTCTGCAAAAAGTAGGCACATAACACACCAATGCTGTTGCTGCTGCTGCTACTGCTGTCTAGATCGCTGGTGTTGCTGCGCTTCCTGCAGCAGCAGCTGCTATAGGCAATGGAACCTTTGCACGCTCTGCAGCTGAAGCTCTGCCGTGTGCTGCTGCTGCTGCTGCTGCTGCTGACGTACGGTCTCCATAGCTGCTTTTGCTGCAGCAACAACCTCGGGCGGCAGCGCTCGAGCCTCATCTGCTGTCCACACCCTGAGCAGCAGCAGCAGCAGCAGCAGCAGCAGCAATTCATGCCACTAGAGACAGCAGCAAGTGAAAGAGACTAAAGGTAAGGAGACATCTCACCTCAACCTGCCGTCTTCGCAGCAGGTCGCGACGTCCCCTGTAGGCAACTCCACGGCCTGCAGCAGCAGCAGCAGCAGCAGTAATGCAGCAGCAGAGGGCGAGCTACCAATCAGAAGGAAGCGCTGTTGCTGCTACTGATGTTATTGTTTTTGTTGCTACTATTTCTTTTCTGGATGAGCTGCTGATAGGGCAAGCCCTGTCTCTCCGTTTCTTTTTGCCCTTAGCAGCAGTAGCAGCAGTAGCAGCAGCAGCAGCAGCAGCAGCAGACACAGCAGCAGACCTGCCAGACAGTTGCTGGGTGCTGCAGTCGTTGCATTGGAGACAGCGAAGCAGCAGCATCACCAGCAGGGAGAGACAGACTCCAGAGACAGCAAACACCATCATCACCTGAGGTGTAGAGACACCCCGGGCGAGATGGAGAGACGCAGCAGTCTGCAGCAGCAGCAGCAGCAGCATCAAATACGACAACGCGAATGAGAAAGAGACAGACAGACAGAGACAGAGACAACAAAAAGGACACACAGACCGTAAGAGAGAAAGAGAGACTGAGAAAGAGACAAATAAAGAGACAGAAAGAGACACACGGAATATGAAGGCCTCGTGTGCTTCCTCCTTGGTGGCAAGGCAGCGGCCCTCCGCGTCCCAAACCTTTATGCTTCTGTCGTTGGAGACACTCACTAGCCTGCTGCTGCTGCTGCTGCCGCTAGGGGGGGCCAGGGGGACAAGGCTGCGGATGATATCCTGATGTGCACCTGAAATCCCACAAGCCAAAAAAGAAATCTTTGTGTTTCTGCGTCTGTCTGTTTCTCTGTATCTGTGTCTCTGTCTCTTTGGTTCTGTGTCTCCTTGTCTGTGTGCCTCCGTGTCCGTGTGTCTCCTTGTCTGTCTGTCTCTGTCTCGATTGTCGTCTCTGCCTCTGCGTCTCTCTGCCTTGATCTGTCTCCTTCCGTGGCCATTAAAAGCAATTAAATTAAAAGAGACAGAAATAGAGAGACAATGAAATGGAGACAAAGAGACAATCCTCACCTTCTACAGTCTTCAGCAGCGTGCCGTCTGCCTGCCAGAAGCAGAGGCTGCGGCTTTGTGAGCCCGACACCAACAGAGGGGGCAGCCAGCACAGAGTCACTGCGTGCACACATGACCCTAAACCCTAAACCCTAAACCCTAAACCCTAAACCCTAAACCCTCGAATGGAGACTTGTAAGAGGATGGAGGGGCTTGGCAACGGAAGCAGCTGACCTGCAAAAGCATGCGGCTGCGAAAGAACGTAAAGCAATTCTGCGGTGTCTCGACACCAAACCCTAGCCTCGCCATTCCATGCGCCCGCCGCCACCTTCTCTCCGTTCTCCGCTACTGAACAAATCGCCGCCGTGTGCCCCTGAAACAAACCACAAACCCTAAACCCTAAACCCTAAACCCTTAGGGTTTTGGAACAAGGAGTTACAGTTGGTGGTCTAGGGTTTACCAAGATTGGCGTCGAATGCAGTTAGGAATGAGGGTTTAAGGGGTGAAAGGGATTCGGGTTTAGGGTTTGTGGTTTAGGGTTTGGGGTTTGCCTGGTACTTGAGCTCGACAGCTCCCGTGTGTGCAGACACCCTGTAGAGAGTTTGGCCCTTCCCCCCAGAATAAAATTGAGACGGAAAAGACGAGGAGCAGAGACACATCACGAAGTCGTTGTGGTGTCGCAGCACTTTGTGTGGGGTGTACGTACACCCTAGACATTCGCCGGTGCTGCTGCTGGCCGTTCCGGTGCCGTTGCTGCAGGCAGAGGTCGCTGCCTCCTGCTGCTGCTGCTGCTGATGCTGCTGCTGCTGCTGCTGCTCCTGCCAGACTACAATTGTGGTGTCTAGTGACCCCGTTAGCAGTAGCCCCTCTGGCAGCACGCAGCAGCAGCGAACTGCAGCGGTGTGACAATGGCCTTCAAAGGCCAGCTGAAGGGGGGCGTGCTCCATGCTTCGTGTTGCTGCTGCTGTTAAATCGGGTGTCTGTACACACAAAATAGCAAACGACTGCTACGCGGGAAGGGGGCTGCCGGAGGAGCCAAACCCTTTCAAAATGAATAAGTTGGAATGCGTTGTTGCAGGCGCTGCAAGGTGGATATACACCTGAAATTCTGCTGCTGCCGCGTGTTGCTGCTGTGTTGCTGTTGCTCTTGAGGGCTTGACAGCTACTGCTGAACAGACTGGAAACTTCAAAAAGCGTTACTTCTGGTTAAATAAATTTATATATATTTTTTAATTTTGTTCTATTAACGAAATAGGAGCGTTTTTTGCTTATGGGGCTGTCGAGGTGTCTTTACATTTCAGCAGCCGCGCAGCTGCGAGCTCACGAGGTGGTCGCTGCAGCGCATGCAGCCTCTGCCTTTTTAAACCAATGCGAAAAAACAATTAAATTAATAGATGCAACACCAGCTGCACAACTTGTGGTGTCTGTACACTCCGTGAGTGGGGAACTCGTGTCTGGCGAAGAGCCCTTTAGAGGAGAAATACGAAGAAAAATTTACTTCAGAACTTTTGCTGCTGCTGCAGCAAGAGCAGCAGCAGCAACACCTAATCCCTTTTACTAGCGGCATCCCTAAAGTTGACTAGTCACTGCTTGTAACAGACTAAACTAGTCGTAGCTAGCTCAGCTCTTGCTGACAGACAGCAACGACTGCCTTGCCGTTGGTTTGGCTGCAGTGGTTGGCATGGGCTGTGTTGAGTTGGTCCCTCAGAGCCAGCTAGCCATGGCTAGCTAGCCATGGCTAGCTAGCCATGGCTAGTTGCAGGGGGAATGCCGAACCTTAAGGGTCTCCCCACTCAGGCCAAACCCACAGGCCTGAGGCTCCACCCCTCAGGCTGAGCTTTGGCTGGGAGGAAACACCGCCGCAGATATTCTCAAAAGGAGACACCTACCTTTAAAATGGCCTCGAATGCCCTCCTCTAGTCTACTGCAGACAACAAACGCGAGCCAAGCCATTTTATCCCTACACGTACACGACGCTTTAGCCAGGCTGAACGCAAGCAGCAGCAGCAGTAGAGACAGCAGCAGCAGCAGAGACAGCAGCAGCAGCATCCTGTTTTTCTAGGTCGCTAGAATCGCGGCTTTCACCAAAGGTGTTTGAACTCTTTGCTCATCGTTTTGCCTTGTTGGTCTCTCCGTAGCCTCTGTTACTTCGATATCCATATCTATCTCTCTCTCAGATTATTTTGCTTCTCTGTCGCTCTCTGTCTTTGTTAGACGTTGTCTGTGTTTGTCTGTCTCTGTATATGTCTCTCTGATGGTCTCTTTATCTGTCTCTGTCTGTCTTTATATCTCTCTCAATCTCGGTCTCTCTCTCCGTCAGTCCTTGTCAGTCTCTGTGTGTCTCTTTTTGTCTCCTCTGTCTTTACGTGTAGTTATCTGCGGATATCATCACTGCTGTGAGCCTGTCTCTCTTTGTCTCTGCTGTCTCTCTTTGTCTCTTCTGTCTCTCTTTTTGTCCCTTTAGCTTTCTCAGTAAGAATTCGTCTTTTGGTGCGAAGCAGAAATGCTTCTGAGAAGAGAGAGAGAGAAACAAACAAACAATGAAACAGAGACGGAAAGATACAGCAGTATACAGACCGTAGCTGTCTCTCTATATTTGTTTTTGAGGGAAACAGATTGAGAGAAATACACAGAGACATACAAAGACAGATACAGAGAGACACACACAGGCACATTCAAAGGCACCCACAGATACATATACAGAGACAGCCACAGAGACAGATACAGAGAGAGACACGGAGACAGATACAGAGAGAGAGCTAGCTACGGGAGAAGCGATACAAAGATACACAGAGAGATCAACAGAGACAGATGCTGAGTGAGAGACTAACGACACAGGATGACGGAGGCAGAGGCAAAGCAGAGCAGGCTGAGATACGCCAGAGATAAGTTACCCACTAACCCCGGGAAGAAAGCCACATGTCTTCTTTTCTTGGCTGCTGCTCGCGGCCAAAGGAGGATACAGAAAGAGACAGAGACAGAGAAATAGACAAAGACAGAGAAATAGACAAAGACAGAAAAGAAACAGAAACAGAGAAAGCGCGAATGACAGAGAGGAGGCAGTGACAAAGAAAGGGACAGAGGCAGAGACGGCAAGTGCCTATTCTGTTTCTGTCTCTCGCTAAGAAGCCTTTGGGGGCTTTAGGGGTGAGGCCCGTGGGGGCTAAGCTTTCTGAGGGTCTTTCTTGAGGTTCCTTGAGGAGGCAGTGAAGCTCCCCAAAGTGCTTTCAAAAGGCTTATTATGCCCCCGTGGACCAGTGGTCCATTTGGGGTACAGATGGTCAACCCTGATCTCCTACTGTGGCTGGGGTTAATAACACGGCACTGCGGCACTGAAAACTAAACTTATTGCTTTTCAATGAATATTAAAATGGCAAATATATCAAATAGCAAACGCGTGCACTTCAAATAATATCCGGTTTGTGCGCCTCCTAGGCATCTTGTGGGGAGTTAATGGAGATGCAAGGCTGCGAGTAAGTGCTAAGCTGGCCTTCTGGATATTGGATAGCCTTCTGTAAAGTTTGCAAATTAAAATTAGTTTAAATAGATTGAGGCACACCAGAAAAGTTCAAACTCTGCCTTCTTCTTACCGATCAAGTCGAGGCGAACAGCAAGGCTGGTACTGCTAGCGACAGGCCTGTCTAAACTAGGTGAGCAAATATATCAAAAAGAAGCTTAATACAAATAAAATGCAGCAATCTTCTTTAATTTGAAACAGGTGAGGCAAAGAATAAGAATATTCAGCTCCTTTCTCCACTGCTAGCTTCTCACTATGAGAGCGCTCGATGGTCTGTGGTTGCTGCCAGCTGCTTGCGGAGAGAATTCGTTTGAAGTTTCCTTGCCGTTCCAAAAAACGTTTTTCCGTCTCCTGCCTGAAGGCCTCTCTAGTTAATGCAGCGTTCCCTCTGTCCCTCGTCTACCACCTTTCACTACACTATGAGGAGCAGCAGCAGCAGCAGCAACAGCAGCAGCAGCAGCAGCGTCTTCTGTCTAATGTTATTTC
Organism: Eimeria falciformis; assembly: GCA_002271815.1. NCBI lineage: Eukaryota > Apicomplexa > Conoidasida > Eucoccidiorida > Eimeriidae > Eimeria > Eimeria falciformis. Next base: position 42,716 of record NPHX01000265.1, on the reverse strand, counting down.
CCTCCCTCTGTCGTTAATCCCTATTTTTCCTGAATCAAAGAGGACAGCCGAAGCTCCTCTCTTCCAGCCGTAGCGACTTCCTACAGGCTTCACAAGCAATCTTCTTTTCCATTAACAACACCAGCAGCAGCAGCAGCAGAAGCAGCAGCAGCAGCAGCAGCAGTAGCGGTAGTAGTATTAGTAGCAGATACAGCAGCAGCAGTAGTAGTAGCAGCAGCATCAGGAGAAGCAGCAGCATCGGAGCTTTGCCTGCTAGCTAATGAGGCTATTAGGTGGTGCAGCTGCGGCAGCAGCAGGGACGCTGCTGCAGCAGCAGCTCTTCGGAGTATCAGCAGCAGCAGCAGCAGCAGCCTCTGTGGCTGCTGCTGAAATCCCAGTGGCGGTGTCTGCCTCGCAACTTTCAGTATCAGAGGATATCGATCCTCTTTACCCTGAGGACGACTGCCCTACTTACCCAAACCCTGATTCCGCCTTCCAAAAAGTAAGCAAACCCAGCATGCATTTTGATTCTCTCTTCTTTTGCCGCATTCAGTCTGCTGCTGCTGCTGCTGCTGCTGCTGCCGCATTTGCTGCTGCTTGTATTGCCTGCTGCTGCTGCTGCTGCATCTGCTGCTGCTTGTGTTGCCTGCTGCTGCTGCAGGCAGTGCCTCTCTCTCGGCTAGAGGATCTATTTCGTCGCCTGCCTTTAACAGGGACTTACAGAGGAATTCCTTTGGGGGGTACTAATGGACTGGGTCACAGCGCTGCGCTGTACGTACACCGCGACATTGCATGCGCCCTCGCGCAGAGCAAAGACTTCAAGGACGTCTTCGGGACCAAAGGTGAGCAGAAAATGTCTCCTCCCGCCCCTGCCCTTAGGGCTGGCGGAGGCAGCACTGTGTTTGGGGTGTCTGTACACCTGAACAGCCAGGGGCTTGTGCACAGCCAGAGAGACCTTGCTGGCTTTTTCGTATTTTTGTTGCTGCAATTTCTGGCTTTACAAGCGAGAGTCTCAGAAACAGCAAACCCCAGTTGGAAGGAGTGAGACACAGAGACGGACAGGGACAGAAAGAGAAGGGGACAGAGAGAGATAGAGACAGAGAGAGACACTGCATCTTCCTCTTGCGCTACAGAGCTCTGTGTGTGTGTCTGCCTGTTTCCGCCTGCTTCTCTCCTTATCTGCTTGTTCTTGCGTCTTCTTCTTCCTTATCTGTCTCCTCTCTCCTTGCTTGTCTCCTTTCAATTTGTCTCTCCCCTTTCTCTTTGTCTGTATGCTCTCGCATTGTCTGTCTCAGTCAGTTTGTGTCTCCCCTGTGTATCCGAGCCTCCGTTGGTTTGGAGTGTATGTACAATTTGGATGGTGTCTGTTGGGATAGCAGCAAAGCTTCTAATAGTCTCCGCCCTGTGTTGAGTATTTTTTGCATTGGAGGCTGTGAAAGGGTCTTCTTTGAGTGCATTTTAAGGCCTTTATATACGTCTCAGCAGATCCTCTCTCAGCAGATCGACGGCCCTAGGCAGCCCAGCTTTCCAGAAACAGTCTCTTCGTGCAGTGACAGTCTCTCTGTGTAGAGACAGTCTCTCTGTGCAGGGACAGTCGCTGAAGAGACACTTGCTCTCCTGAGACCCGCATGCGCATTTGTCCTGCGTTTCATTGTGGCTGGTGCTGCAGACCGGGAGCCATTAGGGGTTGGTTTGTTTTCTGGAGCTCAAGAGTTTGCTGCCTTTTTAGCTCTTGTTCTCTACAAGACAAGCTTCTTTAAGTACTTTGAGGCAGCCTCGCCCGTCAGGTGCAGCTCGCCACTGTCTCTTTCTCGGTCTCTCTCTCTGTCTCTTTCCCTTTCTCTCTCATTGTCTCTCTCAGTCTCTCTCTCTCTGTTTCTCTCTCTCACTGTCTCTCTACCTGTTTCCTTCACCACTCACATCTCTAAGTGGCAAGGTTTGTCTCCTCCGCCTGTCTCCGCAGCTCTGTGCCCTCGTGCTGTTTGCGTTGTTGCATGCAGGGAATGTGTGCCGGACGATAATGCGCCCTGTGCTGAGGGTGTTTCTTACAAGGCCAGGGGCCCCTTGGGGGTAAGTTTAACTTGTCGTTTGACGAGCGCTTTCCCTCGTGTACTCTTTCATTGTCTCTTTCTTGCCTTTCTCTTTTTTTCTTTCTCTTTCTTGTTGGTTTTGTCTCTGTCTCTATTTGTCTCTCTCTCTCTCTCTGGCTTTTTTTCTCTTGTTTGGTGGTTTTATGTATATATATATCTCTCTCATAGTCTCTCTCCTTGCCTTTATCTTTCGTTGGTTTTGCCTCTTTTGTCTCTCTGGCGTCGTTTTCTCTGTAAACGCGCTGCTCATTTGAAGGTTTGTTTGCCTGGTTTTTGAGGACATGCTGTGCGCCCTTGCCGACCCCACAGCGTGCCTCAGCCTTGCTACTCCTGCTGCTGCTGCTATTGCTGCTGCTGCTACTGCTGCTGCTGCTGCAGATAAAGGGCAACAGGGCTTACGCAGCTTTTGGTACCTTTGCGTTCAACGACGAGAAGAAGTTCCTCGAACATCCCGAGCTGCTGGGGAGGCAGGACGTCGGGGGTTGGGTGGCTGCGCTGTGGCAATGGACGCAGAAGAAATCGTGAGCTGTTTCTCATTTTCCTCCCTGTCTCTGTCTTCTCTCTCTGTCTCGGTCTCTCTATTTTTATTTCTCTGTCTCTGTCTCTTTGTCTCCGTCTTTCTGTCTCCGTCTCTATGTCACCTTTCTCTGTCTCCTCTATTTGTCTCCTCTCACTGTCTCCTCTGTATCTGTCTGCCTTCACCCTCTTGTTGGTTGGCTGCGTGTGCCGTCTTGACGCATCTCTGTCTCCTGTCTCCTGTCTCTTTTGTCTTCTCAAGTTACGGCGACAACTGCGAGCGTTGGTTGTTGGGGCGCGGCTTTGTGTCTCCTCACGAGGCCCTTCAGAGTTGGGACTCTGCGGTGCCTGCTGCTGAAGTGCTACCTCTGCTGCAGACAGCAAAGGACTATCCCACAGATGAGCCGTCTCTTGCTGCAGCAGCAAAACCCTTCGGGGGCTTTGGCTTGGCAGTGTCTCTTCTTCTGGGGGACGCAGCTTGCTGTGCTGCGTCCTTGGGGGTTCTCAGAACCGCGCAAAGAAGCACGGATGAGACCAAGCAGCAAGCGGTGTCCAGACACCTCGTGGGTGGCGATGTCAACTTGCTGCTGCCTTCTGATATAGGTAGTCAGCAGCCGCAGCCGCAGCAGCAGCAGCGGCAGCAAGGGGCGTCGGTGCCGACTTTAACAGCTGCTCAAAAGGTAGCGCGATTTGATGCCATCATGGCTGGCCTGCAGAGCCACTCTATGCTGCAGCAGCAGCATCAGCAAGCAGAAGCAGCAACAGCAGCAGCAGCTAGTGTAACACCTATCTTGGGGACAGCAGCAGCAGGCGGCCCGCTTTCTGCTACCCCTCTGTCGCGCGTGCTGCTCCCACCGAGTGGCCCTATTGGCGAAAGTGAGGAGACAGTGGTGTCTCCTCTGACGGCTGCCAGAGTCGAGGGTTTATTTCTGTCTCTGCTCGCCTTCCTGCTGCCTTCCCGTCCGTTGCCACGGGCACCAGGAACGGAAGCAGCAGTTGACAAAGAGACTGCTGAGGCCTTGGCGGTTCCAAACCCTCTTGCTCCCTCCTCCGCTCTCCCTCTGCCTGGGGCCAGGGACTGCATTGGGCTGTTTATTCCAGAAGATGGAGAACATCCGGGCGAGGAGGAAGAAGCTCGCCTGCCTTTCCGGCGTTTTTGCTACTCGCTGGTCCGCGGCTGCCCTGCGCTCTCTGGCATGGGTGCTGCGGGCGCAGCGGCTCTTGGCGAAGCTAAGGAGGAGACAGAGGAGACAAGGAGACAGACGGCGACTGACACGGGAGAGTGCAAATTCAGTTGTTACCCTGTGACAGACGCAACACTTGCGGCTGGGCAGGCAGCAACAACAGCTGCTGTGGCTGCTACTCCTGTCGTTGCTGTGGTTAAACCGCCAGAGACCTACCTCAGCAAGCAGGGAACAAGCTGCGCTTTCTTTTGCCCCTGAAGAGACAGGCAGGAGCAAACAGAAGAGACAGGGGGAGGTAGTGTGGGGTGTGCAGCAGCGCCTTGCTGGTGCAGAGAAGCGGCCTGCTGGCATTTGTCTCCTCTTGTCTCTAGGCGAATCTTTTCTATTGGGGACGTTGCATCCCCTTTTAGCGTAGATAATAACAAGGCTTTGTGCGTGGTGAGTGTCTTTTACACTTCAAAGGCGAACGGGAAGCAGCGCCTGAGAGCAGCGCCTGACTTATGCTGGAGACACCCCGTGTCGGTGTTGCTGCTGCGAGGAGACATGCCGCAAGTGTCTCCCGTTAGCTGCAAATATCGCTGGAGCTTCCGAATTGCAGCCAGCAGAGGAGATGCAAAGAGACGGATGCATGCGGTATAACTCCTTTCAGCCAGTGGCAAGCAGCGTGGTTTTAGTGATTAGCGGGCTACCGCAGGGCCTCTTCGTTTGGCTTCTCCTTCCCTGGCATCTTTTCGAACATTTCTCTTATGTTTGAAGGGCCTCTTTGAAACAGACGGAGGCGGAAGCAGAAACAAACACCGGAACAAACCGAGACGAACACACACAGACCCACAAAGAAACAGAGGCAGAAAGAGACTGACACTCAAAGAACAGAGATAGACAGAAACAGGCACTGAAAGAAACAGACAAAGAAAGATATAAACAGGAAGAGACAAAGAAACAGCGAGCAAGAGGGAAAGAGAGTCCCAGGCATTCGTCTAGCAAAACGTTCCCTTTCCGTAGGCACTGGCCTCACCATCACCACCAGCCGCCAGCAGCAGAAGCAGGAGCCACCAACAGCAGAAGCAGCCAGCAGCAGCAGCAGAAGCAACAGCAGTAGCAGCAGTCCCCTGGTGTCTCACTTGGTGAATTGGTAGAATCACCATCTGCGTCGAGAGGCGCTGGATGGTCCGTGAAAGAAAGCCTGAGCTGTGGTGTTGCCTCCTGGCCGCAAACAGGAGACACATAGAGCAGAGACACTCAGAGCAGAGACACCCAGAGAAGAGAAAAACAGAGATGCGACACATAGAGCAGAGACACCCGGAGAGTAAGACACTCAGAGAAGAGACACGCAGAGAAGAGACGCCCAAAAATGAGACACTCAAAGAAGCGACACAGAGAAGAGTAAGAGACACCCACAGCAGAGACACCAAGACAAAAGACACCCAAAGAAAAGATATTCAGAGAAGTGGCACCCAGAGAAAGAACATCCATAGCAGAAACATTAAAAGCAAAGCTTTGAAGTGCATAGGAGCTGTCTCCGTTTAGGAGGGCCTGACAGCCGATTCTCCTCCTGAGCTGTGCGATTTTCTTTCGGCGTTCAGCAGGGGCTCTCTAATTTGTAGCGGCATGAGTGCGGCCGGCAGCAATCGCCAAGGAATGTCTCTAAGGCTCTTTGGCTGTCGACTGTGCTGGAAAGACTTTGAGGACATTTTGCGGTTTTAAAGATAAGCGAGAAATTGGAGGCAGCCAGGCGGGAGTCCCACATACGGCTGATGCCAGTTGCTGAGGACACAGGAGACGCGAGGCACTGAAACCTCGTGGGCAGCGAGGAAACAGGCATCCCCAAGACAATTCTCAAAACAGCAGAGAGATTTGCGAATGTCCCAAGAGGCTCGGTGCAGCAGAGGGCTGTGAGGCTGGGGGACTTATTGTCTCCGAGTTCAGAGAAGACGCTAGCCTGTCGGCACACAAGTTGCGGATAGGGCAGCACTTTTCAGCAACAGAAGAGCTTGCAGCTGGAAACGCTGGGGCCAGCACGGCCTCAGAAGTGCTGGGGCCTCTCTAGCCCTCACCCGATAATCAACCGAACCAAGCACAAACCCTGCTGCTGCTGCTGTTCCTGCTGCTGCTGCTCCTGCTGCCGCTGCTTCTGCCCGTGCTGCTGTACCTCTCTCTCTGTTGTTAACGAGCTAATTGTAGGCTTGCTTTTGTCTCCGTTTAACGTGCACCTAAACTTTACACGCCAGCAAAGAAGTATTTGCTTGTCGCCTGTTTTTCTCTTTTGCTGTCTGTTTTCTTCTGTTTCTCTCAACTACTTTCTGTCTCCTTTTGCGTCTCTCTGCTGCTATCTGTGTCTCTCTCCCTGTGCATAAGCTATCTGGGCATTGCTGTTTGTTGCTGCTACTGTCTCCTTGTTCAGGATAACGATTGCCGCTAATACAGCCTGCTGCACTGCTGTCTGTCCCGAAATGGCAACGTGGAGAAAGACAATCGCCAGCGTGCTGCTCCTCGAGAGACAGCCACGAAAAGTCACAGTGCAAGGCCTCCCACCAGGCAAGGCTTTGTAATTCTAGTCTTTATAAGTCCAATTAAAATTCTAGTCTTTATAATTCAAAACTCTCTTCACGATGCAAGCCTCTTCAGAATTCAAGATTTGTGAAAGGCGGCGAGGTATTGTGGTGTATGTGCAATTTGTATTTGGGGTGTACCTGCACTTCAGGTTCGATTTCCCGCGTGCCTTTTTTCTCGACAAGGCCCTGCAAAGCGTGGCCTGTTCTGCCAGGGGTCTGGTAAGAAAGAGACAGAAGAGACAGCCGAGGAGGAAAGGAGACAATTGGCGGCTGCAATGCCTTGGCCTTTGAAGCGGATAAGGTAGCTACGAGCTCCGGGCATTCATTGCCGGCTGCCTGGCTTGCGCTTGCTGCTTTTGCATGCAGCGGCGCATTGGGAAACAGCAGCCCCAAAACTTCTCGCTAGCTGGGGCTGTTGGAACTGAACTAGAGACAGACGCGGCACGAGAGATACACTTTAAACTTGCTAGTCTTTCTGCGCTCTGTTGGCTGCGTCTTCCCACCAAGCAGCCGCTATCACCAGAAGCCGCGCTTTTTTTAGGAGACAAGGCAGGGACTAGAAAGGAGACACTTTTCAGACAGGAGAGTCAACGGGTCAAAAGTTCCCTGTTGTCCTCTCTGACTGTCTATCCGCTGCCTCTCTGCCTTTCGTCTTTCTCTTGCGTCCCTTTGTCTCGCTTGCGTGTCTCTGTTTCTTCTGCCTGTCTCTGCCTCTTTTGCGTGTCTCTCTGTCTCTCTACATACAGACAGATTAGCTGCTAAGGGACTGAGGCCCGCAGCAGCAAAGAGCCGCTCGGCGGTGAGCAGCAAAGAAGCACCAAGTGAAAAGAAGCTCCTAGGAAATACACGGAAAAGCTTATTAAAGTTTATCGGGCGAACAGGCCTCGGCAAATCGCTTTGCTGAAACCTGAAAAACGGCTGCAGCCACCGAGGAGACAGTTGCTGCTGTCTCCCTCAGTCTACGCAAAACAGACAAACGCCGCCTCGCTGCGTCTCTGGCAGAATTTCGAGTTCCAACTTGGACGCCGAGCGACGCACTGGCTGCTCTATTAACAAACAGTTTCTATTTCGCGAACAGCACGAGCAGCGACTCGCGTACGGAATTTCCCTTAGCCCTTTCCATTGGTAGGAGATATCGGAGTTACGGAGACACTTGCTGTCTTGGTATTGGGCACAGCGGTACTCAGCAGCAGACCTTGATTGTTGCTGCTGCGTCTGTGCCTCCCTGTCTCTCCGCTGGAAAGGAGACACCGTAGGTCTATTTTTGTGAGGCTCACCCCATCTGCGGTCTTTTTGTCTTTGATTTTCTGGTTAATTACCTGCACCTTGGAGCCAAAGAGAGCCGCGTTGTTTGCTGAGGTTCCTGCTGCAGCAGACGAAATGGATGCAGCAGCTAGCTGAGCAAATCCGTTGTTGTTCAGAAGGCTTGAAGGCCAAGCCTCCTGAAATTGGGGGATCGTCACCCCCGCGTTGGCAAGCGCCTCCCACCGAGACGCATTTGCTCGCACGTTCGAAAGCACTTCCCGTCTGAAAACAACACACACAGCAACAAGTGAACAACAGCTGGCTGCCCATCTACCCAGCCAGCTAGCTAACACGCTAGTCAGCTAGCTAACCAGCAAGCTAACAAGCTAGTCAGCTAGCGAACCAGCGAGCTAACAAGCTCGCCAGCTAGTTAACCAGTTAGTTAGTTAGCTAGCTAGCTAGCCATTCACGAAACGAAAAGCGCCGCAGACACACAAGCACAAAGTACGCTGTACCACTAGCTAGCGACTGCTGCGGGTTGGAAAAGCAGCGAGAAGTGCACTTGCCGATGCTGAGTGTGAGCGATACCGCAGTGGGTAATATGTGTAATTTGTCTTTGTGGTTTATCTCGAGGTTGGGTTTGTGTTTTGAATTTGTTGGCTCACTCAAGAACGGTTCCAATGTCGACAGCTGCTAACTCCTCGAATAAAGGCTTGGCCACAAAATTTAGAAAACCCATTTGGCTCCTTGCTGCATCGGCGTGTTTCTCTCTGTCGCAAAGCGGGGAGATCGGGAGAGACCGAAGACGCTCCTCGTCGCCCTGAGCATGCACAGCAAACCACAAGGCTTTTGAGGCCCAAACCCCGCACCCCATACTTCTAACCAAAACCCCAAACCCTAAACCCCAAACCCTAAACCCTAAACCTTAAACCTTAAACCTTAAACCCAAACCCCTAAACCCTAAACCCTAACCTGGTCGTAGAATTCGCTGAGGACCCTCTGGCACCAGTCAAAGTGCTGCGCCCACCCAACGCCGCAGTGGGAGAGGTCGGCAGCCTTTATGAACATTCGTGCCAAAAACCAAAAATCATCTTCAGAGAAAATGTCAAAATCAGGGGCGCTCCTTCTAACCTGAAACCCAGCAGGACAGAGCCATTTCAGCGCTACGTACAAAACCCTAAACTCTAAACCCTAAGCCCTAAACCCTAAAACCCAAACTCTAAACCCTCAACCCTAACGCAGGGAATGGCAAGGAAGGAAGCAGCAGGACACCCACCCGGAAGCGGGAGACAGCTTCGAAATGGCCTTTCATGTCGGTGGCCAAAATTAACTCGATAATCTGCGACCTTACGTTCAAGTAGTCCTGAAAGGCAACGCAACCAGCACAGCATCAAAAAACTGCATGCGTTGCGGCAGGAACAACAGACAACAAAGAGTGCAGCAAGCTGCTGTGACGACAAGCTGGAGAGGAAATGGATACATGCGTGACGAGGAGACAGTGCGGAGGAGACAGCAATCACTCACACGTGTTTTCAAAGAGAGAAAGAGGTCGCAGTCGGGTTTATCAAGTGTCTTGAAAGTGAGACAGGCGTGGTAGTTCTCCAAAACTGCTCTGTCATTGTACAAAAGAGCCAGAGGGTCGAGGGCGTTTGAAAAGAAAGTGTTGTTTCTTCCAGGGTGGCCCATGTCATGGCAAAGACCTAAAACACAAAAAATCCAAAACACACCCAAAACACAAACAAGCAAACAAATAAACAAACAAATAAACAAATAAACAAATAAATAAATAAATAAATAGACAAATAAATAAATAGACAAATAAATAAATAGACAAATAAATAAATAAACAAATAAATAAACAAATAAACAAATAAATAAATAAACAAATAAACAAATAAATAGACAAATAAATAAACAAAAAAACAAATAGACAAATGAATAAACAAACAAATAAACAAATAAACAAACACGCAAACAAACACAGACACACACACAGACACACACACAGACACACACA
>NPHX01000260.1:246628-257149 GCA_002271815.1 Eimeria falciformis | reverse complement strand
TGGACCACCTCGGTTAAAGAAGAACGCATGTTTCCGCACTCCCGATGAACCTAGGGAGGCGCTCCGCTTGATAAAGGGAGTTTATTCAGCGGGGGTCATCACAGCAACAATCGTCAAAAGCATCAACTGCCGAAAGCACCAACTGCAGACACCTCGGACCACACTAATACACTTAGATGGAACACTCTACTTTCATCAATTTAGTAAATCAAGTTTTACTTCAAACTTGACCAATAAAGAAGTTCATAAAGAAGTCCGAGAGCTCGAAGCGAGCTCAAAACGAGTTCAAAGAGCTTTAGCTCCCACTCAATCAAGGGCTGAAACCCTGCGGCTTTCCGTACCACTGGTCTCCAAGTCTTCAAGTCGTTAAGACTTAGGCTTACTAATTAATTTAATTCCGCGTTAAAGCCAATTAATTAAGATATATATTTTTATTAAGCATGGCACTTAACTTATTAAGCACTTGAAGTATTGAAGAGGCTTAGAAAATCTCTTCACACCCTTAGTGATAACCGAGCGTGGCGCTGGATCTGCAATCCAGAGCCACGATGTAGTGAAGACGTTCACTACAAGTTCACTACAAGTGTGGTCTTTCATAACAGACAGAACGCTGGACAATCCAAGGTGTTTCTTGCCAGTAGCCATTGGTGCTGCCATCGCTGTTGCTCCTGATTCTGCTACTGTTGGTCCTGCTGCTTGTGCTCCTGCTGCTCCTTGTAACACCCCGATTTCTGGCTTGTGCAGGAGTGGTTTCACATGGCCTCAGGCCACAATGTATTAGAATATGCCATTTGACGGCATCTTATATAGTAGCGTCCGGTCCGTTGATCTCTCCATAGCCCTCCCTCCTTGCCATAGCTCAACCTGAGGGGTAGCCTGAGGACTACGGCCATTGGTGTGTGGGGTTGCTCGGCTCCGTCTTGTCACTTCGCCAGTCAGCAACTAAGCAACTAGCTTTTGGTAGCTAGTGCTGCTCTATCGAATTGTGCATAGTGTGTGTACGTCACTAGAGATGGACTAATCACTAAGGTGTTCGCTGCTTATAAACGACTCTCAGTTTAGCGTGTCCAATTCCTGCTGCTTCTGCTGCTTCTGGTTTGAGCCATATGCCTATGCGTGCCCTGGAGTTACACCATAAACACGTAAGCCAAAACACTGGCTTTACAAGGTAAGCCATAAATCCTTAGCATGAAGCCCTAAAAACCTAAATCCTAAACCCTTGTCACCAGCTGGCTGCATGGATGCAGCCTAAAGAAGAATCGACGGCCAAAAGCCTGAATGATCAACCTTTAAACCTTACAGGTTAAACCCTAAACTTTAAATTCTAACTTGTAAACCCTAAACTCCAGCTTTAGTTGGTTGTTTCTCTGTTTAGAATTTAGGGTTTAGGGCTGGCGACGAAATGTGTCTTGCACTTCAAATGTCTTTATATATTAGAGCTTAAGGTTCATGGTTCGAGCAGCGGATTCTCACTTTTTTCCTTCTCTAGTTAAACATAATTGTAGGCATTGAAATTTTTATTTTGAAGAATAAGGGAAAACCTAACGCCTTAAAGGCTAATTTTTTGGTGAAATGGTGGGGTTGGTGTTACAGTTAAGGTTTAGGATTCAGCTTTAACGGTTTGTGGTTGGCTTCAATCTCGCCTGCCAGATTTATTCATAACAATTATTTTTGACGCAGTTTTTTGTTTTTTTTCAGAGCGAAACACATACCCCCAAATCTTTGAAGCTAAAGTTGAAACTTTAAACCTCAGGGCGCAGTGCCGCCGTGGTGTATTCCCTGTGACTTAGCGCTCCTGACCATGTGTCCTTTTGTTCATTTTTTGTTTTTAAAGTAGGGTTTACAACATAAGCCTTGCGATGCCGTCGCAACCTCGTAGGGGTCGCCCAGGATGCGGCTCCCTACAAACCCTCCACCCTACAGCCCAAAGCCCAAGTCCTAAACCCCAGAACCCAGGGAAGAACAAGAAGCTGAAGCGTTTAATGCAAGACGCAGCAAAAATAGCGGCAAAGCTGTCTGTTCATCAGGTGCTTTGTCGCCTGCCTCTTCTCCCTGAAGGCCGTGCTGCTTTCGTTTGCAGAGGAAATGCTAATTCTCAACAACATTTGCAGTGCGTTGTCTTCGAATGCAGCAGCAAGGACCTGCAGCAGCAAGAGCAGCAGCAGGGGCAGCAGCACAAGCAGCAACAACAGGAGCAGCAATATCTGCTAGAGCAGCTGCTTGCCTTAACAAAGGCAAACATGCAGGACCTATACGACAAGAGCAACTTCTTGGGGTTTGGGTGGAATACAGAAAAGAAATTAGAGGAGTTAAGTCATCCGGACGCGCACTTCTGGCTCGTATTTGAAGGAACGTCTACAACGCGTAAGGGTTTAGGTTTTAGGGTTTCTGGTGTTTTCCGAGGCCTTAAGACAGCTGTGAAGGTCTTGAGCTGTGCTTATGTATGCTGCATCCCTTAAACGTGGGGTTTTGGATTGTTGGTATAGCGTTTAGGGTTTTTGCGCAGTGGAGGAAGCTGCAAAATGCCCTCTTGTTGCTTTTCTTCATTTTCGATTTGAAGTGGAAGAAAGCCAGCCAGTGGCGTACCTCTACGAGTTGCAAACACAAGTAAGCGTTTCGAATTTTGGTTTTAGGTTTTAGGCTTTTGGGGTGTCCCAATTCCACCATAAGGCGTAGGGCTTAGGGTTTGATTTTAGGTGCGTTTTACTTGTCCCAACCATCCTCAATACAATACGCTTGAAGATGTAGTGGGTTCAGGTTTTGAGGTATGTTCAGGCAAAATACCAATGCCGTTCTGTGGGTCGTCGTTTAGTGTTGATGTTGGAGGTGAACATTCGAAGGCTTAACAGGGACATGCAGTGTCTCAGATACAACGTAAGAACCAACAAGCTCATAGACACTGAAGCAGCAGCAGCGACAGCAGCAGCAGATTCAGCAGCAGAATCAGGAGATCAACTATTGCTGCCTATACACACGAAAAAGATTATGTGCACGGTGCTGCGCTGCAACACAAGGGCCATGTCATTTTATAAGGAGAAATGTGGATACACCTCAGACGAGAGCTGTCCCTATTTGCTACTGCAGCTGCAGCAGCAACAGCAGCACGTGGCAGAAATAAATGCCAGCAGCAGCGAAGAAGAGGAGCCGGAGTATGAAATCTTGAAGAGAGAGATAAATGTCTAGCTCTCTTTGCTGCAATGCAGCATTTTCTTTTACTGCTTCTCTTTCTAGGATTCCTGCTTTACAGTTTCGTATTCTAACGCTTATAGGAAGTGGTGTCTTCTCTTTTTTCGGGTTTATGGTCTATGTTTTTGCAGGTTTGTGTACAATCCAAACTCTAAACCGTAGCTCCTGTTTTATGCAAGAGTGGTTTCGCATGGTGAACAGAGTATTAGGATGTGCCATTTGAAGATATCCTAAATGGAGTAGTTTTCTTTCCGTGCATATCTCTATTTACCTCTTTCCTTGCCATAGCTCTGCTTGAATGGTAGGTAGTTCTTTATTCAATCGTGCATAATACCATAGCTCAGCCTGAGGCAGCCTGCAATTATCTATGGCTAGCTAGTGCTGCGATATCCAATTGTGCAGAATGTGTTTAGATAACGTGCAGTTGGACTAATCACTAATGTGATAGACTGTAGGCTCAAATGCGTGTGTGTAATACGCTAAACTGAATATAAGCCATATGCAGCTGAGGAGCTGTGTTACCGCTATTTACATACACAAACTTAATCATTCCATTCATGGATGGCTTCAGGCGTTGGTTAGGGCAATTATAATCTGTATCAAACAAACAATCCAATGCCGAACACAGGCACTCACTTGCTTCACTTGGCTGCAAGGAGTTGGGTCTGCAATGTAGGCCCTGAAGGATTTACAACTGAATAATATGCTTCATGCCTCTTTCATGTATTTGGGTGAAAATTAAGCTTCACTTGGTTATCCTCCTTTTGTTCATCGCAAGGCTCTGGAAGCTAGACAAGACTGGCGTGCCTACAGTATAACATTCTAAAGTGAGTGCAAAGAGCCAGCAAGGAGAACAAGAAACAACAAGGCTCCCAGAACCCCGTCAGGCGGTCGTCGCAATGACTACTATTTTGCTAAACGAGGTGACCAGACCGGAAATGGCACCACGTACAGGGGACATTCACGAAGAACACAGCCTCAGCCATAAGACATGCGTGAAGACGAAGTTGCAACGATGGAACTCGGCGAAGACGGATGCAGCAAGCCTAGCTCCTCAAGGGCTCGATCAGTTACTGCGACAGTTGCGGTGTCTCGACGTTTCATTGCAGTATCGGACGGCGGGGGGACATGGGCACTACTCTCGCTGGAGAGCGAGAGGGAACAGGTGGTTTGCAAGCAGCAGGGGACGGAACGACGTCAGGTGCTGGTTTTGTGGCCGGATTAACCTTGGTGCTTCCAGCTCCAGCCTTTGCTACAAGGACCGCGGGAGCTGTTACCAGGGGGCTAAAGAGCCGGAGAAATAGAGAGGACTAGTTCTTCTTTTGAAGAAACAGCCGCGGCTAAGCCGGCAGGGAAAGGGATAGCACAGCTAGCAAGCACAAAAAAAGATACCAGACCAATATACGGCAAACAGCAGCAGGCCGATGGAGAAGTTAATTGGGGAGAGGCTGACGCAATTGAAGCTGACTCCAAATACGTCAAGTGGCTTGAGGACCTCAAAGAACGCAAGGCAGGTGACGCAGCCAATGAACCTACACGGAGAAAGATATGAAAGAGGGATTATTCTCTAAATCATGGAAAGCAGCGTGTTTGCACACATGTAAAGTATTTTGCAAAGCCGTATGGCTTTTGTGGGAACTGGCTTAGCGCGTTGATTAAGTCTACACTGTACAGGAATAAGACAAGAAACAAAGCAGCCATTCAACTGTAAAACCACTGAGGTTATATCCAGCTTTGATTTCCTTGTGACCTTGTGACGTAGAAAATTTACGCCTTAGCATTACAACGTGTTTACAATTACATAGGTGTATGTTTAGTACCATATCTATGAACCGACAACTATATGGTATATGTGAAAACAAGAGTTCAATTCCAGCGACTCAGACGAGGGAGAGGTGGATGCCAAGCCGGATAATTTCAAATACCAAACAAGAAAAGTCAGTTGGTGCTTGCGGAAGAAGCCGAAACTGTTTGATCCGAAATGCACATGCAGGAGACAAGGAGAAAAATGTGCATGTACGTATACGGGGTAATGTTTGGCCTTGCAAAACAGAAGCTTGCTCATCAGAGGAAATTTGGGGCAGCGTAAGGGAGCAATAAACAAGGCGGGGTCTTCAACTGAAGCCCCTACGCCGGCGGTGATGGCTGCGCAGCTGCTGTCCACCGCCTAGATTTAAGCGGCTGGGCGTTTAGCCCAAGAGGGTTTCCAACGTGGCTCCCCAATGGGGGATCCACAGCAGCCCCCTGAGTAATGCCCCCGTCAATGGGCCCCATTTGCGAAAGGAGGGAATCATGGGAATCATGAGACTCAGGTAGGTTGCTCGCATTAGTAGCTTGAGCGGATACTGCTGGCGCTGCCATTGCCGGTGCTGATGCTACTCCGTCTCCTTTGTTAAGTAAACCCCAACATGCAACGGCGGGGGCAGAAGCGCTACTCAGTAACACTGAGGAGTTTCTCCCAGGAGGCCAGCACATGGAACGGGCGCCAGGGCTTCCAGGCATTTGTATTTTGTCTTGCACCTGCCTCAAAGGGCACGTTGCAAGAAGGCTAGTGAGCAACAGGAGTTGCTGTTGCCGTTGCTCCTGTGCTTCCTCCTCGTCCATAAATTTCACTCGACGTCCAAGAGCACATATGGAACCCTTGAATGCCCCAGAAGAAGTGCTGTAGGCTTCATTCACGGGGATTGAGAGGGCCCGCTGCTTTGTGTGCTGCAGCCTCAACTGGCCAACAGGAGCCTGCTGTAGAACGGCTTCCTCCTGGTGCAGCTGCCGCTGCTGATGTCGCTGCTGTGGTAGCGGAGGAGCTCGTTGTCCTGTGAGGTTTGAGTGCACCCCAACTATTGCTAGAGACTTTCGCTGGCGCTCCAGCCGCTGCTGCAACTTCTGCTGGTGCTTGTACTGCTTTCCTTTGAGTATCCCAGGAGATGAGGGTATTGCCACCGACATTTTTGTGGAGGAGCTTGGTTGTGGGGATACTCCTCGTGCAGGGGTATTGTTGAGTCCCCCGGTGACAATCCCAATCAAGCACTGTTGCAGACACTCCCGGAGTCGCATCTCGCTTGTTAGTTTCTGTTGGAGCTGCAGCAGTTGCTGTTGGTGTTGTTGCCTCACCTCTAGGTGCACCTGCTCTAGCCGCTGCATTTCTTGCTGTAAAAACCTTTGCGCTCTTTGTTGCTGCTGTGCAGCAACAAGCCTTGTCGTTGTTGCTCGCCAAGGGTAGAAGATACGCAGCACCAGCAGCAGCCGCTGACGTTTCTGCAGTAGTTTCTGAAGTTGCCGGCACCTCCTCGTAAACAATCGCTGCTGCCGCCATGCCCGCCAAGCAAGTACCACTAACCGCAACGCCTCGTCCGTTTTCTTTCTGTTGCAACAGATGCCTAGGAGCCTCTCTGTCCTGGTGTGATCCTCGATTTTTCTTGCACGGAGGGAAGCGAGCTCTGCATCAGCAGCAGCAGCAGCACTTTGGTGGTGTTGCTGCTGCTGGAGCCGCAGCAGCCGTTCTTGCTGAAGCTCTCCCCACAGCTTCTGCTTCACTGAGGCCTGCGAGCTGGCGAAACACCGAGCTGCCTCCCGCTGCAGCAGTACCATCGAGTGTTCCAGCAGCAAAGAAAACTGCTGCTCTTCTTCTACTGCGGAAATACCACTGATAATCCTTTTTTGCTTTACTAATCCTCCGTGTTGCTGCTGTAGTATGTGGGACGCGGTGTTTTGGGGAGACCGACGAGGACCCCCAAAGTCGCTGCACAGGTGCTGGGAGGTGAGAGGTGTCTGGGGAACTCCTGCTGGGGGTGTAGCTGCTGTCATTGGAGGAGTACATGGGCACTCTTTTTGTTTGGATTCAATCGTTTCTGAGTAGCTGGTGTTTGTTTGTCCTGGAAAGCCGTCGCTGATTCCGTTGCAATAGCTACGCGTGTCTTTCCTGGGAAAAAGAACAGCCCCACGCCAACCTGTACTTGATCTCGCTGGTGACGGTCCCAAAGGTGTCGATTCCGCCTCTGCTGGCTTTGTTCTGCTTCCTCCTGTTGTGTTCTGTCCCGTCCTTGCAGAACATTCTCTGCGTTTATATATTCGCGTTTGAGGGCACCTATGTGAAGGTGCTTGGAAGGGAGACTGCGGAATTTCTTCATGTGGAGGGGCTTCAAGGGAGGCGCGGGGGCCCCTCGTACCCTTGCAACTTGCTGGAACCCTCGATATTAAAGGGCTTCTATGGTCGGCGGGACCACCAGAGTGACCCGGCTTGCGTGGGGTTGTGATTAAGCACGCTGAAAGGGAATTTTTTAGGAAGGGCTCTGCTTTGGGCACCCCCGGTGTCGGTGTCTCTGGTCTTCTCTGTAGCATCCATGGGCGACCCCCAGAATTCGGGGAGCTGATCTCGATGCCCTCTTCTACGGCCGCTGCCAGACGGAGACTGGAAGCCGCGAGAGCGGCAGCAAGACGAGCTACTGAAGAATCATGTGGCGGGCTGCTGTAGCTGTCTGCTGTGTCTTCCTTCCTTTTTCCTGCATCCGATATTCCCATTTGAGTAGCGTAAGGTATTACTAGGCGGGCGGGCTCTGTTATGGGATGCTGTCGCTGCATGACCATGCTGATATGCTCTGCTGCGGCTGCGGCAGTAGGCCCAGTTATCGAGACACTTAGGTTGTCGCCCTTTTCTGAAGCTGCTGCAGAAATAGCCTGGGAAAAGGAGCTTTTTACCTCTTCTTCGCTAGACCCGCTTCTGAAAGGTAGGGTGCTTGATGAAGTCTGAGAGGTAGCCGTTGTGATGGGGGAGCTATTTCTCTCCCTGTCTGCGGGATCGCGGCGTTTAACCTCAGCGGCCGTCGTCGAGACTTCTGCTGTTGCCGTTGTGGCTGTCAATGAAGCTGAGGGAGGAAGCCGTAAATTGCCTCCCCCTTCCGCTTCTTGTGTGAGAGTCCCCTTTCTCGCCTTAGCAGCTGCAGGGGACACACTCTCTCGGCTTCTGACTACCAGAGACTGCAAAAACGGGGGCGTGTGCATGAGAGGCAGCCGCTTCTCGAGTGTCCCCTTGAAGGGCAGGCGGCACGACGCCTCGTTCTTTGTACCCTCATGGGAGATCTCTGGTTTCTGGTAAAGCCGAGCATTGGTTGTTGCTAAGAGGGTCCCCTTCGCTGCATTCAAGGCGTTGCGGTGCAGAGGCAAAGAAGCCTGAGGCCTCCCAGCCGACCAACCCTGACGGCGAGATTCTAGCATCAACATCAGGCCCTTGAGAAGGCAGGTTCCTCATCTAATATGCATGTTCGTCACGGGCGTTCAGCCACACAGTGCTGCATGCGATTCACCTCCCTCTGTGCTGTGTTATGACAACTCAAAAGCAAAGGTAAGACAAGGGCATTGTAGCAGGCCGAAGCTGCAGTTAGCCTACAAGTTGGGAGAACAGCTTAAGTGAGTATGACTTAAAGGAATAGAGACAGAAGCCGAGCAAGGTGCTATCGACACACCACTTTCCTAGCTAGGGTTTCATCTTACAAAAATTAAAGACTACAATAGCATGAAAGCAAAGTAAAACATTTTGCCGTGGCGGTTATTTCACAGGTGAATCAAACTGAAACGGAGAACGCAGCGTCATCTGAAGTGGGCATTGGAGGGGACACGCGGGGAAAAGCTGAAATAAGTTTCGTAAACCTTAAGATTTACTTTTATACATAATTTCTAAAGTGCGTCGTTGTGGGCTTCACAGAATCTTTAGAGTGGTTTATGATGCGCCTATAGGGTCACCTACAGTCCAAAGTCCAAAGCAAGGTGGCTGCCTATCTACAAGAAACTGAATCGTCAACATCCCACGTTTGTTGAATGTCAAATCATACAAAAATTAAATGGATTGTTTTTTAATATAATCACTTTTGTATATGTAGTTGTTTATAGCTCAGCTGTATGAAGCTTTTGCCGGGTGTGCCTCCTCCCCATCCACTCGACGCGAGACTGTGGAAAAGTGGCCCAACATGGAGGTACTTCAGGGATCACACAAGAAATATTTCAAGTTAAGTTACCTGATGTATTTTTGATAGACGCCAAGCTTTTCACCGCCTCCTTACCTTCTGTTGGGCCACAATTCAATCCCAGCTCTTCATTTGCGTATTGAATAAGCAGCAGAAAGAACAATTCGAGATTCCCTTCTGCACGTTCTCAAGTTTAAACATCAAAACGTATTTTTACTGCGCCCTTTTAGCTGATGCACCATCAATTCAAAATATTTTAATTCGTTAATTTAGTCGCTGCCAGCTGGATGCAGCAGCTCATTGAGAATTTCATGTACTCTTAGACAAAGGAATCTTGGGCATTTGCTTAGGAAGAGCTTGCACACGGATTTAGTGTTTTGACAATGATTCGAAATATCACAGAATCACGAAGGCGCTCGGTGCGCTTCTGCCGAAGGCCAATAGGCCAGACGGCACCGATCTGGATTCTGTTGCTCGTGCTGCTTATTACTGCAACAGCGGCCCCATCTTATACAAAAGAAGAGAAGCGGTACAAGAGTGTCCCCCAAGAAAAACCTGCAGGTTGGTGTACCTTGGTTTGCAGGCAGGATGAACGTCAGATTCCCCTTAGCCTGAGGAAGGGCAACACGGACACACGCACCAAAAATGCAAATTCCAACATTCCTCAAAAGTCGTAACCGTTTAACTTAGCACTGCCACATAAGAAGCCTTGAGTCGTGATTTAGGTAGCGCGATAGTATAGTGACCTAACGGCACAAACGGCAGGACCGCCTTTTGCTTAGGAGCTTAAAGCGCAAAAAAGGAAAGTCGCAAGGTTCAGTATAGATATTTAAACCGGCACACTGTGAATAGTCTGTCCAAGGTATTCAAGGGATCCTCTTAGGAGGATGACTAGGAAGTGGTTCTGACAGGTTTATCAAGCGGTAAATAGACTCCACAGAGTTAGAGAGTTTCGAGCACTCAAGCATAAACTGCAGTCCAAAGAGTCGGCTTGTATGATATCTACGGAAATTCTCTACGTTTCATGTCCTTTCCATTCATGCGCTCCAGAGGGGGAGACAGTGTCAGGCAACCAACTCGATGTGTCATACCTGCTGAACCAGAATTCCCCTTTCAATTTCGCTGAAGAGGTGCAAAGAGGCGAAACTGCTGCTCCCGGTACAAAGGAGGGGAATGAAGACAAAAGTGATAATACCGAGGCAACCGATGAGCCTGAGGTCAATTCCCCGCTCACTGAGAGCGTGCAAAAGTTTGACAGTGCCATGATGCGCGCATGTACCCCTGATACGATTACAGGACTATTCGATAAACTGGGAGGCTCTGTAAGCTTAAAGAGAGTTTTGATAGACCGCTTAGTTGCAACAGTTACTCGTAGTAA
>NPHX01000260.1:204573-246494 GCA_002271815.1 Eimeria falciformis | reverse complement strand
TATATATATATATATATATATATATATATATATATATATATATATAATGTGCACAATAGCTGAGTTTTGCAAGGCCAATAGAAGTCCTGCCAGTTGTACGTTCAGGACCAGCAGCGGTTGACGGCGTTGCGTATGGCTTGTGTCTGTGAAGGTGACAGGGGTAGTAGGGCAGGTGGATGAATGGATGAGTAGTTTGTTTGGTGCGATGACGAAGCTGGAGTCGGACTCGACTGCTTTGTACGAATGGCTGGAAGACAGCGGTACTCTATGGTCTCTCTTAAAAAGCAACTACGTTTTTTGTATCTATGTTCTCGCGGGCATTCTTCTGCTTGTTATTTACCTGCTGTGTTGTGTCCCTAAACTGTGCTACAAAAGCCTGCGCCGCATGTGCTGCTGTTCGAAGTGCTGCACCAAGGAGTTTAAGTTTTATTCGCGCGTTGGATGGGCTGTAGTTCTGGCTGCCCTGGCTGTGGTAGGGGTGGCCTTTGGGTGTTTAACTCTTAAATACCAATTGAGCGGGGTAAAAGGGGCAAAACAGCTGCATTGCCAGACGTTTGTTTTTGCTGAAGAGACACTGCGAGGTACTGCGTCTCTAAATGGCACAAACTCGACAATCGCAGATTCAGGAGAAGAGAAATTTGAGGGGCTTCTCCCCCTCATAGACAGTGTTAGCTCTTTAACTCTACTGGTGGACGGTTCCAACCCAGATAACATCCTTGAACAATCCAAACGGGCAGCAACAGAGGCCCTTGACGTGGACCCGCTAGGTGAAATGATGGACGAGGCAATAGACACTTTGTCTGCTGCATGCACCGCCTTTTCCGCAAATAACTCACTTTCGGGAGGTTTCCACAAATCACTATGGTGCGACGGCACAAACAGCGCAACTTTGGATCTGAGAAAAGCAGAAACGCAAATGAAAAGCTCAGCCAAGAAGATTGTAGACAGTCACCCCAAGAAGCGTGTAGACGAGATCTTCAAAGACGTTAAGCTTCCTGTCATAAACATAAAGGCGAGCTTTCCAATTGAAACAATTGAGAATTTGTTCTCTACGACCTTCGACGCTTTGGCAAGCAGTGAGGGGATGACTTCTAGGGTGCTTCAATGGCTCGCCGTTGGACTTAGCGTTGATGTCGCTTCTTACTTGGTCATCCTGCTTTTGGTGACTCTGTGGACTGTTTGGTTCCTCTGCCGAGGCAGCAAGGCTCCCAGCAATACTCCCGCCATCCTCTGGAACTTGTTGACATGGGTGGCGTTTGTGTTTCTGGTGTTTGGAGGTGTTCTGGGGTGGCTCATGACGATGGGGAGGCAGGGATGCAGCATTATCACTACCCAATTTTTGGAGGAGGAGAAGTGGGGCATCATGATAGATTACGCACCAGTAGTTGAACCGCTGGTCTCCCAATGTCTAGCAAAAGAGGGTGACGGGGATCTGCTTGAGGCGGTTGGATTAAACGAAGCTTATGAGGAAACACTTGACATGGCAAAGCAAACCCTTGAGAACTTCCCCAATTCAGGGCAACCTGTAGATCCGATCACCTCCGGTAAAGAAATATCTTTGTACAGCTGCAAATCGAGACAAATATAGCAGCAAAATCCCAATGGCGCGATACGATTATGTTACATGCAGGTGCTTTATCTTTTGATGTATTTGCTGCGTGTTCTCAGAGTTGGCCGAGGGCTATCTCAAAGCAGCAGCGGCCTTCGGTACTCTTGTGGCAGCTGACCCAAACTCGGTTGCTGAAAGCCGAAAGAACGTTTTTCCGCAGTTTCTTCAAGTGTGCCTCTCTCATACATATATATGCCTAAACATATCTTTACATTTATATGCATTTATATACCTACATTATACGGTTTTTACTAACACACTGGCAAATATTTATGCTTGGTTCTTTGAAGGGCAATGCTTTCGTGTGTTGCGTACAGAGTGGGTTGCAAGTAGGAGACGTGGATATAGACGGACAACCACTCTACGGTCTCGTGACGATCGAAAGCCTCGTTTCACCGTGGAAGCTGCAGGCGCTCCACCCTGACGAAGCGCCAGATGGAGAGTTCATTGTAGGAGAGGCTAGCCCAATAGAAGCCGACTCCAAATACGTCAAGTGGCTTGCGGACCTCAAAGAAAACAAGGCAGGTGGTGCAACCAATGAACTTATACGCAGAGAAACATATGAAAGAGAAATTACTTTCTAAAGCAAGGAAAGCAACGTGGTTGCAGACATGTAAAGTATTTTGCACAGCCGTGGGCTTCTTGCGGTAACAGACTTAGGTCGTGGTTTACGTCTACACTATAAAGGAATACTCCATGAACTAAGCAGACTTTTTATCTATAGTCATTGGGGCTCTATCCAGCTATGCCCTGTCTGTGAATTGCTGAGGCAGGAAAGTTATCCTTTAGCACATAACTTTGCACAGGATTAGATAGTGTGTATAGTACCATGTATACGCAGCAACTACATAGATGGTATGTGTATAATGACGGGTATGGTGTCTGTAGAAAGCCGAGCTTAAGGCAAGTGGCTCGGATGAAGTTGGGGCAGAAGCTGCGGCGGAGATTTTTAAAGAGCAAACAAAGAATGGAATTTGGTGGCTTCAGCAAAAACAGAAACTCCTAAATCAGAATTTCAAGTGCAAGAGGCAAGGAGAGGAATCTGAGTGTACCTACGGAGAAATGTTTGGCCTCGATGAAACTCAGATGCAAGCGTCAAACCTTTATAACACCCAACTCGCTGCAGGACGCAACTGTCAGTCCAGGCATCCCCAGACCGTAAACCCTACCAACCAAGCCGTCCTGCCTTCTCTCCATCTAACTACCAGGCCCTTGTTCGGCGAGAAACGGCATGTGGCAGAAACTAATTTCCTGTCCCTTAGACTCATGTGAGGGTTTTCCTTTCCTGTCTGGCAAAAGGAGATTTGAACGTGCTTAGGCGTTCGTACATCGAATTGTTTGGTTTGCTTGCGGCTTTGCTCTCAGATATAGATATCTCTTCCTGCTTTGCCAATGCTGGTACAATCTCTGTGCCTATCCTGATTTATATGATATAGCAGCCCTGGACCCTCACCTTCAGAAAAACCCGTTGTAGCAAAGGGGCTGCTAGGAACAGCACTGGTCTGTCTACACGCCGTTCCTTCAACCTGTGCTTATATGTTCCTGGTTTTGCAGTTTCGGGGGCGACTAGGGAGCTGACAAACAAACTGATTTCTCAGCTGGAAGCTCTGCGGAAGTACATGAGTTGCCGCTTTCTTAGGAGAAATGTTGTTCAAGTGGCTTTTGTTGCGTGCGACTCAGTTGTGTCTGAATTTTACTATGTGAGGCAAAAAGATGTACAACCCCTAGTACATATATAATTCTGCATCTACTTTTTTCCAGGTGTGCAAAAGCCCGCATAAAATTTGGTTGAGTGTTTTACTCCATTCCTTCCATTTCATGTGACTTCTCAGGTTGCTCTGTACCGCTCACTTGGAGGAGCTCTTGCCTGCGTGGTCATTCTTATTCTCTTTATACTCTGGCGCAAACTCAAATATGGACAAGATGGCAAAAGCTCCCCAGCACCTGCTTCGAATGTGTAGAGGCCCTCAGAGGACGTCACCAGCATCCGAAGGGGTTCACCCCATCCGGCGTTTGTTGCACTAACCCTGTGAATACCATCTAAAGGCAAACGCCAGAGTTCCGCCTAGGACAAGGCTCGTTCGGGGGCCGCAAAAAACATCAAGGGAGCTGGCAATTCTTTTCTAGTCCCTAACAAACGCAGGGGGATTCCCATTATAATTTGTTTGGTCAGGGAAAAAGAGTAAATGCTTAGATTGTGAGTATTCTCACCGTTATTTTTCATACGTTTAGAAATATCTATGAAACTTCCAAATCCGTATGTAGATTTGTCCGCTCCACATATATTTTGGGCCTCAATAGGTAGTTCTTGGTAGAAGTAACTACAAGCGTTTGAAGCCCTCTAAACCATAAGGCGCAGCCCTAAAAGACAGGACCAAAACTTAGGGAAAGTTCGATCTATAGAATGTATAATGCGATGTGGAAGCAACACAGCGTGGGAGTCCCGGGGGCCAACGTGGGTTGTACAGCAAGGCAGTCGGCCATTAAGAATAATATAGCCACCTGAAATCCGCCATTCTAGCGTGGGAAGGCCTTCTGGGGCTTTCAACTGCAGGGGTCTTTCAGATACACGCATTCAGGTAGGCATCACGGCAGCGTTAATCCATCCTTGTGTGGGTGTGGGACACCTTGTTGCCCATCCCTTCTTTGGAATGTGAGGCACCAAGCCCTCTTGAAGGTATGTAGAAACGTCCACAAATAATGATATCCCAAGAAGCCGTAATTGAACCGCCCAGCTGTTGCTGCTGACTCTGCAGCTGTATAGGAGAGCAGCGTCGGCCCTTAGCTTGGCAAAGTGCCAAATGCCCCACAGCGTGCGTTCATGGATCCTGGGCGCGTAACCGTAACGATGCTACCGCGCGACACGGATGCCTCAAAGCACACATCTATCGGTGTAAATCTGTTTGACGAGAGGTTTTAGCACTTTTGGGGAAGAATCACACCCCAATAGCAGTGTCCTTCTCAAAGCCTCTCCCTGAGGCTATAGCAGCCTCGGAAGAGCCAGGTGGCGAGGCAGCATGGGCAGCGTGCAGCTGTACTGCAGCTTTGGTGCGCAACCGAGCACACATTTTGATGAGCTGGGCTACTAAGCCCTACATAAAACGTCTCAGATAATTTCAAGCAATAGATAGGACGCTTCTACGTCAGAAAAAACCGACAAACGCTGCAATACTAAGCACGCTCATTGACACTTTAAAGAAACCTTAAACGAGGACCTAAATGGATACATCCACAAACAACCCGGATTTAGCATAACTTCAGAAGTGCATAGAATCAGTAGGGCAACATGCCTCTAGCCACAAAGTCACAGGACAGTAACGCGGAACTTCACAAGAAGGCTGTAGCGAAAGGCTACATAATCTTTTCCGAGGGCGAAAGTCCATTAGAGCGGTACACGACTTCAGCAGAAAGCTATGTATTATCTTAACTTCTTTTCCTTTCTGGAGCAAGGGCCCAAAGTACTTAAACAAAAGTGGCAAATGCTATTTTTTTTGCTTATCTCTTTAGCCACTTATTGTGTCAGATTCGTAACTTGTTTTTCGTTGCCTCTACTATATTGGAACCTCGTCTCCAGGGTGTTTCGACCTGCAAGAAGACATCTTTTTCTTTGTTTTACTGCTTCTTTTTCTATGTCCCTCCTTTTCCTGATTGCTGGTTTTTCGCGCGCTTTTTACTAGTTGTCCAATATATAGGTGCTACGGCTGAACAGGGAGCATTTGTTCTCTACTCTCTCTATCTTTCTGTCCCTCACCAGGCATTAACAAGAAAGGACACAACACAATATGGCGTTTCTATCTTTGTTAGGATTGCTTGAAAAGAACCCTTGTGTTATGGGCTCTTCTAGGCACTAGGAAACAGGATATATAAAACGGAAGTTCAAATGCCGCTGAAAGTATACGGCTAATATATATTTATATACATATACATATATATACATAAGGATGAAAGGATATATATGTTTATATATGTACAGCTGCGATACAGCTACAAAGGAAAACAGAAAGTGGGTTCTTTTTTTATCGGTTTGTTTGAGGACTGGTTGAGTTTCCCCTCTCTGGGCTATGGCTCTGCTGCTGCTGCTGCCACCAGGGTGGGAGGGCCTCGAAGGTAAGGTCAGGGGCTCTGAGACGACGGGCAATGTATTTAGGAGTTATTATGTTATTGTATATATCCCTTTGCTGTTGTGTGAGTGTTTCTGACCACAACCTCCTTAGGGCCCTCGAGTATTGGGGAAGGGTCGGGGGGGACACTTGATCCCGACAAAGAGACAAGACAGACCACATCTCCAGGCAAAACAAGTCGTATCCTGCAGCACCAATACCAGCAACCTTGCTGAAAGGCATTGTAATAGTCAGGGGCGGTGGTACAACAGGAAATAAGGATAGAGGAGAATGATAGAAGTAAGAGAGCAGAGAAAGAAGGCGATTCAGATCAAGAGGCGGAATAGAATAACCCTCCAAACAGTGATAAGGCAAGCTAAAAAGACCGATGGAGATGGTACAGTCAGGGCAAAATAAAAGCAGAAACGAGGAATAGGGAAGAAGGGTAGGTTACCAGTCATATGAGGCCCCACATGAGGCAGCAAAGGGGCCACGATTTCTTCTTTTCCTGGGGAACCGTGTACGAAAGCAGGAGAGATGCTGGCTCTAGCCGAACAGAGCCTTATGTCTCCTTCCCGGTTTGTGGAGGGCGTTGTTAAGGGAAGAGCCCTGCTTCCAACGAGCGCCTCATTAGGAAGCAAAACCCTGACGGGTCCCCTGTTGGGTTCCGTGCTAGGGGAGGAGCCGTCTGCATAGTCCCTCCTACCCTGCGACTCGTCTCCAAAACTACGAGGGCCTCTTGACAAAGAACTTCGTCTTCTATTGGGGGCCACGGTGGCATCCAGCTGCTGCAAATGACGTTGTTGTCGTCGGATCTCTTGGTGGTGCTGCTGCTGAAAGGGAACAGCGGGGTCGCACACGTAGGTGTAGGACAGTCGCTCCCTCCACAACTCTGAAGGGACACCGTAGAACAAACGCTGCAGTAGTGAAGTAGCAGACGTACTAAGGGAAAGCAGCTAACGACAGAGAAATTGAACGGAGGCCCTAAGGTGACCTGGGCAAATACCCAATGCCCATTAGGGTATCTCGGGCGGCCCCGAAGGAAGGAGTTGACTACTCACCCTTTTTTTCTTGGGCTCCGTCGGTTGCGGGATTAAAGACACCTACAGCAGCAGCAGATGAAATAGAAAAGGCAGTAAAGCAGGCTTCCACTTGCCCATGTTAGATTGCTAAGGGAGAAAATAAGGCACAAGAGTGTGTATAGAAAGGTGTAGGAAGAGCAAGAGACGGAATGGAAATTACGAGAAGACAGAGAAATGCAGTGACAGTTGGGGCCTCTTCACTCACCGTCCACATGTAGGACGTGTAATCCCTTTTCGTGTTCCTTATAGAAAATGAACAAAGGATGATGACAGAGACAAATCCTAAAGGTTGCAAGACACTCAAAGTCAAGGTCAACATAGGCATACTTAAAAAAAACACCGTGGGACCAGCTGCTGCGGGACGGGGGAGGGTATTGTAGCAAGCGCAAAAGAGATAATCCCTCATCTTCGTCGTCCTGCTGCTGCATTTGCAGCTGCGAGTGTTGCTGTTGCTGCTGGTTGAGAGGGTTTGCTGTTGGTGGTACAGCACGGGAGGGGGAAACCCTGCAAGGCCTTCCCAAAGTGGACGGAGGAGGTATCAGCTGATGAGGAGGCGGCATCACGTGTGGGAGCCCGCCGTTGCTAGAAGTGCTGCTGTTATTGTTTTCGGCCAACATCAAACCGATAGTATCCCCAGCAGCCTCGAGTAAGAAAGCGGAAACGTCCTTTAGCAGTTTCATTTCTGGATGTCTTTGCTGCCCCTCATTCCGGCGCGGACCCTCAAGGCACCATTGAGAAGAGAGACCCCCATTGAAAGGCCACAGAGGAGCCTTTATATTGGGTGCCAGAGCCTCCAAGTGGGGACACACAAGGTCACCTAACAGCGGAAGGTGTTCGCGAGCGAAAGCAGCAAGATGTTTTCTCAATCGTTTAGGAGTAGTTTGAGCTGATCCAGACGGTGTTGCTGGGCGGCCCTCCACTAGCCGCCGCCTCTTTGGACGAGGGCCTCCTTTTGGTGGTGGCAGTGCTGATGCTTCTCCTGCGTCCAAGGGACCTCGACTGTCCCCCCTGCTAGGCGAGGGTCTTCTTCTCCGAGGAGATGATATTTCTCCTTGCTGCCTCATTACTGCTGCTCTCTCCCCGTGTAGGCCTTCTGCAGGGGCCACATCTACTAGAGAGGCGACCTTGGCTCCCTGCTTGTCGGATAGGAGACCCCGTGTCTCCAAAGGGACCCCGTCCTGAGTCTCCTGAGTGCTTCCTTGAGAAGACTCTCTGGATGGAGGATATGGGGCTCTTGGTGCCCCTCGAGTGCCCGCCAGGCCCCAAAAGGTTGAGGGTAGGGCGCGCCATAGCCAAGATCCTGCCTTAACTCACAGCACATAGGGTAGCAGCAACAAGCAGAATAGCATGAATAGGCAAGTAGTAGAATAGCAGACTTTCACTAAAGCAATACCAGTTACTGGAACAGCACCAACATTTACGCTACTGAACGCAGGGGGTTACGGTATTGCTTCCTGCCCCCCTTGGTCTCTTGTTGCTTCTCTAAGTGCTGTGGAAACTCCACCTGCTGCACGCGGTGGCAGCACGAACCCCCTCCTGCTCTCTCTCTTCTATCATCGTCCTTCCCCTCTGTCAGGAGCAACATGCCGTTGAAGTCCGCTGTTGCGCCCTCGCAGCAATCCTGCGGCTGCTGCTGCTGCTGCTGCAGGGTATCTTCGCGGCTTGTTTTCGTGAGGACCTTTGAAGAAATGAGTCCTGCGGTGCCTGGAGCCTAAAAGGAAAGAAAGTCCAAAGATACACAGAAAATGTGGGAGGTATTGCTGGCACTGCTGCTCGTTGCAGCTGCTCCGTCAGCTGCTATTTTTGCTCCTGCAACTGTGTCCAATTTAGCTCTGCAGCAACAAAGCTTTACCTTTGTTCCTGGTTTCTCTATGCTGCTGCTCGGTGGTATTAAGGGGAAGGAGGAACAAGGGAGCTGCAGGGGCTTCCGCTGTTCCTGCTGTCTGTCCAATTGCTCGAATTCTTCCTGTCTCTGCTTCTCTGAGCCTGCGTTTGCTGTCAAAGAGACACCATCAAAGACGCCACTATGTTTTCACTTTTTAAAGAATCCCCGGCACACAACACCGCTGCAACGGATAGACAGGCAGAAGCATCGGCAGCAATACGGCCATTAAGGTATTAAAAGCAAACGCGGCCTTCTTTCCTCACCAGGCTCCGTGACATCCACCTCCTCCAGTCCCAAAGGATCACTGTGACTCTTTATCTCTGCCACTATCCTTTTTATTTGTTTGTGACTTCTGAGCAGCAGCAATTGTTGCTGCAGCAACTGCTGACGCGCGTAATCTATTTGTGAGACACTGCAAGCTCCGCAGTTAAGAAGGGCATATAACTGCAGATGTATCTGACCCAGACCGTAGTTGTTCAGTCCAGCACTTCGCCTGAGAGTTGCCTCGTCTAAAGGAGTAGCAAACGGCTCCGACCATATACCGCTGTTACTGTTGTTGCTGGGGGTACTGTTGCTATGGCATATATGTATATACGCTTCGGGATGGATTTGGGCGGGGCCATTGAAGTTCAGTTTCTGCAAAGACCGCAACTTTCTGCTGCTGAAGAGGAACAGAAGCTGCTGCAGCTCTGGAGTGATGGTCCACCCGAGAGAGAGGCGGCGAAGGCTGACAAACACAGAGACAGCAAGGATGGGCACTCCATAGTGGAGGGATAGCCAGCGGAAAAGGGAAGGGATTTGTGGCTCCCACGCCTATCTTTGCTTGCGTCTGCCTATGTAAGTATTTTTCTGTGTTTTCTCCCCTTTTTCGTTTTGCATCAACTTTCCGCTGCCCGTTTATTTATTAGCGTTTGTGTCTTCCTCTTTCTACCTTTTGCTGACTTTTCCATTTCCTTCCCTGCCCTCCTATCGTTACCTATCCTCACCATTTAAAGTGAAGCTTTTCATAAAGAACGGAGAAGTGCCTCACTTCTCCATCCACATCTAGCAGCTGCAGACTTTCCGCCGCAATCCCAATAAGATGCTGCAGGGCCCCAACCAACAATTCTTGTGTTTGTCTTTCATGCTGATGCTGATTTTGATGTTGTTGGGGGGTACTGTTAGTATAACGAAAGAAAGAAGAGGCAGAAAAAGTCATGAGTGAGCCCACGGCTGTTCGCTGCTGCGGCTGCTGCTGTTCTGGTGCTGCGAGGTTCGGCTCTGCTAGGGAGCCATCAGAAGGCCCCTCTCCTGGCGTCCTCCTAGTAGTGCCTGGCTGCAGTCTGTAGAAAAAGGGGCCCCCAGTAACAGCAGATAGCTCGCTTAAAAGGAGAGCTCCCCTCCGGAAAAATGCAACAGCCTGGCCGGATAAGGGCAGGGGGATTCCATTTGCTGCAGCAGACGCACAATAAGAACAACCTCACTCTGCTTCTCTTTTTGTGGAGGCTCTCCTAAGGCCCCTACGGAGCAGCCGAATGGCTGGAAGATAGTGCTAGTGATACAGGAGTCAGTGGTAGGGCCAGAAATGTGACAGAAAAAAGGAGGCAAAGGGCGAAAGCAAAGCACACAAATGGGTCTAACGCAAGACAAGGCCTTGCTTCGGGGCCCACAGGTGCCGGTGGCTGAAAGTGGCTTGCCTACTCCCACAGAAAGGCCGTTGGGGGCGCGGCGATGGTTTTTTCTTGCGTCTGATAAAGCAGATGCTCCCGTCCTGGTGCATTCCGACTATACAGCTATCTCCCAGCATGAGATAAGCCACTACCCTTGAGGCAGCACGCGCAGCACCAGCAGAAGCTGCTGGAGCAGCACTAGCAAAAGCAGCAGGGGCCGCGTTCCCCAGCTTGTTCTTCACAGAATCAAAGGCATTATCCGAAACAGCATAGGCTGCAGCATGAGAGCTAGTAGGGGCCCCATATGTTACCCTTTCCCCTGTACAGAACTCTTCCTCAGCGGGAACCGCACAGTTGTCCCCACAGGAACCCTCACAGGGGCGTTCTGCACAGAGGCCTCTGGCAGAAAAACACACGCAGGTGGGGCCCTTGGCGTCCATAGGTTCCCGCCATAGCGTGCTTGTTTTCATTAGCATTAATCTGTGCGCGGAATGAATAGAAAGGCTCGAGAAGCCAAGAGATATTGAAAGGCTGGAGGTCACCTACAGCAACACAGAGCACAGAGGAAGAGAAGACGGGTTTGAAAACAAAGAAGGTAAAACCTTAGATCGGTGGTGTAACTTCTGTTGTTGTTGGTACTGTTGGTTGTATTGATGGCGATAAGTTTGTTGATGCTGGAGAAGTTGCTGCTATTGCTGCTTCTTCTGTTGCCACTTTGGCTAGCCAAGAGTAGTCCTCGTCACCTTCAAGGGTACAATAAAGAAAAAGAGTTCTTTGGGACTCTATTGATTTACTTGGAAAGGGAAGTCGATGTGTAAAGACTTGAGTAACGGGAGAGAGGGCGGCAGCAGCAAAGGAGGGATATGACGCCACACCACCTGAACAAAAACAAGCCTAAACTGTAAACTTGAAGCCTAAACCTTGACTCCTTTAACACCAGTAGAACTCCACATGCGTGTGTGCTACCTTGCTCTACATTCATTATGGCCCCTCCTACTGCTGTTGTTGTTAGGAAGCCCTAGCCCCCCGAAGAGAAGTAATCACCCCCTCATGCAACGCCTCCTAATGCTGGTTAAGGCCTTTTGGGCCTTCACGGGTCAATGTGAAAATACACTCACTGAAGAGGGTGGTAGGTCAACTGCGATTTTGAGAGAAACAAGAGAATGGGCGTTTGTGTGCACGAGCACCTGCAGCAGCAGCAGTAGCTCTGTCGCTGCTTGTGCATCCCCGGGGCCTCCTGTAAGGGACATTTTAAGCCTAGCGGAGACAGACGTGAGGCTTCGGAGGGACTCAAGTAGCAGCGAGGCGCTTGCTGCAGCAAAGGTTGTCCAGGCACGCGCTGCTACGTGCTCTGCTGTCGGTGTTGCTGGTATGTCTTCAGCAGCTGCAGCAGAGTCCGACAACAATGGCTGTATACGCAGCAAGTCCAGGGCCCTCCCTTGCATTAAACCGTAGGCCCACGACAGGCGGGTCGAGGGGCCTTCAAGGGGGGTCTCGGAGAGACCAACCACTTCTCTTCTATCTCCTTCCTGCTGTTGCTGCTGCTGTCTGCTGCTGCTGCTTCGCTGCTGCTGCTGTCTTCTCTCTCCACGTGTCCCCCTAGGTGTGTGTGCCTGGCCCCCCCTGTTGCTTCTGCCTGCGGTTCCCCTTTCATACACACCCTCTGGGGGCATGAGCGACCCACCTGGGGCAGCTGCAACAGCTGTTGCGGCGGCGTTAGCACCCAGAAAAAGGGGAGGAGACACCGCAGGAGTCAGCTCTATCTCTAAAGTTTTAAGACCTGAGAGGATGGGCAGCTGTCTCTTTATTGCAGCGGGAGGTAGAGACAGGAGGGAGGAAACATTTTTTGCTGACAGAGACACAATACAACAGTAAGATAAAAGCACTCGACGCGCCCACCAGCAGGTTGATCCAAATGCTGCAACAGCCGCGGTCGGAAGCAGCTGCAGGATCTTAGCCAGCAGCAAGGGAGACAGCTCAAGCAGGCAATCAGCATGGAGGGGTTTGGTAGCCCCAGGAGATATTTCACAGGATAAGAGGGGCCTTAAACCATCCTCGCCCACACTTCGGCTAGACGGGACTGTAGAAGAGGACCCGGGAGCCATTAGGGGGCCCTCGGAGAGACGCTGGCAACACACAGGATTTTTTCTTCTAGTACAGAAGTCTCTCCTCTTCCTGCCCCTGCGAGCCCTGGCTGAGGGGCATCGAGGTCCCCTCTGCGAGTCTGCATGAGATCTCGTGTTCGGGGGATCCTGGTGATGTTCTGGTAGACTACCTCTTGTACAGAATACCTTGGAGGAGGTGGGGGGACCCTCAGGAGCGGCAGTGCCAGTGGTGCCGTTGGAAGGTTGCTGGGGCTCAGGCCTTGTGCCGTTGTTATGGCGTTGCTGTGGGGGCTGCTGCTGTGCAAATGATACTGGTGTTGTAGGGAAATCTTGCGGAGGGGTGACAATTACTTCAGGCACACTCTGACCGCGACGCGTCTCTGGCTGCAGAAGTGCCTCTTGCCGGAGTTGCGTCTGGTGTTGCTGATGCTGGTTGGTGTGAGCCTGCGGCACTGCCTCTCTATGATGCCTACGGGCAGCACCAGAAGGGTGACTGGCTGTCCCTCCCTGCTGCTGAGGTTGCTGTGGCTGCTGGGCAGCCTCCTCGGGTTTGTTGTTGGGGTCCCTTGTCTGCCTTGCTCGTGCCGACGTTGCTGGAGTTCTTTCAAGGGGACCCCAAGGATTGGCCCTCTCCTCACTCTTGGGATTGCTCGTGTGTTTCCTCGGGGGAGGCGTGCGGGTAGAGGGGGCAAACAGAGCCAGGACCTCTGCACTGGGGAGACGCTGTGAAGTGGGCCCTTCAAGGGGTCCCCCTCCACAGTGGCCTCCAGGAGGCCCCTCGTCTGGTGCGTGGCCGCAAACAGGGGGCCCCGCAGAGTGCCGTCGAGAGATCTCTTGGTGCTGCTGTTGCTGCCGCTGCTGCTGTTGTTCTCTCATTGTGCCTATGTCGTTAGGTTCTGTGTATGCGAACCCCTAAATTTCAACTGCCTCTTTCGTTCTTGGTAACGAGCAGAAATGTCTGCTGCCGCTGCTGCTGCAGTTCGAAGCTCGTGTTTCTCCATGTGTTTATATAGGACCTCTTCCCTTTACAGTGTTGTCTGTATCTGTCTATTTCTCTCTGCTTTTCTTCCTTTCTACTTGTCTTTTCTTGCTTTGTCGCTGGTTAAACCAGCAGAAAGACGCCCGGTTGCGAGAGTAGACTAACACAACATAAAGGACTCAGCAACCCCTAGCACGGGCTATTGGGAGACTCCCGACAATTTATCATACAAGGGAAATTCTGAGTTAGCAGAGATGCTATGGCAGCTTCTATCGCTGCTTCTCTATGGGGATCCTGAACTAACGAATGTTGTGGTTGAGCTGCAACAAAGCCCAAAAGTTACACTTACGTGGGCTTAGTTATGGAGAAGCCTATGGTGTAAAATATTACGACTTAAGGTTTGATTTTAAAATTAGCAAGCCTTCGACAGTAAGTCTTCATTATAACTTAGACGGGCTTCGGTGGCTTGTTTCCTGCCCCGCCCACAACTCCCGTTGATGTAGGGAGGGAGGTAGCACATGGGTCTTTTGACGCAAACGGGAACCCAAAAAGCCAATAAAAAAAGGGTAAAGTGCAGAGCGAGGTGCCTATACGCCTCAGAGTTGCACATATAGCACAGCTGGTGACCCTGGCACCATCAGCCCCAAGTGGCAAACAGGCCTCAACCTCTAATTCTAATTCATTGAACTACATAAGCGTTTAAAGCGCCAGTTACAAAAAAGTAAACTGGTGTTATTTGTTTTATGGTTCCGAGTTTAGGCCTTGGGATTTAGGTTGCACAGTTTAGGCATAGGGTTTTTCAAGTCGTATGTATAGACTTTTAATGCACACTCAACAAACCTCTCTTCCATCGTTCCCGTTGCTCCTTCAAAAAGAATAACAAATAAAGCAAGTATGTAGATTGAAGTGGATGCCCCCTAAGGGTTTTTGGGCCCGTTTAATGGCATCTGCGCTGTCCCTCTCACCATTAAACAGTAATACCTCCAAGTCAAACCTTAATGTGTTCTTTCTTACGGGTCTAGCTCATGAAAATTCAAATAGATAGTTAAAACCTGTACTGAAAGAATGCACAAGCGACTAATAAACGGAGGTCTTTGGCTTCTTGCTTGCCTACGAACTGTAGCAGAGCTCGAGCAAACTGTCTTTCCGTATGGCTATTTACTGTTGCTTTTGCTGTTGTTGCTGTTGCTGTTGCTGGTGCTGCGGGTCCAAGTATAAATGCACATGATATATTTTTGTGAAACTGCAGTAGCTGTGTGCGTTCTTGCCTGTTACGATCTCTGCTGTAGCCTAAAAGCAGCACTCTCTCTCTCTGCATACGCAACTACACGTATAATACCCACAGTGTCGCTCAGTAGACAATGTTTTGCACAGTTTCATAGTTGGCCACCTTTTTGCCATGTTTATGATATCTCTTGAAAATACTTTTACATTTCTAAATACGTTACAAGTGCTCGGGCAGATAAGACAAGTAGCATGTCATGAAGCATACCATGAGAAAACGAATCAGTTGACTCCCTTTATTTTTTTTTAATACCGTCTGGTTTACGTTTGTTATGTATTTGTATAGGCCTATAGATGGACAAACTCAGAGAAAAGAGCATCATTTTACGGAGAGAAATACAGAGGCATGGATAGGATAACGCGATAACACAACGCAAAGAGAACGTTGCCGGGCTTCCTAAATGCCAAAGAGTCAAGGAGCCACACATTTTCATTCGAGACACGATACGAACGCTTCCGATTGCATAAAGCATATATAGAATACAGAATCCTTTTTGTATGCATTTTAGCATATATTTATTTTATCTATGATGTAGATTGTGTGGCTTCTACATAACGGGTGGATCCGTGGTACTTATCTATAGATGAGTTTAAAGGACTGACAAGGAACCCCTACCCAAGAGGGGGCCTAACGAGCTCAGGAACAAACCGCAGTTGATGCGTTTCTGAGCAGCTAGCCGGCTAGGCGGTAGAGAATGCTGGCAGTTTTAATCCTAGACGATGAACCCCACAGATAGCTTTGCTTGTATTGCAAGCGGGATCAATGCCGATACGCAGTAGTGCCACGCTATCTATGATCCAGCATGCAACAAAACCAATATGCAGGTTCTTTGATAACTACGTCCTGCATAGAAAAAAGAAGAGTAGAGCTTTGACCTTCCTTTCATGATCAACCTGCAAGGGACACGTGCGGCATGCAATTTCACCAGGTTAAAAACGCTTAACCCCCTCTGTTTATTTTCATACCAGCCTAAATGACCTCTTCGGTGTGCGGCATTAGGGGCAGCCCGTCAGCTACACTCTTCACTGCAGTTACTCCCTATCTTTCCCACAGTTATAATTTCGGGAAATCTTTCTGGAAAACCACGATGTAAGCGCGTTCCTAAGTCGAAAGTACTGACATAACGAAACCAAGTCCAGCATTTTCCTTTTAAAAGTTAGATCATCACACTACGTTCCTATACTGATACCCAGCGATAAAGACCCAATGATGTGGAAAAGAAATAATTCGGTGTTTCCAACGGGTCACCGTGTAACAAGGAGAAAATTAATTGAATAGACCCCCCGGTGGTTTTAGAAAGAACACATTAACAGAACCCATTCGGCATCTGGCCCAGTGGCTGCAAAGAGTGGCAGCATGCTGAAAAATCTGACGAAGGGTGTTCATCAGGGAACCTTTCCAGTAAAAGATTTTATTGCTAATTTTCCTCATGTTCCGATTCCTTTTGGCGTTTTTTGGGAACGGGAAAGGAGCTGGCTGCTGAAAAGCCAGTATTGGTGTACGGGCTGCCAGTATTCAACGGGGCGTGTAGTTTCATGCAGGGCTGGAGTTTGTTATGTAGTTGCCATCGGAATTTAGTGGTTTGTGCGCCCTTTTCTCGCCCACTCCACAATTATGCACTATACGGCCTTGCCTTGTCGACGGTCAGCACAGATGGTAATCTCATTTACCACCAGCACACTCCTCTATGCACATCTTTCTGCTTTGCCAACACAGTGATGTACACGTTTTGGGAAATCCACAGGACAACTCTTCAAATAATAGGGCGGCTGGATTCTGTTTTGCCATGCAATGGCTCACATTAATTGTAGAATGTTAAGTGCAGTGATAGTGATATGCAGTTAAGAACTTCGTGATTAGTCCATCTGCGCATCAAGTACAATTATACACAGTTGGATATAGCAGCACTAGATGGCCATGGCTAGATGCAGGCTGCCGGAGTGGGCGAGGTGCACCTGGCCACTCCCAGACACCAACGGCCATAGCCCTGAGGCTACCCCTAAGGCTGAGCTATGGCAATGGGAGATAAATGGAGAAGTCTATGGAAAAGAACCTACTCTTTTCAGGATGTCGTCAAGTAGCATATTCTATACATTGTGACCTCCGGGCATACGAACCACTTCTGCATGAGACAGGAGTTAGGGCGTTACGGTTATTTCCGTTAATGCACATATATATTCAATTAGTAAGCGTCTTAAGCATGTGCTTGTTTGTTACCGCACTATTTCAAGCACAGTCATTGGGATTAGCATTTTTGAGAAGCATAGTTTGTTGCTGTTAACAGATTTAAAGACCTATCCATGAAGCTTTCATTTCACTGGCTTTTCTAAAAGAAATAAGAACTAAAGATTTATTTTTCCGTAAATAAAGCCAAATGTTTGGTTTTTGATCCACCATCACTTGAGGTATTGACTACATCCAAAAAAATATAAATCCTATTAGTAAGGTCAGCTAGGTAGACACACCCAAATCCAGGGACTGCCTGCCAGTGGAGCGAGAATGTTCAAGCAATTAACACAGCGTTTATCTTAACGATTTATTTAGCAGCAATCTTGAATTTTTAAAAGAACGGGAAACAAGGGTTTTGCTTCCTTCGTGGGGGGACTGCGTTTTCAGCAGCTCTTTGTGCTTTCTGATAACGGATTTTTAAGGCTCAACCGCAGCATGACTGGCTTTTTAACTAAAGGCTACATAGACCTAAGATGTTTAAATGGGTGACTTAAGGAACTCCTGGGGATACAAAACCAGGGTGTACGCCAACGGTATCCTCTGCCTTTCGAGAGCTTTACTGAGGCGCCCTCAGAAAGGCTTTCCGTCGTAACCACTCTTTGGCTATTCTTGCTTGATCGCACAACTCACAAAAACAAGCAGAAAAACGGAAGCAGAAAACGTCAGAGATGGACGAGGAAAGATGCAGGGAACAGGGTATATGCAGCGACTTGCTTTGCTCTCCTTCAACGTAGTGCACGAGCACATCGGATTAGGAGCTGGGCCCCCAAGGGGTACTGCGTGTCCCCTGATTCACTGGTGGGGGCTTCAGCCTTCCCTGTGTAGGTGTTAGCGAGGAGGCGACGCTAGACCTCAAAGAATTCGTTTCTAAGACGGCGGACCTCCCTTAGACGCATCAA
This sequence comes from Eimeria falciformis, assembly GCA_002271815.1. Lineage (NCBI taxonomy): Eukaryota > Apicomplexa > Conoidasida > Eucoccidiorida > Eimeriidae > Eimeria > Eimeria falciformis. The sequence goes on along the minus strand of NPHX01000260.1, from coordinate 228,672 downwards.
GGCCCGTATGGGACCGTCAATTATCTATAACATAAGCAACATGCACTGCAAAACAGGAGATAGTTTACAGAAGTATATTCGAATATATGTGTAGATTTATATTTATAATGTGAGCAAGCACATGTTTATACGGACATGATAATATGTACTTATATACAAAGGGGGGAGTCACGAGAAAACAAGAGAGCAAATTGATTGTACCCTGCGGTCTATTTTGGGGCCTGTTTCCTTCCAATTAACGGCGGTTTCAGCAGGGGACCGAGCTGCAGCAGTGTATCTCTGAAGAAAGAAAACGAGAAGCATGTCCAAATATGTAGGCCCTTTATCCTTTGTATTTTAGTGTTTTCCTATTTTCTCCGGCTTTTGTTTTGTTCCAGCATGCTCTCCTGCTTCTTTTTACATTATTTGTTGTTTCAGGATGGATATTTATAGCTTGTTTTTTGTGTGTTTGTGTTTGGGGAAAATGCTACTAATTTTCGCTGCTTGTTTAATGCAAGAATCTTTTCTTTGCGGTATATGTTTCTGTTACGCCCTGTGTCTCCCTTTTTATATCTTACTTCCTCTGTGTCTCCCTATCGTTGTTCGTCTGGTTTCCAGGCTTTTGTTTTGTATACGATTCGCTAACTAATCTGCTAATCACTGCCTCGCTATTTCGCCGTTTTTTTCCGCTTCCTCTATGCCTTTTCTATTTGAATGTCTTCTAATTTTATGTGTCATTTCCCTTTAGGCGCATCCGTTTCTTTTGATGTCGATTTGTTTTGATGTTTTTACCTGCAGGCGTTTGGCTGTGCGCCTCCTGAAGGCCTGGAGCTCCGCTGCGATCCTCTCCTACAAGGCCAGCCTTAAACACAAGCTCCCCCTAGTGTCCCTAAAGTCATACATCTAAAGAGCTAGAGAATGTAGAGATGACGGAGAGGAAAAGGCAACAAAAAGCAAGAGGCAGGCAAAGACAGATATAGGGAGAGATAAAAAAAGGCAAGAGAAAGCGCTCTAAAGGGCACAGAAAAGACAGATAGGAACAAAGAGAGAAAGAGTCTAACACGCATAACACACGGTAAAGAGACACAGGGATTCAGAGAAGGAAAGAGACAGGGAATGCCAGGGTATTTCATAAGATCTTTTTGCTCTTTGTTGCTAGCCACGAGCCTGTCTTCCTTTCTTGCCTTTGCGTCCAAGGACTGCCTGACGCTCTCCTCGGCATGCGTCCTTATTCTATTTTTTATTTCTTGTTGCTTCTGCAGCAGCCGCTGCTGCAGCAATTTGCGGTGTCGCGCGCAGTACTGTCTCTGTTCTTCTGCTTGCTGGAGCTGCTGCTGCTGTACTAGCTGCTGCTGCTGTCGCTGCTCCTCCCGTTTCATACTTTTCTCCCTAATTCTCTGTAAGGTCATTTGCATGAGCTTTTGGCTAAGTAGCTGGCTGCGCTCGTGCTGCTGCTTTTGTAGCTGCTGCTCCAAAAGCTGCTGCTGTTTCTGCTTCTTCCTGGCCTCTCTCGCTCTCTGTCTTACTCGCTCTAAGGCTTCGGCCCTAAGGCCCCTCGCCGTCCTGTCATCAGAAAATCTTTTTTTTTCGCACTTGCAAGGTTCCCCCGCGCCGCTGCTGCTGCCGCGCACTGAAGCAGCAGAGGTCCCTACCCGTTCCCTCCACCGATGCAAACTAAGGGGGATAGTCTTTCTGTTGCTGTAGCCCCGGTGCTCCTGCCGCAACACGAAGGACTCTGCCTCAGGCGGAACCCATGACAGCTCCTCCCTCCCCAGGGGACCCCCCAAGGAGGCCCACATCGGAGGCACCCGAAGGCCCTCACTGCTATTGGCCCTTCTGTGTGCTCTACTCTTGCTGGGGATACAGGGGCTTCGGTGACTGCGTTGGGTGCTTGCTGTTTCTTTTGAGTTGTCGCTGCTGTTGCTGCTACAGTTATGGACTCTTTCCTCCTTTGATGTATTTGCTATAACTGGAGTCTCATCCTCTATGGGTTCCCATGTGGCAGAGGGAGGGCTGGGGGCACCGCAAGAAGGGAAACGCAGCGCATCGGGATACTGCCCTCCTGCACCCTCTATGCCCATATTGCGGAGAGGGGGCCTAGAAGGGATCCCCTTTAAGCCCCCTGGATCTGGAGTAATGGTATTTTGCTTAGAGGGAAAAGATTTAGAGAGGAGGCGTGGGGCTCTCTGGAAACTCAACGAGGAGGCGAAGGACCGACCCCATAGGGGATCCCCTGTATGGGTGCCCTTTGCCAGACTAAAAAAATGGTTGGCATTCTGAAGGCACTCCTGGGGTTCTAATGGCAGTAGGAGGGCCCTGAGGGTATCGTAACTCTGCCTAAGGTGCACAGCCTCTTGGGGAGGGGCGAACTCTGGCCAGGGGCACCGCAAACTGCCTCGGTACTCCATCCTCAAAGATATCAGTTAACGCCTTAACATGTTCCAAATGCTTGAAAAAGACAGAAACAACTGCATGCGATGAAAGGTGGGGAGTGCGTCGGCGAACATGTGGGAGGGCATAGGGAGGAAGCAGCACCAAAACGTTAAGGATAAGTATGATTGCGGGTTAATTTCAAGTACATTTCCGTTTTAAAATATGAATAAAAGTTATGGAAGGAAATAAAATCACAAAACTTGCTGCAATCCAAAGGTCACCAGAAAGTTACCTGATAGCGAGGCCTCACCCCACCTTGTGTTGATTCCACGCTAGTCTCTTCCATTTTTAATGTTCAGTTTGAAATTGTGCTGGAAGCTGGCCAGAAAAAGTTGATTCTTATTTACATGGAAGTTTGCGGAGCCAAAAAAAAGAAATTCATTCGCTAGCTTTCTTGTGTCTGCTGGAGTGGTACAGACACTTCGATGACTCCAAGAGGCAGCATGCATCAAGTATTTCTCCTTCAGCAGACAAACTAAAATTGCATATCTAGCGCCTTTTATTTTACATGGCCGAACCAGCGAGAGTGTGACCTGGCAGAGACTAGAAAGACGAGAACCTTTGTTCACTTTCGCCTTTGCCAGCTCCTCGTCTTGCGGCAGATTGCTGTTGAATCGAAAAAGCAAGACTTATCCATATTTTACAAAAGCAAGGAGAAAATAGCGGAGCCATGGTTTTGTCTAAAAGCAGGGTCAAAACTCACAAATGTGGTTGCAGTATTTCTATGCACTAAACCGCCCATCGAATTTTCCAGGCTTTGCTTTTGCTCTTTTTAAAAAAATCCAAAAACAAATAAGGAAACACATCAAACACTATGGAGTCCTTTACGCTTGAATTTGGGGTCCGGCATTTGAGTAATGCGGGAAACACTCTAAATCTATACGAGCTCGCCTCCTTACGAGTGGCTCTCTCAATGCTGCGAAAAAAAGAGGGAAACGGGAAGGCTTATTTCTGGGGAAGAATAAAAGGCCAGGATGATGATTACTACATTGCATATACGGTCGAGGAAAGCGAGCTTGTCTACCCCAAGAAAAAGTTTTTTTTCAGGTCCAGCTAAGCACCTAGGAGCACACCTTAGGCCACAGATTGCCGCCTACCCTAAAACGTACTCATCAAGATGCATCGTGTTCCTAAAACCACCCATGTTTTTTTCTTTGCTCACCAGCATTTAGGTTGAGGTTTTGTCATTGCGTAAGTTTGCGTTCCTCCCCTCCAGCACAGGCGGGTTTGAGTTTCGACCTCTGTCGGAGGGGAACTCACAGCGGCTGAGAGAGAAGCCAAAAAATGTTGTGCTTAGCGGAGACCCGACGCGGGAAATAGAGTCTCAGCGTGAGTGCTGTAGTAGGATACTCAGTACTTGTATGTGTACGTGCCCTGCTATAAGTATCTATCTCTCTCACTCTTGCACTCTCTCTGGATATACTAACATGTATATAAATGTCTAGGGTCAGTTTTGAAATAACCGCACTTTAGAAGACATTTGGTGTTTTAGGCCATCGTCTGTCCCTGTTTTTGGGTTTATCAGAGGATGCGGAGTCACCCGTGGAGGATGCCCAAAGCGACAATGAAGAAGCAGGCAAGTCAAGCAGCACAAGCACCGGTGAAATCGCAAATGCCCACTGTCTTATTTCATGTTTTAGGTCTAACTGTAAGAAATATAGCATTATTTTTTGTATAGTGGTCCTGCTGTTTAACAGACGGAATGAAGAAAAACAAACTCACAGAGACTGACTTACTAGCATATTTGGTGCAACGCATCGACTTTTCGACAGCAGCCGTCCCTCGTGGCGCCCACCGTCTTCATGGAGCCAGAATCATTCCAGCAACAGAGTTCAAAGGTACCAGCTGCTGCTGTTTCTGCTGCTGCTGTTACTGCTTCTGCTGGCTGTCTTCAACTGGTAGAAGCAGCTGGGAGAGGACTTCGTGACTGTCCAAGAGACTTGGTTGTGGATGCTGCTATGCTGCTACTGCCACTGATGCTGTTGCTGCTGACAATCAGAATTGCTGAGACGGCATTTGGCTTGCAGGGCTTAGCTTCAGTGAGGCAAAAAGTTTGTCGTCGTGGGTTCACTTTAGACCAGCAGACGACCGTAGGCAACACGAAACCACTGCTGCTGTACATAAAATAACCAGCTATAGTGTGAAAAGTACTATTTGCGCTTATGCAGTAATATGCGCATATTGGAGGACGAAATTCCACTTTCACAATGTGCATGTCTTGCAGTGGAGGCACTGAGAGCTCAAACATCCAAAGATTATCAAGTAACAGAATACAAAATTCCAAAACGTAACCTTTCGCTTTGTCTTTTCTGTTTCCTCAACTACATAAGATTTTTATGTGGGAAGCACCATCTTGAGCCCGTTTGGTTGGCTAGCTGTGCCCTGTTGCAGCTTAACAAAGAATTTCTAGAGCCCCTACAAATAGACGTTCCCAGAGGTCAGAACGCTCTAGACCCTAAACCCTGAACCACAGAGACGAAGAACGTCTATTCAGTCATATCCCCTTTATCATTAACCTCCCCACACCGTTTGGTTTAGATTTTAGGCGTTAGTACTGTTTGAAAAGCTGCCCTCAGCGTAACGAACACCAGTGACACGGCTCCACGTATTTTAAGCGCCTTGCATCCAACATCTATAACTACACTTTATAGCATTGTGATAGGATTTAGGGCTTTGAGTTGAAGTGCATTTTGCAGGTTCATGGGCAATACGGTATGACCCAATTGCCAACTGTGTCACCTTAAGAAGTCTTTTGTGGCCAGGCAAGGACTAAACTCTACAAACTTCTAAGCTTTAAACCCAATTGCTTGAAGTGGCTAGTAATAAAGGCGATACAACCGGATAAACGTTCTTTGCCTGTAGGGTTTAGGGTTTAGTGTCTGGCGCTTCCTAGCAGGAGGATGAACCAGCTGGTGCCAACACGATATCTTGGATGGACTCCCCATTGTCTCTAGTTAACGTGCAAGCTTTGTTTCCTCGTGCGGTCTCAGGCTACGTTGCGTATGCCATTGTAGATTCGCCGGAGTTCGGGGGAGTGTACTTTGGAAACGGGGAGGAGGCAGTAGACTTGCCGTTTCTACTGTAGCCATCCTTCTATTCAGAGGCTGGACACACCGCAAGAATCTATTCCTCATTGGCCTAACGTTAGAAACACCGGTATGCTAAATCTGAAAGTTGATTATTACTGGTTGGCTTGCCTTTTATCCATTGACTAACAAATAGCTCGTCTAATAAGATGACGAAGACGAGCTTCCTGGATCATCATACCCTAAAACCGTAAGCCTCATTGGGCTGTGTGCTTACGTGAAACAAGCAACCTCTCTTTCTTTGCACTTAGCAGGATACATAACTGTATGTTTTAACACCCTTGCATTAGAAAAATTGGAGTAGCGTCTAGCAGAACTGTCTACACTGTGCAAAAGCCCGTGTCAAGCAAACAAAGCTATAACAAGCAAAAAAAATTTGGACTTATGATTTAGAGCCCCTCCATACCGCGTTTTCCTGCTACTATAAATGGAATACAGAGTTTATACACACCAGCGTGTTTCCGAGGGGATCAGCAGGGGCCACCCACCAAACAACGCATGAGAAAATCTTGCCCACAAACGATTGGCTCAAGCTATATGATCCTACGGGTGTCCGAAAGTCTTTTGCAAAATCAATCAGCATACATCGTAAAAGGTTCCATACCGGAAACTTTACGAAAACTACGCAAAACTCACGTGAACTCTGTGGGCTTCGCGCCTAAGAAAAAAGTACAGGCTTATTTTTAACCGCTAGTTAGCTCATTAGGGGACCCCTTCCCAGTTGCCTCCTAAAGCAAATGACAGAACATTAAAAGGAATCTCCAAAATCCAAGGAACGTCCTAGAACCAACCATCACGGCGGAGCGCCCTTTTAGGAAAAAAAGCCAACAAATCTTCCCACAAAAGAAAATATTCGCGGCGGCAGCCAAGGAGAGAGAACCTGCCTGCAGTCGGTACATATTTATATTTGTTGGTTCACAATACTCAAAAGAATATAGGTTGCGACCAGGCCAGAGTTACAAGATAAATTGATCAGACCAGGTAATTTTGCCAAGCAGTATTCACAGTTTGCCATGTGACAGTTCTCCGTCGGCCAGACAATGCCATGAAGGCTTTTGGTTGCTACGCGTCTTCTTAGATTCTAACAACGAAAAAAGCATCGTTTCACAGGGTTAATGGTTAGGGGCAAATCTGCTCGATTGCTGCGGAGCAGGGAAAACACACATGGCCACTTTCCAGTCAGGAGCTGCCATAGCGAGCAACCTACATGTAAAAACATATCTATGCACATGTTGAACCCGATTAAAACACTGTACAGTAAGAGGCATAAAACCTTCAAATAAGCTATTAGGCCAATCTGGTGAGAAGGTCCGTGAATAGGAGGTCTCACAGGGGGATGATATTATGGTAGGTAAGGGAACAGAACTGTTTCCCATGCACTTTACTAAGGCCAAAAAGAGGGCAGAACTTGCGTTGTTCATTTGTTCATCAATAACTGCAAACAAGGTGGCGTGACACAAGACATCCATTAAGTCAAAAGCTGCCTGTGATAGGGAGAAAATGAGACACTAAAATGGCGATATGAAGGTGTGAAACACATATGATTTACTAGTGGCAGTTGAGGTAGGATTTTCAGTAGACATAGAATATAATTGTTTATCTAAAATCACTGAAAACTTCCAGAGCTGTTGATCTTTGTCACTACCGACAAATACTGCATGCTCCGGTGTTTCGACGCCGAGCAGCTGCATAAGCAAACCCACATATGTCATTGTAGTGTAACTACATAACCAATGCACTTTCTTGTTTCCAGTAGTAGGGCAGTTCGTTTCAAGTGGGCAGCCGAAATGTGGCAAATGTGCCACAGTAAGAATCGATGACAATCGGCCCTGTGGGGCCGCGTTGGCTGTATTGGATACTCACACTCCGCAGTTCACGCAGAACGGCCGCATTGCAGATCCGAAGGCGGTTATCGATATCTGAGGTGCTACCCAGGTCGAATCCAGCAGGCAAGCTGAATGAGTAGAGCCCTGAAGTCAAAGATTGTTCATTACAAGTATGATGCAAATTTACTGTGTAAGAAGCAAATCGTGAGTGCAGCATGTCGTAAAAAATATGGTTGTTCTCTGTACATTGAATCCTGAGAGTGGATAGCTTCCAATACAAGAAATGAGAAGCCTAACTTGTCTCGCCAGTGCAGCTTCTTTCATCTTTCAGAGGTGGGCATGCTGTGGAAGGAGAAATGTCCTTCGGATTCTGCAGTAGAGCAGATGCATCAAGGGCCTTTGTGCCGCACCCTGGACAGCATACACTGTGTATTATAGTGCGCCTGAAAGGGGTACCTGCAGTACGAAGTGTGGCTTTATTTGAACCAGTACCGATTTCAGGATTGTACCAGTTCCTTGCCACACTCCTCTCACAGATGGCTAATGCACAGCCTCACCATAATACTCCTCAACCTGGTAGAGCTCAGTGCAGTGCAACTTTGGTCACACATCGTCCATTCTGACCATTCGGATACCTTGCAGTCGCATGCTGCGTAAACAAAGATATGCAAACAAACTTTGTACTTTTATGATATCAGCTAGCCTATTGTAATGTGGGCGAGATACAGAATGAACTACGATCAACGCACATCCCACGCAGAGGTCTGATGTGGTCGGCAGAAAGCTTACTGCTTGGAGCGTCCGGTCCCAGTAAAACGCACATGTCAACAGGAGCTGGCAAAGTGGAGGCTGCGGCGACATGCAGAAAACATCACTTCGTTGCTAGCTGGTTGGTAACCTGCTGCTAAACTGTTTCTACGAAACAGCTTGAGGGGATCTGCTCCATCGCCTGCACTTCGAAGACTGGAACCCTTCTACTCACGTGTAGCTGTATATGATTGTAACCTAAAGGGAGTGTCCGTGTCCAATCCGGGAAGCATGGCATTCAATGTTTTGTAAGTTTCCGTCGAGGCGTCGCCCACTTTCTCTGCAAGTACTGCGGTAGAATACGCACTTAGCATCAACCCGCCTCGTTTTGCTTTTTATATACTATTAACATTATTGCTGGAGCCCTATCCAGGGTCAGCCGATAGGAAATTTTGCTAAACCTAACAATCGTGTATCTATGTACATAAGAGTGTACGATGAGGATCGCTGCCGAGATCAGCGTCGGGATCGTTGTTTGACAAAGTCCTGTCTACTAAGAAGAGAAATTGAAGCTGCCAGTACTTGCTTCCAGTGGTTGAGTTCAAGCCAGCTGCCGAAACCGTTAGGCGTTTCTCCTCTATACCTAAGGCCTGAACCCCAAGATGAAAGAAAACAACTTCAACTCTGATCCTGCTGTGTACTTCTGAGTATCACGTACCGCACTTTCGCCCAGACGTTCAAGCCCAAGCATCCTATTAGCAAACTGGATGGTTATGTTGATGGTTTCGTATTGCCTCACTACTTAGAGCATCCACACGGTGAAGCAAGGGCATCTGTAATTGCTAACTGGCGTCTTGCCTGAGTAATAGCTTTTCTAACAGGAGGGATTTTATATATCAAGCCCGTTTCACTCAAGCTGTTGGTTTTGGGGGACGCTTCCCTCGTTAGTATGAAGAGGGTGCAAGAGCCATTACAAGTCCTCTTTTCCCGAACATGTGGGCAGTGTGAAACTGTGCCCGGTGCAGCCTGAAAGGTGCAGCCCAGACACATTCCATAGTACACTAAGCCATCCGAATGCTTGTGAAACAAAAAAGCCTAAAGCATGCCGATCAGGTAATTTTGGCGGTATGCTGAAGGCTGTATCTTTTGAGGCGTACTGTGATAAGCCTTTCCCGCTGTTGTGTGCTTTCTCCACAGGCCTCTGGACAGCTCGTCCATTCACTCCATTCTGTTGTTTCGCATTCGATCACCGTAGGAATGGAAGTTTCCTCCTTGCTCTTTCCGCGGACGATAGCAAACGTTGCGAGGCATACAAACGGTATCGCCATAACTAGTGCAAACGTCCCAAGCCAGAGCAACAACACTGCATAAGCCCAACATCAAGAAAATGTCGCAGTAACTGCCCACCTGATTGTCGTTTACGCTAGTCGGTGAGAGGGTGCTACTATGTACGCTGTTACGTTGCAATAGTCTTTGTACATTATACTTCAATTACCAGTAAACTATTTTTGTGTGTTAATGCTATATGCATCCGTCTGAAGGCGCTCCGTACGCTTATCCCGCTTGCGGTCCTCGATGACTTCGTCGCTAAGCTCTTCTAGATTTTCAGGGCCCTCTGACTTTTCCCATGATAATACGTCTGCATTGTCACTTTTTTTAGATTGCGAGCTCACAGAAGTGTTGCGTTTCTCAGCAGTACAGCTCTTGGGGAGCTCCTCAGCAATATTTAGGGGACGTTCTTGTAGGGTTGAGCTTTCCCTACTTACGAGGCGCCTTCTGATTCCAGTTGTGCTCGTATTTAACTGCGATCCCTCTACAAATTCAGGCCTGTCAAGCCCATCAACGGGAAGATTCACATTAGGGCAGTCGGGCAAATCAAGCATTCCTCCGCCTGCCGTTTCTTGAAACGTCAAGCTCTCTCTGGATTGTATCATTCCACCAACCTGCCTTGGAGACGGCTCTCGAGAGGCAAGCCGTTCACATGAGCTACTTTCCTTTCGAATACTAGCTATCGAAACGTCAGCAAAGTCATTTTGCGAGGGAATGTGCCCTTGAACAGCTTCCGCATTAACGACCGGTTCAGAAGCAGCTGCGGGCTCCCTCATACTGGTGTCCTCGACAGTTCGACTTTCCTCTCTGAAATCCCCCGGCAAGTCGAACGACTCTCCGCCTACAGTTTTGACGGTTTCATCCCTAAGCTCCTGACGAGACGTTTGTTGAGATGCAGCCTGTTCCAAAAGGCTTTGTTCTACTTCAGTGACGCCTGCATCAGGATCGCTTTGGGATCGAAAAGTCTCTTCAACACCTTTCGCATCAGTGACGGATTCAGATGCAACTGGCGAGTTTTCCATGGTGAAATCGCTTTGCATAAGCAAGGCGTATCAATGATAAGGGTTGGCTAAATTTGTTGGGACAATAATTTGTCCGGCGCCCAACCTTGACAGGCTATCCCAAGTAACACCACCGTTTGTACGTGACGCACTTGTGGCAGGATAATTACTGGCATGGCACAGGGCGTGGTGTGTAAAGGGTCACAGGTGGCATGAAGGTGCACTGACCTGAAGTGCACTATTCATTCTTAAAGAGCTCGTGCACGTAACCTACCCCAACAAAAACAACAAGTTCAAACTGCCTAACACACTGGAAATTTTTACGGTTGTTACTCAAACACGAGAGAAGCTTTCTGGTCGATTCGGGGAGGAGACAACAGTGGTTAACCTAGCGAAAACGTTTCCTGCATCAGGTCCAGAGCCTTCAGAGGTATGTCACCCACTAATTACTAACATCATGCAACCAAGTCCAAACAAAATATTCTGCAGATTTCAAACGAGGTGATTCATTCCGAGGCCTGGGGCTGTGGCATCCGCCATAACCTACAGCACTCTTGACCGTGATGCGGTTAAGAAAAAACGATCGCGTTCTCCCCCCAAAATACCCCACTGTTTTACTTGATCACATGTAAAATAAAGCGATAAGGGAACAGAAAGTAAAGAAAATTTCCATTTGGCGTGAGTTGTGTGCAGCTGGGGAGTCAAGGTGACCTCCCAGCACCACTACATCCCTTTGTTTTTATTGAGTTTTCACTTTGAATAATTAATCAGTTAATGCTTTCTATAGCAAAATTTATTTAAAAGCACCGTGAAAGAACTTAACATTCACAGTGGTCCTCTCGAAGAATAAGGGCATGAAGGAGTTATTTGGGATTAATCAATAACTACTTCCGGCAGGTTGTCATACAGCAGTATACCATGGCAACCGTTAATGTAAACAGAAGTTGTGAGCACTCGGGTTTGCGGCAGGTAGAATATTTTAAGATATTTTGCTTTTAGACAACTCGACAGAGATACTTTGCGTAAAACCCCAACTCCTGTGTGATGCACGAGTGGTCTTTCGTGCCTGAAGGCCACAATGTATAAAAATATTCCTTTGAACAACATTTTAAATAAAGTAGTTATGCCCCTATGGACATCTCTATTGATCTGCCTTTCTGCCATAGCTCAGCCTGAAAAGTAGGCCCAAGCCTATCGTCGCTGGTGTCTGCAGCTTCCCAGGTTCGCCTACCCCGCTCCGGCTGCCTGCAGTTTGCTATGACAAACTAGTGCTGCTGTATTCAATCATGCATAATGTGTCTACAAGATGTACAGATGGACTAATACCTAAGGTGTTAGCTGGAGATCACTCACACTCAGTTTAGCACATTTCACCTTGCTTTTAGGCAATTCTGCATCAACGGCTACAAACAAGACGGGCAAGTAGCGAGGTCTAGGCAACTTCAGTACGCACGGAAACCAAACATTATGGAATGATTCTGCTCCACAGACAGACGTTTCTAATACGCAATGATCCGCTCGGTCGTCCATCTTGAACAGGCACGTTTACGATATTCGGCCTACAATAAATCAGAGAAGGGCGTTTTATTTCTTTCTCAGAGTGACCCGAATGGCCCCGTGGAACGGTTCAGCCACCCGATCGAGATAGTACCCCTGATAATCTTGTTCACTCGAGATGCAAATATCATAGGTATTTGCAAATAGCAGAAGCTAGAGGAAAAAACGATTCGAAGTCCAGCAGACTAATTCCTTCCCTGAAGGATTCCAGGAAAGAAGCGCGGTTATTTCAAGGACGGAGGATGCCGTTTTAATCACAGCCATTCAATGTCGTAGTGATCTGCTGATACAGAGATGTTCTGGGGACGGTTGGGGTCGCTTCTCTGCTGCAGCCGTTCATGCCTCAACTACATTCCAGAGCGATACCGTTATCCTGTAGTTAACCTAAAACAGGAATTCCTAGAGCGCCTGCCTGCTCACGCTTAGCGACTGTTTCATAGAAGTGGAGAGGAACCGACACAGCCCCCTAAAGGTCCGTGGGATGCACGTTGCTGCCCTGGCAGTTTGATGCAAATATTCCGTTATTACCTTCTCCAGGAACTTGTTTGTACTGGAGTAGCGTGCCTCCTAGTTTACAACACCTTATTGTGAGAAGGTGCGGCATTGAAGTGTACACCGCCCATGTAACGTAAAGGCAACGCCGTGAAGCATTAAAACGGCCAGCAAACTTCGAAACCAACTCCAGTGAGATCGAAAGGCTGCATTTAATGCTGATGATGGCGAGGCCGCTATGCAGAAGGGCACCCCTGCATTTCAAGGTGTGCTCGTTAATTTGCTGCGTACGTTTTCTGGCATTTGGTGTCCAATAGGACTGATTCATGGAATGGCAAAACGAAGCGGTTAGCGTAGCAACGGGTAGACCACCAAATTGAGGCGACCACGTTCAATATGTAGCAAAAACTGCATACCAAGGTGCCCGCACTAGAAAAAAGCAAGATCTACCAGGCTTGTCCGCCTCGCTGCATCTGCAGGGCTGAAAAATGCGCATCTCTGTCTCACTATCCGCGCGTCTGATCTCTCGCCCCAAGGCAAAGAAATCATCGCCAAGATACGCGCACTGGCACACGCTTGGCATTAACTCCACAGCTCGCGTGGCTTTTGCCGCAACCCGCAACAACCATTAGTCGGACTGTAACATACACAGCAGACGGATGGATCGCGGCTCCTGGACATCACCAGTAAGTATTAAACACAATATTTATGAATTTTAACTATTACTGGTAAGGCGCGGTAACACAGATGGCTGCAGAATTGCGGTGAATCGCACAGATCAGTCATCTTCATCGTCGGCTTCGAACTCTGCTTCATCCTGGCCGAGATAAAGGTCTTCTCCACCTCCATAAAGCACAATCTTGCCAGAAGAGCATCCCTTTTCACGCAACTTGGTCGAAACGTCAACAATCACGACTGTCATATTATCGCAGCCATGGCCTGATAAACCCACAACAGGGCGCCATGCAGTTCGCTCGTTCAACCTCACGATGACGAATAAACCAGCTGCAAACAGTTGCACAAATACTTCACGTTTTTCGTACTTACCCTCTGATTTTATGGGATCATGAGACAAGCAGTCGTCACAAAGGGCTTCGCAAGCGTCTCGCAAAGCCTCAGCTGACGGCTTTTTCGACTGCGCCAAGCGGGCTCGCACGAAGTCCACCGCTTCCTGAGACATACGGAATGTCACGACTTCATACACATAACCACAACAACAAAGAAGCAAGAGAGGGGCAACAAGGTAGTTGGAGCAACAAAGATTGACAATCAACGAATGTCCAAACATGAGACAATACCTGATTGGTCTTGCAGTCCCAAATGCCGTCGCAAGCAATAATGACGAATTCATCATCCTTGCAGATAGGCGTGACTCTGCAAAAAAACGAAATTTGGTGATATGCCGAAGCTACGCGCTGCTTCACAACACCAGACACGCTGGATCTATTAATGATATACAGTTATATTGTTTAACTCATTCAGCCGCAACGCACCTGACGTCAGGGAACGCGGTGATGCGCTGCTTCTCCGGAGGAATAAACGTGTCCGATTTGTAGTACAGGTCTCCTAGTGAGCGAGAAAGGTTCAAATTTCCGTCGACCCGCCCGTTCGTAACACACCCCCCTGCAGCGGCGATCCGGGCGCGCTCGCCAGGATTCATCGGCTTGTGGTCGTGTGACAATGGAAAAGCCTGGTACAGACCAGAAAGCACAACACCTAAAAGCCAAGTGCTATAAATTGCAGTAAGGGACGCATAGATGGGCACCAACAGTGGGATAGTAACGCAACATTCCAAAACAAACAGGAGTAACTCACCACCCCACCCCTGCTGATTACACCGCGCGAATCCCCTGCGTTCGCAACGATAAGCACAGGTGCCGGCCCGCGCACGACAATCACCACGACCGAAGTAGCACCTGAACCCTCCGGTGAGGAGGGATGTGGGTGTTCGCTTCTTTGGGCGTCAGGCGAGCCTAGCTCTGCCTCTTCAGATGACTTGTCAACTGCTGAGCTCTTCGCCTCGTCGCCAGACGTGGCGCCGCCCTCGCCGGTTTCGACATCGTCGCCCTTTTCGCCGACACTTTTCCATTTATCTGGCATATCTGCCTCCGACTTCGCAGGGGATTTAGTATCGTCCCCCCCTGAACTCGCAGCTGAGCGTTCCTGTTGCCGCTGTTTTTGGCGCGAACTGGCGTCAGGGGTTTCGCTGGGTTCCTTGGAGATGCCGATTTCTGCCGTTGGTTCGTCATCAGGTTTTGTTGGGACGTTCGTGCTGTCCAGACGCCCCAACGGATGAGCCTTAGCAGTATCAGCCGTTGGCTTGCCCATTTCAGACTGCTCCGCCTTTGCGTCTGGAGCAGGAGCTGATCAGCAAAAAGCAGATAATCCAGAGCTCATTTAGGATAGTTCACGCTATTCCAATAGAAACAACTAACATGGAATAAGTCCTGGCACTAGCAAACTATAGCAGGCCGCAAGTTTAGAAGAGTTTAACTGTTCCACAGACGCGCATAGGAAAACTACAACTCCGCTCGATTCAGTGGCTAACCTTCACCATTTGCATCTCCGCTACTGCTGGACGACGAGTCCTGAGCATCTACGTCCTCCACCCGGGATCCATCGGCCTGAGACTCCTCGGCGACTTCACTGCCCTCCTCATTTCCAACAAGAAGCTGTGAAAGCAGCAGAAATGAACCGTAGTTATTCCCTTAACGAAAATTCTACACATGATGTTATGTATTAAAAGCAAATAAATGAACAACCTCGCTCCAAAAAGCCCACCTGAATATACCGCTGCCCATTCATGTCAATTACACGAGCATCGCCACCGTTCTTCAGGAACCATTCAAGATAGGTTTCAGTGCCTTCCTGTTCGCGTTGCCCCTGAAAAACCAATGCAAAAGCACATTTGTGCACGCTGTTCATCATAGGCAAATGTGGTAAGGTTACAAGGGAAAGACTCTTGTAGCCCACAAGCACCTGCTAGCAGGAAACAACAGGCACCGAATGCACATCATTTAGGGCTTACGTCTTGGAAGATCTTCAGGAGCGCTTCTCTACTTTCCGGTGTCTGTATCTTTTCGTCGACAGCCAGAAATGTATCTTCTATTGCTTGGCACAGAATCGCATTCTCCTTTGTCAGCAGGTCAGAGTCGATTGACTGCCCAGCCCGTGATGCGCCTCTAGGCATTGCCAGATCCTTCGATTGCATTTCCGACCGAACCGTCAGCAGGCGCTCTGAAAAGATCTGCACATAACGCAGGAGATCAACAGAAAACAAAAAGGAATCCTCGTTAGATTTGAATTCACGGGACCACTACCACTAAGTCATTCATCAAACTGACTCAGGATGCCAAAAAAGCGGTTAGAACCTATCAAACCCTAGCGAAAAGCACGCTCTATATATACATATATATATATATATATATGATATATATGTGTACGTTCATCGCTACTGTGGTGCATAAATGCACGCAAATAAAACATGCATGCATCTGCCATATTCAATTGTACATTTATAAGAAAGAAATACGGACGGTAAGCAGGTTTGCGGCTGTCCACTGGCTAACAGCATTGCTGCCGTGTCCATCAAACACCCCGTAGATTCCAATGTCTTCAATATCCATGGCTTGCAGCTCCGCAAATGCCTTGGCGCATTCCACAGAAGGCGGAGCGTGGGTACATTCGACAAGAGCCTTTAGAGACGGAATGGCAATATGGGCGTCCTCCATTGTCTGGCGCCAACCTTGCATGGCTGAGGCGCCGTACTCTGAAGTCATTTCATCCTTGGAGCCGCCGAACTCTGAATGTTTCTGGGTCTTGGGTGTCGCAAGGAAGGCCCCCATCTTCGCAGGTTTCTCGTTCGCCCTGGATAAGCCAGAAAGCAAGCCAAAATCCCCAGGCACTATATTAGTTCAGGGTGCACGTAGACATCAGGAAAAGAGCCACAATCAAAACAAGAAAGGTTAGCTCACACTACGATATCCAAAAGGAACAGAGAGACAACCACCGTACGCGAATCGCTGACTGTCGACTTTGCGCCACCGGTTCCTCTACCTAAAGTGCCCTGACTACAAGCTTATAGGCTCCCGTCATTCTGCAGATTTCGCGAAGACGTGGCTACAGTATATTCGCCCTAGAGGGCCACAGAACCCCGTGAATAAAAAAAGCAGGTACCTCTTCTCTAACTGCCTCAGTTAGCGGGAGGTAATTGACGTAAATATACTTTTTTAAAAAGTAGTGAAGAGTTTGCGTGTACCCTAACAGAGAGGAACTGTTCTTGAAAAACTGTGGCACCCCGGCCGCCCGCCACGATGCTCGCGCCAAACGTTAAGGCGGCCTAAGTACTGCAACGGAAGGCCCGAAATGAAAGCATCTGTGTATTTACTCGACGGCTGGACGTTTACTGAAGCACCAGCGAACCCGCAGAGGTAAGGAACATACCTGCCCCAATGGAGGCGCGGGCCGCTACAGAGCGCGCCGTGAGAGCGACAAGCTGATCACCAACCCTAGTACATCCGCTGCAATCCCCTGAAAATAAATACAATTCCATTATAAAGCGAAAACCCCCCCAGTATAGCGCCTTCCACACACTTCATCGTAAGCTGCTGCTCCCCCAAAGTGCTGCTTGCGGCGTCAGAGCCCCGCGCACGCAGCCACAGCAGTCTGCTGCGCGCCAACCAATCTGCTCTATTGCTCAACATTTTTAATTATTTAGCTTTTGTGTTATGAAGGGAAAAGAAGTCATACAGTACAACAACGCATTTTGTGTGGACAATGGCAGCGACGGCGGAGACGCACACACACCCCGAGCACAGAGTGCAGAAACGCCTGTTTGATGTTACTCCACATGCTCGAAGTCTGGCCTATAGCTTCGATCTTTTATTTGTAGTTCATCAAAATATTGTTTTCTAAGGGTTTGATGAATCCTCGTCACTCCACCATTTTTGGCGTGTCCCCACTAAGCTAAAGACAATGCCAAATCCTGCTCCTGCGCTTGAGAAAGAACACCGTTGTCAATTTGCCTTTAAACTACCAGCTCAGGAGGCTGTAGCAGAACATTACATTCCCACCTGTCGATTGGTGTTCTGAAGCCGATGTTTCTGCAGAGGAGAGTGCTCCTTTTCGTATTAACTTGGAGTTATATTTGAGTTGCTTTTCCTTGAGGTTGTATGGGGAGAGATTGATGAATGGGGCATTATGCGCTAGTTGGGATTCTGAATACAGAATAGTCGTAGCCGATACACGCCAGCTTTTTTTTTGCATTGATGAGATATGGCATGAGACGACGAGGCGGTATGGAGGAACGAAGAATATAGCAAGCAAGATGCATCTCTCCGTCTCGAATGCCCGTCCTTTAGACGGGTCTACGACAGGAAGTGATGATACAGCGATGTTACTGCAGCAATTGCCCTTGCTACGGCTCAACTGACCAAGCGCATTTTCTTTCCTTTTCCTCCAGTGGGCAGCAATTCGATACGTGAGAAGGGTTCAGGGACCAGTTTGAACCACCCTGAGCTCTGAAGGGAGAGTAGACCACTGGATCCAAGTTTACGCCAGTTAGGCTGGGGACTGACTGCTCTGCAGGAGGCTGGTGTTCCTCGTCCCAAATAACTCTGAAGCGCCTTAACGAGTAGGCAGGCCTCAGAATTCGTCTGATACCCCAAATCGTTTGCAAGTAGCCTAGCAAGCGGGACACCTTGCGAAGAAGGGAAATGGACAGGCGTGCGATGCGCCGCATAACGCAGTCCCCGTCCATCCTTCCACTTGAGCACAGCAGACAACAACAAAATAACAGACGCCTGCACCAGGTCTCACTACAGCTCCTCAAGTGCATTCGCAAAAGCGGCAGACTGCCACAGGGCCCGTGCAGATAGCGCACCCTGCGCATTTCTCAGCTGACCACTACTGAAAGAGAGCGCCACCCCACAACTACTTTGACATTTAGGAGTGTCAAGAGAAAGGCTAAGAAAATATAAGTGCTGAGCGTTAAATTCGGGCGCGCCAACGGCTATCAGGCTGCCTCTGCTGAGTGGATAAAGGCAGGAAACTACACGGTGAGGAACCTAATTCCAGCTTAAACAGGTTATGCAAGAGGCGCATTCCCTGCTTGCCAGTGCCTCTGTAAGGCTGAGAACGAACTCGCAAGCCTGCGGGATAGAGCCAGGTGTGCCAACAAGACTCCAGCGTAATACAGGAGGCTATACGGCTAGCTTGCAAAGCGCAAAAGTAATTAGTTCGCCTTATCTAAGGTTCAAGGCAAACTATAAAATCATGAAATTTCCGTCATTTACCAATATCGCAGGGTGTTGAAATGGACTCAGACATCACTTGTTCGATTCTGTCGATTCTGCGAATAGTGGTAGTAGGGTGTCCTCCTCTCATAGCACCGGGCAAGGCGTCTCTGCAGCGAACAATGAAACTGTCCAAATGTCCTCACACACACAGTGCTTCGGGTTTAGCGTTTCCTGGTAGTCAAACTGAATACTGTAAGGCAGCACTGCCTTAGGAAAACACGGGACTACTACATTTCGGTACTCGCGTACACAGCAGGAGTACAATGACCAAAACCTTCGGCAAGCATCTGCTGCTGTTTATTTGAGCGAGGCAACTCCCATTTCCCCCGAAGCAGTATTGAACTTCCTTAATACAAATTGCCTTCGTCCCTGCCCTTGTTCTATCAGGCTTATACGCTGTGGCATGCGCGAGTGTCTAAAACTGTGCGATCTACTGCCCAACAGCGACTTTTTCAGTGGCGTATCGCCACCTTCACTCCAACACCATTTTAAAGCAGAGGAAAGGTGTGGATGGGAGAACTTGAAGCTGTGGGCTAGCAGTTCCTGGGGAACTCCTCGTTGACCGTTCAATAACAACTCGTCAGCCAAATCGCCAAGCGCAAATCTGCAAACGATAATATAAAAGGTATAGTTACACACATACATGGACAGTTCTCGCTAACCGCAGTGAGCGCAAGAGTTCAAAGAGATAGGGAAACAACTGAACACACGATAGAACCAAGCTTCAACGAAGCAGGCAGCATAAGTTCGGTATGCAACATTGGCGGAAAAGGCAAAGCAGCAAATTAGCGGATAGATGCGGAATGGGCTCACGGAAAAAAGGCAAAAACAACTGAACAGGGAAAGAAAGCCTTGAGGAGGAGAGCAGCAAAAAGCCAAGCAAAGCAGAAAGAGAAAAATGGCGAGCGAAAACCAGTCCGAGAGCACAAAGAAAGCGCAGAAAGGGAAATAGAGATAGAGAATTATAGAAGGAGTAGGCCTCAAAGAAACAAACAAAAAGCATGAGGAGAGGAAGTGAGTCAAGGGAGTGAGCCAAAGAGAGGACCCAAGGGCTGTCTGAAG
This sequence comes from Eimeria falciformis, assembly GCA_002271815.1. Classification (NCBI taxonomy): domain Eukaryota; phylum Apicomplexa; class Conoidasida; order Eucoccidiorida; family Eimeriidae; genus Eimeria; species Eimeria falciformis. The sequence goes on along the minus strand of NPHX01000260.1, from coordinate 208,864 downwards.
CATGGAGAGAATTGGAGGAAGAAAAATAGGACAGAAAAATGGGACAAACTGAAGTGCTTCAATAGGAGAGACGAGACAAGCCATGAATTTTCTTCAGAACGTTCAAATAGAAAGCATCACACATTCCATCATCTCATGTGCTTGTATCACCTGAGAAGCGAGGCAGGCATTGGAAGCGAAAGAAACAGCCAAGATCTGGGATGTGTTATTTCTTTGAGTGTAACGCAAAAGTCTGCGTTGCGTACGGGCTCAGGGGAGCAAATGTTGACAGGTCCCTGGACAACGAAATATATCAAAGTTCACATATCGGTCCCTCATAAACCCATTCCACTTTAAATTTCATTGTGTGGAAATGTTGTTATTGCGATGCTGTGTTATTCGCTTGCAATTACGGACCCTCGACACAACTGCCCCATTTCACATTTGAGAAATGTCCAACACATCAATATCATTACACTTTGGTATCCCTATGATATTGTTTTCTTGCCTCAATAGAGAGAGTATTCAGTACGAAAAAATCGCTCTGCACGCATCAAGAAGAGAAATCCAAGACATCCACTGCCGCCCGTCACCATAACGGCACCCAATCCACATATCTAAAGCTGCTCGCATTCGAGGAAGTAGACCACCCTTCAGGGAAAGAACAGGGGCCAACCTGAGAGAAGAACAGAAAGCACATAAAACCAAAAAACAAGCTCAACGGGAAAAGCGAACTGTACAGCAAAAATGACTTCCTTTGTATGGAATAGCATGGATTGTATCTATACTAAGACGCATGCATGATATATACTACGATTATTATGAAATGGGATTGGAAAGCTAGAAGTGTCATCTCAATAGCACCTCTCTAGGTGGAACTCTTTTAGCCCTAGTTGCTTCTAACGGCAGCATCGCCGCTGCCTCGCAGTCCACGGAAACGGAGGCGATAAAACTAGTGCCTGATTTCTTTCCTCGTCACAGATGATATCTCCCCAGGCTGTCCCATAAACTCCGATCTGCGCAAAAGCACAAATGCGGGTGCATTAGAGCTACTAAACGTAAAAAAGGCAAATATTGATGAACACTATAAGCACATACACATGGACGTAACCAGCAAAATCTGCTGTCACTAAAGCTGCAATAAGCAAAAGAATTCTCACCCCTAAAGCAACGACAAAGTGCTTTGCTGGATCCCTTAAGGCAGAAAACACTGAAGCCAACAGTTGCGTTGTGCGGACTGTGCTCTCACGTATCTCAACCTTTTTCGCAGCGGTCCAGGAGCCGACAGCCCTCATCCATTTGTTATAGTAAACTTTCTTTTTAATTCCCCCAAAAATGCTGCTGGTGTCCATGCCAGGCTCGCCGGCAGGCACAACCATTGAGTCGCCAGACACCTCCCCTTTCTCGACTACTGGCTCCCCTGAGGCAAAGAACAATTACAACCCCATTCATGGATTTATTCTTTAAACATCAAACCGCAAACAATTTATTCGGGAAGGCTTAGTGACGTAAAGAGGAAGATAAACGGGTGCGCTGCGCTGACCTGCTAGGTGGATCACCGCGTCCAAGCCTTCAAGCTTGTGCGCTTCTATCCAATTCTCATTAGGGGCCCATAAGATATCTCCTTCTGTTAAACATGCACGCGAAAACGTTAAACTTATAATGCCTTGCATATCCTAACAATTCACCAGATTGTAGTGCGTGCTGTTGGAATGCCACAACAGATTTGTAAGGGAGAATCCACCTTCAAGATATGAAGAGACGGGAAGAAACATGACTGGAGCAACAAATGCATGTGTGCCCAAAAAATCACCGTGATAATATTTCGGAATGGCGACGTTGAGGAGAGATGGTAGATCTTTAATTCCGTTTTGTTCTTTTCTTTTGTCTTTTCCGTCTGAGACTGAAGACGGGAGATTTCTGTCTGTGGGGTTTTTCCACATCAAAAAAAATGTTCTAAGTATTCGACTAACAAGGACTGGCCTTGCATCGACAACGCAACTTGGATCTGCAGAGCACATTCACAAAGCAAGAGAAATGGTTTTCTCTTGTCGCATCACCGGAGAATTTGCTTCCTGCAAAAAGAATAAATAAATTGCTTAACTTGTGGTAAGACAACAATTTAGATGCCTTTTTGTTTAAAATAGGTGTTAATTGAGATCCAATTAGCCCGTGAGATCCACTAATCGCCACCTTGTAAGGCGTGGTCGTCTGCCCATCGAATTCTGACCTGTCCGACATCGGAACCCGTTGAAATAGATGGAAACAACCATGCCTTACGCTTCCGAAGGAAAAACATACATTTAAAGAGGTACTTGTGTTCAAAGTGACTAAACAAAAATAGTACCACTCATGCGGCCAACAGTCCCAGGTGGACTGTCGTAACCATCAATATCAAGATTTTTGGGGCTGGCCTTCATCCTATATTATAAAACGTAAAAGAACAACACAACAACACAAATCAATAATTTCTTATAATTCGTAAAACAGCTAGGGATGTTCATACCAATAATAATTGCAGTAGCAGCTTCGGTTTCATTGGCAATCAGGTGTGGACGACTGGTTCAGAGTAGCTGTTTATTTGAAAGTCGCCTTGTAGCCTAGGTTTAGACAGACGCCCATATTTCTTATTGATATTTGTATGAACGTGTGTTACATTTGAACGAATGTGTTTTCATATGTATAAATTTATATGCCTATAAGGCGCCATGTGCTAAATTCAGAAAGAATAATCAAGCTTTAAGGCTAATGCTGCCTTTCAACTCTGGATGGTGTCTATTCTACTTCCTGCCTTTCAACTCTGGATGGTGTGTTTTCTACTTCCCCATTACCTCACATACGATGTAAACCCCAAACGCAAAGTGCAAACCCTAAGAAAGAAGATGATTTTGAGAAATAAATTAATTCAACCTCTCTGAAATGCGGTGGTGCGAGGTGCGTTATTTCGCCGATACGCTTGCAAAATCATAGTATGCCTATAATCTATATGTATCTGTGCATCTGGATACACAAGGATAGCATAATATGCAATATACCAACTAATCTGTAAAATATGCGTCTTACGAATGCCAGTGGGAGCACTTTTGATGTAAAAAGGCAACGTATGCATTTGTAAAATTGTCTACCATATCAAAGAGTCCAATAGATATGAAAAGTAAACAGGTAAAAAAAGTGCTTAGGGTTGCTTGGTAGCCTGCAGCTTCTCGTACACCTTTTTATGTTTGTCTAGCATCTGAGAGAACGGATACACTACCAATAGGCAGAAAATAACTACATTGCATATATATATATATATATATACATATATATAGACGTATTGTGCCTAGTATATATGTTGACAGTGAAGCATATATTTACAGCAATATCTTTGCAAGATGGCAAATGTATGTTGCGGTAGGTGCACTTGATGCAAATACAATGAGATGATTGCCTCACCTTTAAAAGATTCTTCCTTTGGCTTTTCGAGAGCTCTGTTCCGTCCTTCAGCGTCAGAGGCACACCCTCCTCATCATAACTAGCATACTGATCTCCATGGAGGGTTTTAAAATACTCGGCGGGAGGAATTGAACCCTCGCGCTCTTTCTTTTTTTGAGCCTCGGCCTGAGGAGAGGAAAAATATAATATGCATAATGTAGGGTTGGCTTTATAGATCAACATACACAGGAACTCGTAAGTGCAAATAAGGCAGTAGCGGCCTCTCAACGAAGTGAGTATCATGCCTGCATGAATATGTATAAATACGCAGGCTACGTATTGAACAGATATGTATATGTTTGTTTGTGCGTGCTTCAACGGACACTTCCTACGCCATAAGCACACATATAGTAATACATTTTACACAGTCGTGCAAAACGCAAAGGGAACTACATGCTGCCGCACCAATTTCTGCCTCTCTTCCTCCTTGGCGGCTTCTCTTTTAAGCTCCTCTTCCTGCCTCAGGCGCAACTCCTTTGCAACTTCTTTCCTGCAGATACAACAAACAGAAAATAGTTTATCCTTATAGGTGGCATATGTATATGTGGTTATACATATATATATATATATACATATGTATATATCCATATATATTCATCCAAGATGTTTGGGCTAAAATTCATACTCGTCGAAACATACACAAACGAACACATCCATATCTGTTTAATACGAAAAACACATGTATTTGCGCATTTAAAAGCAATATGTAGTTACGCATATTCATGTATTTTTGTGCAGGCACGTAAACACGGTTAGGTACACATGTATCATCTCCCTTGGCAGTGCGTATATTAAAAATTACACAGGAATATGCAAATGTACGATAATTCCTTTAAAA
>NPHX01000260.1:183652-204329 GCA_002271815.1 Eimeria falciformis | reverse complement strand
TGTGTGTGTGTGTGTGAAAATACACACATCTATGCACGCACACGCAAATACTATACATAAACCTACATATATATATATATATATATATACATATATATATATATATCCGTACATATATATAAGTGTAAACACAAATAGGAACATACGCAACATACATTATAGTATACACATATAAATGTATGTATATACATAAAATGATATATATACATATATATATATATACATATGTGTAAGGTATTCCCCCACTTGGTTGAAATGCGAAACGTGAAGGTGCCGTCTGGTCTATCCTGAAGGACGATCCCCAACTGGGGTAATGCTTTGTCCCTCAACTCGTCGCACATATCGAGAAGGTGTTTAAACGAAGCAGAATTATCTTTCGTTTCCTCTCCGTCACCACGCTTCGTAAGAGCGAGCTCACGTAGCGCTGCGGTTGAGGCCGTGCGGACCTGTACAGGGAAACGGCAGTTTATGTATACGTGTCTATGCGCTGTTTCCATCTATCGATATACCTAAACAAGACTGATTACAGCATGCTGCATTAAAAGTATGAATATACACACATATGTATATATGCATAAATAAACACATAAATGCGTCTTGCCTGCTCTCTAAACTTTCCTATGCATTGCATGAGAGGCTCCGCTGCGTCAGTGGATTCGCCCGGTGCCTCGTAATTAAGACTCTCATCGGACCCTGTAACTATACCAAACACCTGCAGACGCACGGCACAGGCGTGTTTATGGGCTTTCCATGCGAAATAAACACTATTCAGACACATATATTAATAATAATCAGAATGATAGCAATAAAAAATTGAGCAGACGAGGCAGACAGCAATATACAAATAAAAAGAAACTAAAACAGCCGGCCAATTAATAAAAGAATGCTCACCCTCAGCATATACATGACGTAAGTAGCGACCTCTTTAGCAAGAGGAGCCTTAACTGCTGTACTTGTATTTAAATAAGTATTACCAACGGAAATCAAGTGCTGTAGAGACACCAAAGCGTCTGGGGTGTTGAAGTTGTCTAGCAAAGCCTTTCGCACCTGAGGAACCGCAGCCCATAAGTATAAAACCCTGACACCTGGGGCATGAACTCAATGTGCGCCTAATGGGTATGTAGCACTACACAAGTTTTACATGCACAGACCTGCGTATACAGCGAACGCCCTAAACTTTGGTATAATCCGAAATGCTCTGAACCCTAAACATTCAAAAATATCTCACTTTCTCCTTGGTTTCTCTGAGCATGGCGTTGAGGCTGAAATCCTCCTCAGTCCATCGTTGCGCAAAGTCGCTAACTGGTGAATTTGCTCTAAGCTTTGCCTTGCACAAAGAAAAAAAGTTAAGGAATGCCCGATCAACGTCGATGGCCTGCTGCATGGTGTCGCCATCAGGACTGTAGTTCATGGGGCTGTCCCATCTGCACAAAAATAGAGAGCGAACACACAACAGGAATAAGCAGCAAAAATAAATAGACGGGTGTGGCGCAGATGGACCCGAAAGAAGGAAGAGCAGAGCACTTTCTACCATATAAACACTTAAAGCTGCATTTGCAGTAGTACAAATCTGCACCATATGTGTGAAGCAACGCTTCTATCTCACCTGTTCATGAGGCACAAAAACCGGATGTGCCGGGCCTTAAAATGCTCTAGGCACTCTTTAATGGTTACGAAATTTTTGAGAGATTTCGACATTTTGGCGCCGTAAATGTGCAGGTGGCCAGAGTGCAGGAAGTAGTTCACCCTGAAGTACAGGGATATAGATATATATATATATATATACACATATCTGTCTCCGTTTGTCTCTTCCCTACCTGTACGCGTCTCCGTCCCTAGCTGTCTCTGTCCGTCTCAGTCTCTGTGTTACCCTGGAGGACAGATCCCCGAACAAGGATATTGTTTATAGAAATGTATAAGCACATAAATAGCACGCAGATAAACAAATATACACACATAGATGTACAGATGCAGACCCTTCCCCAAACATGTCAACAAGCGCATGGATTGTACAAGAACAAGAACAACTAATAAAAATAGGCGGACCACTGGGGTTTGTTTTTAGCAGCTTCGCTCTGTGCCAGTTCATTATCGTGATGAGGAAACCGTAAATCGATGCCCCCGCTGTGAATGTCGAGGGGGAAGGGCAAGATCGTAGACGCCATGGCGGAACACTCGATGTGCCAGCCTGCCAAAAGTAAAAATAAATATGAAAATAAATAAATAAAACAGACAACCAAATCAAAGGTAACTTGCCAGGGATGGACAAAGGCCGCTGTAGAGCGAGTGTAGCAATCTATACAACAAATATGCAACTAGACAATGGGATAAGCGATGTGTACACAGCAAATAACATAGGGAATATGATGCGTAGAGAACAAGAAACATAACGAATGAGCTACGTACACAATCTTCAAGACTGAACAGCCAAGGTGCCAGGGTTAAGCGGATGCACCTGGCCTTCCTGGTCCCCACTTTGATTCCCACGACGGTTCATCGGGTTTTGCTTTCTTCCACAAAGCGAAATCGCAGGGGTGGCGTTTCTCTGATGAGACAACGCCAAGAGCCCCTTCTCCTTCGAGCACCCTGAGGAAACCAGGAACCCCAAACTGGGACCATAATCCTGTACAAGAAGTTTGACACCCTAGTTGCCCAAATGCGTATATACACTAAAACGGCGTTTTTGAAAAAACGAAGAACTTTCCCCTGCACGAGTTCAAAGCTATTATTCGTATTTAGAAATAGGTTATAAGAAGCGAGTGCTAATGCACCTCGTTTGATCCGCCACAGACCCAGGTTCCATCCGACCGTAGGTATGCAACTCGTCTCCGCCAAACCGCTGCGTGTCAAAGTAAACGCTGCCCTGGCTCTCGTACGCAAACCCATTATCGATTATCTTTTCTATTAGATGCAGCACTTCGGGCACGTACTCAGATACACGTGTTACTACTGTTGGTAGCCTGAAAAGGAGGTACACGTATATAAACATGTGTACGTCCAGATAGATATGAGATATAGAAAGAAGCAGATATATATACATCTATATATCCATCGTTGTATGGGAGACAGGGAGGGAAGAACAAGGATCTGGAAGTGAACAGAACAAAATTCAAACGGTGTTTGAGTATTCACAGAGATAAGGTGGGGTACCAGCAAAGGTTCTGGAACATAATCCTCGCCATAAACCAAGCAAAACGAACACAAAATACACACATTTTAATGTGATTCTTACAGAACGTTCAACGCTTGCATATCCTTGAAAAACTCTTTTTCCCAATGCCTAGCCAGATCCAAAAAGTTAACACCCTGAAGAGCAGCAGCAGCAGAATCGCAAGCAATAAAGCTGCAGCACAGAAAGGGCAGCAGCAGCAGCAAGACACTACGGTGATAAGCAAGCAGCCATGTAGCCTAACCCACTTTCCTGTCTCTCTCGCCAAACCCCAAATGAATGCTAAACCGCAAAACGTATACTCTCTGCCTCGTGCCACCGTTTCTGCTGAAATCGGTCTCTTGGAAACTGAGCGGAAACTCTCACCTTTTCCAAGCTTCTGGCTATGATCTTGTCGTCGATGTCGGTGATGTTCATGACCATGTTTACGTCATAGCCGAAGTAGTCGCTCAATATTCTCCTAATGATGTCAAACGCCACGTAGGTGCGCGCATGGCCCATGTGGGCTGCGTCGTAGACAGTGGGGCCGCAGCCATACCAATTGATGCGGTTGCCTTCCTAAAACAAATTAAAAGATACATTACCAGAAAGATGAAAAGATACAGAAAGGGATAGCGATGGAACAAAGAGCGAACACGGGGACATGCCAATAATCAAGGCTCTATGTTGTATGCATCTCAGGGCTTATGTTTTAGCTACCTGGGGAATAAACTCCGTTTTTTCGCCTCTCATGGAGTTGTTTACTTTCAAGCCCGTAAGAAGCTTTCCCTCCTTTGACGGCGCCTTCCAATCGGCACCATCCTGGTGGCGGCAATTGTTCTCCATTTTCTTTATCTTGCTGCTGCTCCAGGGGATGTTGCGAGAGAGAAATGATATGCTGTTGCTGCTGTTATTGCTCCTGCTAATGCTGCTGCTGGTGATGCGACAGCCTGGGTAGGGCACGAAAGACGGGGCAGAGAAGAGAAAGGAGTGTGCTCTGTAACGGCACCAACAGCAGCAGAGCAAAACACGAACCCTTGGAAAGACTCATGAGAGGCAATAGCTGAAGCAGGAGCAATCCAGTGGCTGGATTAACAGTAGCAGCAGCAATCCGGTGGCTGGGCTAACGGTAGCAGCGGAAGCAGCAATAGTACCCGGTGTGCGACAGCTACCTTAAGATAGTGGAAACTTGCTTGGCGGCTGCTCCCATAGAGTGTGTCACCTCTGGGGAGCAGAACGAGACAAAAAAGAAAAAGGGAGGCAGCAAAGAAACCAATACTTGTCTGGTCAGACTTCCCCCCCTGTTGTACATATAGTCCGGCAAGCGACAGACGACGGCGAGAAAATATGAAAAATAAAAAGGGTACCAATAGTCCCACAAGGCTGCAGATAGCATGCTACTGCTGCTATTAGTCCTCCTGTTAGGTAGTGCCTATTTTCTGTATTTTTGCGTTTATATTTTAATGCAATACAATAATTATAAACAAGCCCAAAGTAAGAAATAAACAGCAGCAGCGGCAAGCCAGATTGGTGTTCTGTGTCTCATGTAGTGAGGGAGTTTTGGGCCGTGCGCAAGGCAGTCAATTTATGGGTTCTTTCCGGTTCTCTTTGTTCCCTTGCGTTCTCTTTAGCTTTAGTTTGAAGATTTTAAACATACCAAGCAATAGAGCCAATTTTTTTGTAGATCTGCCCGGGTGTGTTGATAGGCAATATAGAAGATGGGGCATTTACCAGTAGTTTGGTTCAACCTACGCTTATGAACTACCATGAACGCACGAAATAAACGCCCATATTGAACTTGAATTTTTCTAGTTGTGAATTTTAAGCCATTTTAAAAGAAGAAAGCAAATGAAGCTACTTCAAGATCCACTAGCTAACTAGTTTCGCACTTCTACACAAACGATATTTTATTTGTAATTTCAAAGAACAATAAAGCTTCATAGCGCCTTTCTTACCAGGTCTGGATAGTGCATCGCTTCAGAATCATTTTGCTTCTGTTAAATATTTCTCAGAGACAGCATTCGAGTCGTTCACTTTTTGTGCAGGAAGCTACGCTACAAGGAATTTCGCAAACTTTAAACCACTGTATTCACGGCCGCAATTTACTGGAACTTATAAAAGCACGTTTATTAAAGGTATCGCTTTTACTTACCAGCACTGGGCAGGTGTGAGCCTCCTTGTATTTTAATTATATTAGTGCTTGGTGCGTTACATTTTCTACTTACACCCTAATGGATTTAGTGATTCAGTATATTATACTAAATTTATTTATATAACGCATATAAACGTGTTTAGCCACCCGGTCCGTATGTATCATTCTAAAACCATTGTTAATTGTTTGTATAATTCGACTACGAAATATCATGTACAGGTTTATGCTCTTTGTAACTCAGAGCAACTTAGCTCGAGTCTAAGTAATACGGACAGTAATGTACCTCAGTTCAACTCTTTACTGCTTTTTAACCAAAGGGGACGGTGTAAGTAGAACATGTGTATTGCAGCAAACATGAGGACGATTCTAGTACTATTCATATTAAAGCCTGTCGTTTAAATTGGAAAGGATAGATTTGAACTGAATTTCTCTGGGTTAGGACGAACATGAACCTGCATGCTTTAGGACATGCAGTAACCTTTCCGATCGTTTTCATTTTACAACAGAAATAGGACAAAATCCTCTTATTATCAATATAAATAGTATACTTGAACGCTGGTGGTATTTACACCGTAAATGTCCTATACCCGTTTATTATTAGCCTTCAGATATAGTAGTGAAATGGTACATGCATTTGCTATGCTGAGGTAATCGCCATGCAACCGAGAGGAATATAGTTCAAGTCTGCGTCAATTGTATCCTTATTCAGGTATTTTTTATTAGGCTTTTAACTCCGTAGGGAACTTGTGATATCACCGGCAGCTAGCTATAGCCTTTTAAAAGCAAGCGGACTGGGGGCGGCATACCCCTGCATATAACGTGCAACTATACGAGCATGAGGCTCCCTCTTAGCTGGGGACAGATGCCCAGGGAGCGATACCTATAGACGGGAAACTGTTCTCTTTAATACTGAGTTATTCAGCATATTGTGGGCACTGTCCATGCGCACTCACCTGTGTGCACGACATGTTTAAGACCTTTTCTTGAAAAGCATGTTCCTTTCTTGACCTTATCATCATCTGGCCAGCCATAGAGGACAGGACTGTTTGGATGCAGCACCCTCATGGCCAAGTAAAAATTGTGGAAACCGTGATCAGGAGAAGAAGCTCTTCAATAGGCTTGAGGTTAGAGGGGCCAACAAGCGAAAGTTAGTCATATATAACCTTTGCCTGTTCCAGCGCTGGGGATACATATTGCTGCCAGAGGACGTGTTCTTGTTGCACCTCATGAACCGAGGGTGGCGGCTGATTCTGAACGCGCTTCTCCTAGCGAATGTACTCTTAATAAATGTTTATTCAATTACGTGAAGCAGACACACAGCCTAGAAAAGGGTATTCATCTTTTTTTCATAGAGTGCACGTAGCTTGCTGACACCATTAAACTCTGGAAAATTCATTTGCTTCCCTCGCATCCAATGCTAACAACTTGTGTTTTCTTAATTAGTTTATTATTCTAACCCCCAGTCAGGTATAAAGGGAGGGGGGACTGAATAGCAGCAAAAGCTGCAGTGCTCTGGTGAGGCAATCGACTCTTAGAGCCCGTGATAACTACCCTTGCTACAACGCCCGAGTCAGAATTTGTTCTATTTTGAGAGAACTTTGGCTCCGGGAATTTCATGCCCAGGCGGGGGCTTTGGAGCTCATCACAAGCAGAAGAAACGTTATGGTGGGCTTGCGGTTACATAAGACACCTATTTTCAAACCAGAGATGATGCTATGGTGCTGAAGACAAACATGCCATTTGGAGTGGGTTGATACCATGAAGTGGATCAAGAGGCGGCTGAAAGGATAGCAATGCTTTAGCTGGGCTGTGGAGGCTTGGTAGAACCGCTAGCTTTCTCTTACCACAGAAACTAGCAAACAGCAAGACACACGCTGTTTCGAAAAGCCTATTTTTATGAGGACTACAAGAACCTGGATGCTGGGCATTATACACTTTCTTTGATTCTTCCACTCACTCTGCCTTGCTGTAGCCCTGTGGTTTTTGTGCATCTCCCCTTTACACTATGCCGCGCCCCAAAGGGAATTAACTGAGAGCAAGAAAAGGACACAGGGAGACATGACGACCCTACTGAGGCGTTCAAATGTGTTTACGCGTAGCTCTCTGGTTACTTCGTTAAGCGGGATGAATAGATTGTAAAGTGGGCTGTGTTTACCCCTTATGAGTACAGGGAAAATATAGCACGTTTTTCGTCCTGTTCAGAATAAGCGTTTTAGGAGTGTCGGAGTCTCGGCAGCCATAGGCCTTTCTTAAAAGTCTATATAAGCTCGATGTGATAATACACAGGATTTTGATGTAAATAGTAAACGGACGACACTGAAGTTTCATTCGGTACGTGTGTTGCTGCACTTGCGCAAGCTGATGTTTCTAACGCTGCCGTGCTTGACGAAAGAGGATTCGATATCAGCGAAGCTCTAAAATTTTTGTTCATTACTGTAAATTAATTTCGAACACCTGGTGTGTGTAGGATATGACTTATCGGGCGATTTCCCAAGCGGCAGTGCGTCCCAAAACTCCTGCATGCAGGTGGGCCCTTGGAGTGTCTCCGCCAAGCAGCCAGTCCCAGCAGGATGCGATGAGTCTCTCTGCCATTGCAGTTGCGGAGGAGATGGAGACAACGCTGGGCAAGCGTGGGCTAGGACTGTATGCTGCGTTGGTGCTGGAGAAGTTGTTGTGCTTTGGAAAAGAGATAGAGGAAATAGGACAAAAGAAAAACCTCTGCAAAAGATGTTCTTTCTGACGCACTGCTACTCCTACTCGTGGACCTTAGACAAAACGAAACACTAAGAGAGCAGAAAAAAGCACTGTTCAAATAGTTTGCAGCAGCATCGGCAGCAGCAGGTCTTTAAGTTGAGTTGCTGCACGGCTGGTGGATTTCGAACTCGGCAAAATGTATGAAAAGGAGTTGAGTTCTTCTGATGGAGTTTTGCAGCAGGTCGCAGTGCATAGCCGTCTGCTGGATTGAAGGCCAAAAGGTGTCAAGACGAGAGACTGCCGACGACGAATGTCTCGAATTCATGCATAGGAAACGATGCTGACGTATCTGTCTTACGAGAATCCCAAGGTAGGACTAGGCCCATATTTGAGAGGTTCTTGGCTTTCTCTCTGCAAATAACAGAATACTATTCTCTAGACAGACCTGCGCACTCACAGCAACTCCGTTGTTAGGGATAGTTGTCTCCTCAGAGGGACGCGCTCTCAAACCAGCAAGGAACACTAGGAACTGCTGCTGTGTGGCAGAGACAGCAGCAGCATCAGAGGTACAAAGAAAACACGATAAAACAAAAAAGCGTTTTTAGTCCTTCGGGGATCAAAAGGGCCACTAGAAGACCCAGATCCTGCGTTAGTAGTACGCTGCTCAGCTAGCCGTATGGCTTAATGAGAGTTAGCTGCAGCCCAGGGAGCCCCTCAGATCGTAGGCATTCTAGCAAGCCAGTGAGCGAGCCATCGTATTCCCTGCTAGGTAGCTAGCCGAAGAAGTCCCAGCAACACACATCGCCGATTGTCTCCAACTGGCCATTAGCGAGCCCCTCCAGCTAGCTAGCTGACGACCAATCTGCTAGCTAGATAGCCGGCTAGCTAGCAGACCGGCTAACTAGCTAACGCTTTAAGAAAGGAGGTAATGTAACAATGCATGAGCGTTGAGACGGAGACAAAGTGGTAAAAGGAACAGCAGCAGTGTGTCATGCGTGGTGTTGCAGTAGCGGGTTCCTGATCAAGCCGTTCTGGTGTTCGTAGCGTTGGTGCTACTGCGGATTTCTCGTTGGAATAGAGGGGCTAGCAACTGTCTTGCTCTTTTCGAAAGCAGCGGCTGTAGTGCAGAACGTAGCTGCGGCTGGCTTTCTCTCGTGGGCCTAAGGGCCCCCTGAGGCCACCCTGAGGGTTCCCAGGTGCCAAAGGAACCCCCTGGGGGCCCCCCATTTCTGAATGCCCCTGCCCTTGTCAAGTCATGGGCGGAAATGTCCCGCATGCACCCCAAAAACTCTAGCAGCGGTAGCGCTGCAGCCGAGCCCAGGACCCCAGCTGAAAGAGAGACTGCTGCATGCGTCAGAAGCGTTGCTGTTTCTCTGTCTAACAAACAGGCCTTTGCTGCAGAAGTACTGAGAAACAGTAATGCTATGGCGTTTTCCTCCGCCCACGCGCTGTACATGTCCCACCTGGTGCAACTGCTGCTGGTGCTGTTGCTGCTGCTGCCGTTGCTGCTGTTGCCGTTGCTGCTCCTGCTGTTTCTAGAAGATACATGATCGCGAGCTCGAAGACACAGTTCCCAAGGTCCTGCAGCAGTAGCAGCAGGCTGTTTTAGTGGGTAACCGTGGTCATTCTCTGCGGCTTCTGTGACTTGTGCTTTCGCTGCTGCCGCTGCTTTCACTGCTGCAGCTTCTGCCGCTGCTGTTGCTGCTAGGTGTATGCGGTCCCTCCACGGATACTCGAGGGCCTTGCCCGCAGCATTAGCAGCAGCAAGTGGGAACATGTCAAGCCCCCGAAAGGGCCCCATTCCACACTCGCATATCCCTTTGAGATTCATCTCTGCAGCAGCAGCAACAGCAGCAGCGGCTGCTGCTGCTTTTGCTGCTGCTACTGATACACCTGCAGGTGCGGGCACTCTGTAAGGGTGCATGGGGGACACCTCACGCAGGGTTCCGTGTGGGCTTTTGGAATCGTGTTGGCTAGGCGCCTGCTGCTGCTCCTGCTGCTGCTGCTGCTGCTGCAGCTGCTGTACTAGTTGGGGTGACAAGAAGCGAGCCAGCTGCCCGTCGCAAGACAAGGCAAGCCCGTCCCAACTTCCCCCACAAGCAGGACACCGAGGCCTTCCTGGTAGGGGGGCCCACAATGTTTCTGCTCCTTTGGGTCGGTAGAAGCGCTGCCACTCTTGCTGCCGCTGCTCCTGCGGCTGGTGTTGCTGCTGCTTTTGTTGTTGCTGGTGTTGCTGTTGGTGCTCCTGTTGATGCCGTTGCTGTATCTGCTCTTTTCGCTGCTCGTCGTAAAGGGGCATGCGAGCCCAGTAGGCTGATGCTCTCCTGCAAAAGTCCTCAAGCCAGGGGCCTGCTTGCGAGGGGGCCCTTGGGATATGGGTGTCCCACTCGGGGGCTCCCCAGGGGCGACCTGTAGAGGCCTCCAACGAACCACTCAAGAAACGGCGTCCCACTGTGTTTACCGAGCTGCTCCTGTTATTATCTGGTGTCAGTACACCTGACGTTTCTGCTTTGTCTGCTACAGCAGAAAACACTGCTGCTGCTGTTTCTGCTTCTGCTGCTGTTTCTGTTTCTGCCGCTTCTGTTGCTTCTGCTTCTGCTGCTCCTGCTGCTGGCTCTGTTGGCTGCTGGTGGGGGTTCTCTTCGGTGTCCCTTCTTGTATTGCAGACGCATTCCCAATAGAGCATCATTCCCTCTTCGACGTGCTGCAGCAGTTGCTGCTGCTGCTGAATGAGATCCCGCCGTTGCTGCTGCTCCTTGGACTGGCACTGGGCAAGCGTCCTTGGGATCCGTTTCTTCAGTAGCAGCCGCAGCCGCTCAAGCTGCTGTCTCCTCTTTTTCGCCCCCAGAGGCCTCAAAAGCAAATGGAGGTCTCTGCGCCTTTGAGGCTCTTTTGCCACTGTGTCTCCAAACAGGGCAGGAGATGGAGAATTCTGTCTCAGCACGGCAGCAGCGATGCCCTCAAACGCAGTTCTGCAAAACGCAGCAGCAGCAGTAGCAGCGCCAGAAGGAGCAGCAGCAGCCGCAGCCGCAGAAGCACGATCAGTTCTCTGCAACGGTAGCAAATAGCTCCCTTGGACCTCTGACGGGCCACCGGCAGTTGTATCTCCTCCTGCTGTTGGGTCTGCTGCTGCTGCTGTTCTTGCTGCTGCTGCTGTTCTTGCTGCTGCTGCTGTTATTACTGGCAAAGTCGTGGGCAACCTTCGTAGGGGTTTGATGAGGAGCGTATCCCACAGTTGAGGAGACAGCAAGAAACAGCACGGGTAGGAACGAGCGTAGAGGCGCCGCAAAAGCATCTTTAGGGGAACTCTGCTGTTTGCTACTCGCTGCAGCAATGCCTCTGCTAATATAATGCCTTGCTGGTGCTGCTTCTCTTTTTGCTGCTGCTGCTGCTCTTGACTCTGCTGTAACTGCTGCAACTGATGCTGCTCTTGGCTCTGCTGCAATTGCTTCAACTGCTGCTGCTCTTGGCTCTGCTGCAACAGTTGCACCTGCTGCAGTTGTTGCAGCTGCTGCAGTTGCTGCAACTGCTGTAGGTACTCCACAAGTGCCGTTACATATCTCATCTTCTGCTGCTGCAGCACGCGAAGCATTTGCTGCTGCAGCCGCAGGACCTGTACAGGGACCTTCGCTTGCTGCTGCTGCTGCTGATCGGGATGTTGGGAAGTTTCCCCTTGCCTCTCCCTTGACTGTTGACTGTTGCAGAGCTTTTTTGCTGTTGCGCGGGAACAGCGAGCAGCAGCAGCTTCTGCCCTGTGCGCTGCTGCAGCACGAGCAGCCTCCAGCACATGGTCGAAGCTTGCTGTATGTACACCCGAGAGGGGCCCTGAGGCGTACAGCCGTTTCCCGCTGCAGCAGATAGAGACAATCACGTAGTTATTCATGTCTAGACACCGCAGAGCAACACATTGTTGTGGCGGCACCACAGGCAGTATCAGCTGCTGCTGCAGCAGTTGCTGCTGCAGCAGCTGCTGCTGTACATGGTGCTGCAAGAGCTGCTGCTCTATACGTAAATTTGCAGAGGAATCCCTGGAGACAACCATATTGCGCCGCTGCTGCAGCAGCTGCTGCTGTAAGGGAGGAAACCGCCACGGCGGCATTTGCTGGTCCCACAGAATCTCCCTGCTGTTCCATTGCTGCTGCTGCTGCTGCTGTTGCATCTCATGTTCCTGCTGCAGCATAAGCTCTAGCTGAGTGTCTCCAGGTGCATAGAAGCTTTCATTTTGTTGCTGATGCAACAGCTGCTGTTGCTGGTTTGCTTCAGCATAAGGGGCAGACGCAAGTGGGATAAGGCGTTGGCTGCCGTTGCTGCTGCTGTCGTTGCTGCTGTGGGCGACCCATTCTGGCGTGTCCGTACACCGCAGCAGGGCCCCTCGTGCTACAATAGGAAATGGCATATCTAGTAACAGATACCGATCTGCTAGGAAGTAAATGCTGTTGCTGCAGAGAGATTGCAGCAAGGGAGCAGCGGCAGTCCAGGCAGCCCACTGCTGCTCGACCCAGCGTCTCCACAAGTGGCCTCTAAAGGGCCCTTTATCGAAAGTGTCTTTGATGCTGCTGCTGCTGCTGCGACTGCTGCCAAGGCTGCTGCTGCTGCTGCGGCGGCGGCTGCTGCTGCGGCGGCGGCTGCTGCTGCGGCGGCGGCTGCTGCTTCTGCTGCCTTGCCCCCAATTGTCCTCTCTATGCCACTCAGAATAGTATGGAATGTAACCATATTTCTGCTGTTGCTGCTGCTGTTGCTGCTGCTGCTGCATGCATTCCTCGTATCTGCCGTCTCCGTGTGAGCCTTCCTGTCCGTGGAAATAAGGGAAACCACACCAGTGGTTGGCTGCTGCCTGGTGGTGGTGGTGCTGCTGCTTCTGTATCCCCATCCCTTCCAGAAGCAGACCTTGGGCTTCCCGTCTGAGAAGCAGAGGCGCTTGTTGATAGGAGTAGTACCCGCTCTCATCATGCCGCTGCTGCTGCTCGCTGAGGGTGTCTATGGCGTTCCATAGGGCATCTTGGTGCCTCTTGTTGCTGCCAACCGGCTGCTGCCGCTCCTGCTGCTGCTGCTGCTCTAGCGAGTTGTCGTGTGTCTCATCTACATGGAAAAAATGTGAATCTGCCGTTATATCCAGTGCAGCAACAGCAGCAGCAGCATCAGCGTCATGCTGCTGCAGTGCAAACAGCCATGGATTATGCTTAAAGGACTGCTGCTTGTACTGCTCCTGCTGCTCCTGCTGCAGCCTGTGGTGCTCGCCCCACTGAAGTTGCTGTTTATCGCTTGACAGCATGGCAGCAGCAGCAGCAGGGGCGTTGAGCCTTTGACCCTCAATAAATCTTTGGGAGGCCGTAGAGTCGACATGGGGGGCCCCTCTTGGCACGTACGGAGGGCCCCGGGCCATACGGCGGGCGAAAGCCTGCAGCAGCGGTACTTCCCAATCACGCTGCTGGTGCTGCTGCTGGTGGTGCAAGAGCTGGTGCTGCCGCAGTTGTTGCTGCTGCTGCAATTGCTGCTGCTGTTGCAGCTGTTGCTGTAACTGCTGCTGTTGCCGCCAGTGATGGTGCAGCTGCATGGTTTGCTGCTGCTCTATGGCGGAAAAAGGGCGGACAGTTGTGGGCTGCTGCTGCTGCTGTTGCTGCTGCTGTTCCTGTTGCTGTTGCTGCAGCACCCGCTGCTGCAGCTGTGACTTCCTCCGGGTCTTTTTCTTTCGTTTGCTAGTTACTGGTTTTTCCGCTTCCTGTTGCTGTTGCTGCTGCTGCTGCTGCTGCTGTTGCAAGGCAGCAAAGAGGAGGTGGTGCCTGCTTCCAGCAGCCGTACCAGCAGCCGCAGCAGCAGCCACAGCAGCATCAACAGCAGAAGGCGACACTTGTCGTCTCTCCGTAGAATGAACTCCCTGCGGCGGTGGTTTGCCTGCTGCAGCAGTTGCTGAGGCAGCAGGAAGCGCTGCTGTTGCCGCCGTTGCTGCTGCTGCTGCTGCTGCTGTGTCTGCCTGACCATGCAAGGCTTGCTGCTGATCAAGAAACATTTTTAGGCGGGCGTCTCTGAGCTGTTGCTGCTGCTCTCTCAGGTGTTGCGGTGTATCCTTTGTGTTGTGTCTCTTCCCTCCTATCCCCAAGCGGCCTGACGGAGACATCGCACAGATGCACATCAACTATGCTGCTTTTGCTCCTGCAGCTGCTAATTATGCTGATGCTGCAGGGAATGGTTAAGGGCCTCATTACAACGCTGCTCACCTTTTTGCTGCTGCTGCGCCTGTGCTGTTGTTGCTGCTGCTGGAGGAAGGCTGTCTGCTGCAGCTACAGCACGCACGACAGCAATCCAATCGGAGACAAACTGAATGGCCTGGGCAACGTCTAGATTCTTACTAGTCCCTCCTGCCTCTACACTCGCAGGCTTGAAGCCAGCGGCAGCAGCAGCAGCAGCAGCAGTTGAGGCCGCTGTGGTGCTAGAAAAGGAAGCAGCAGCAAAGGCATGAAGCTGTTGCTGTTGCGGCTGCTGCTGTTGCTGCTGGCCGCAGGAGACAGCTGGAGCTAATGGCGGTTCAGGTGCTTCCCACAGCAGCAAGGACCGCTGCTGCTTGTGCTGCTGCTGCTTTTGCTGCTGCTTATGCTGCTGCTGCTGTAGTTCCAGGCCCTCACTGCAGGGCGGGTTGCGAAGAGACAGCCCAAAGTCAAAACACTGCTGCAGAAGCTGCTTGCTGCTACTGGTGCTGCTCCTGTCTGCTGCTGTAACATGGGGTGGCAACTGGGTCAGCTGTGCTCCTGGTGCGCCAGAGACCCAATTAACCAGTTGTTGCTGCTGTTGTTGTTGTTGCTGCTGCTGCTGCTGTCGCTGCAGCTGCTGTTGTGGAGAAGCATAAGTGTCCTCTTTCTCTGTTGCACCATAGGACCCCTCATCCATGCCGGCTGCTGCTGCTGCGCCTGCTGCTTCTGCTGATCCTGTTTGGAGCTGCAGCCAGGGGCGTAGATGGGTGCTGAGGCCACAAGCAGGAATGACGCCTTTCCAGTGCTGCTGCTGTTGCTGTTGTTGCTGCTGTTGTTGCTGGTGTTGCTGCTGTTGCTGTTGCTGCTGTTGCTGCTGTTGCTGTTGCACCTCCAGCTGCTGGTATTTTGGGCTTGCTGCTGAATGATACGAGTTAGTAAAGACAGGAGACAACCGTCCCTGCCTCCACCCGAGGCGCCGTGGTTGCTCTTGTTCCTGCTTAAGCTGTTGTTGTTGCTGCTGCTGCTGCTGCTGCTGTGTAGTGGCCAGCCACATGCTGCCCCTCGCTGCAGCACTAGAGGCGGCGGGCTGCCCTCGAGAGACGCTCCGTTTGCTATAGCTGAGACGCAATTTTGGAGGAGGGGATTGGTACCTAGGGGATGCTGCTGCTGATGCTGCTGCTGATGCTACTGCTGATGGTGCTGCTGAGCCTGCCACCGATTCAGATGCTGAATTTACTACTACTGTCGCTGCTCCTGCGCCTCCTTGGCGTGCTTGAAGATGGGGAAGAGACACTTTATCTCCTTTCTGCTGCTGGTGAGGAGGCTGCTGCGCAACTGGCCGGTGTTGTGGCTGCTGCCGGTGAGGCGGCAGCAGCAGGGGCTGTCTATGCTGCTGCTGCTGCTGCTGCTGTTGCTGATGCTGCTGCCGTTGCTGCTGCTTCTGCTGAACGCCCCCTTTCAATTCCCCCCATTGCATCTTTGGAAGCAGCGGCAGCTGCTGCTGCTTCGTGGCTGCTGCTGCTGTTGCACCAGCAAAGGGCGAGGTTTCTCGCTCGGGAGGGGCAGCAGCACCAGCTGCAGCAGCAACAGCAGCAGCAACCTCAACCGCCAAAGAAGAGTGGCAACCCATCGATTGGCTGCCGCATGGCTGCTGCTGCTGCTGTTGCGGCTGTTGGGCGCGTGGATCTCTCCTAGGGGAAAACTTTCTCCATTGCTGATTTTGTTGCTGCGTTTGCTGCAGCTCCTGCTGCTCCTGCTGCTCCTGCTGCTCCTGCTGTTGGTGGTGGTGCTGCTCTTGCAGCGGCTGCTCTGCCGCAGCTGTTGTTGCTCCTGTCTCCCCCTTTGAAATGTAGCAGGTCTCCTTTAGCGGGGATGCTGCTGCTGTTGCTGCGGTTGCTTTTACACTTGTTACTGCTGCGGCTGCTGTGGGAGGCTCCGGCTGCTGCTGCAGCCTGCGCTGCCTGCCCGTTGCAAACTTCCCCTTTCCTAGCCAGCGGGTGCGCCTGTTGCTGCTGCTACCTAGCGGAGTTGCTGCTGCTGATGCAGCAGCAGCAGAAACTGCAGTAGAAGCATCAGCAGCACTAAAAATTGCATGAGCACGTTCCTTGGGATGGGTCCGAAGTGCCAGAGAAACAACCCGACAAGGTCTTGCGGCTGATGAGGGTGCTGCTGCTGCTGATGCTGCGGCGGCGGCTGCGGTGGCAGCACCGCCGTCAGCCGCACGACTTGCAGCAGAAGCCGCAGGATTTACTAGCTGTCCTGCTGTTGCTGCTTCTGTTGCTGCTGCTGCTCCTGTTGCTGCTGTTCCTGCTGTTGCTGCTTCTGCATCTGCTGTTGCTGCAACCCCCGCTCGCGTATTGCCAGTGGCTGCTAAAGCAGCGCCCCCTCTGCCGGAGCCCCGGCGAGGGCGGTGGCCCTCGGGCATCAGCGGTACTACTGCTACCTTGCTGCTGCTGCTGCCACTGTCGTGGCTTCTGATGCTGCGTTATTCGTCAGCGGCGACAGTAACAGCAGCAGCAGCATTCTTCTTGCCCCTCTGTGGTGTATGCACACCTGTTTTCACTTTGCTTGCGGAATTTCGTGGCCTCCTCTCGAGTGTATGGTCAGCTTCTGCTGCTGCCGCCTGCTGCTGCTGCGGCGACAGCAGCGGTTGGGGTAGACGGCTAAGCAGCATTCAGTCCCTATAGGAGTGGACCTCGGAGACTCCAGGGGGAGTGGTAGGAAAAGCTCAAAAGCTGCTGCTGTTGCTGCTGCTGCTGGGGCATTCTGATGCCCCCGTATGGCGCCACCCTTTTGTAGATAAGCCCCGAAACGCTAACTCTAGGTTTTAGGGTTTAGGGTTTGGGGACCTTGGGCACATTTGAAAGCGTACTGGGGCCCTTTCTGCAGCGACAAAAACAAAACCATAAAGAAAATAAAAAACGAAGTTTTGGCTTTAGAGTTTGTGGAGTAGTGTTTACGGTTTTGACGTCCGTAGAGTTCGTGCCCGTTGCAGCGGTGCAGCAAAACGGAAGCAGCAGCAGCAGCAACAGAGTTGCTGCTGCTCCAACAAAACGCAAACCGTGAGAAGTAAATGGTTTTTAAATTCCCTCTATATTTCTCTCTATTCTACGCACTCCTCGCCCCACACTTTGCAGTGCTCGCTGCCGACGGCAGCGCCCGTGCTGCTGGTGCTGCTGATGCTGCTGCTCTGGGCTCAAAGGACAGCAGCAGCACGAAATTTAGCTAAAAAGATTTGTGCCTGCTTTTAATTGTTTCAAAATAAAAAACTAACTATATAAAAAGTTGGTTTTAATTTTCTGAATTTTTAACCGTGAAACTTAGACCTTAAAGCCGAGTCGGCTGCACGTGTGTAGATCCACTACACGTCAACTGCTCCGCAAAGATAACAAAACTTCCCTCTCCCTGAACTGCCCATCTGGCATAGGCAGTATTTCTTTTTATTTTTATACTGGGAGTTTGTTGCTGCTGCTACCTTTGCTGCTGCTGGTACCCCGAAAGATGACTCTGTGGGACAGCCGTGCATTCTGTCTCTTTCTGTGCCTGTCTGTCTCTCTCCTCTCGCGCGACGCTATTTCTTTTCCTTTTTTGTCTAAACAGTCATTTTATTTTTTGTTTATGGTTTTTGACTCTAAACTTAAATCCCTAAGCCAAGAGAGACAAGATAGTGTTGGGGTGCACTCTTCTCTCGGGCTTTAGGGTTTTGGGTTTGCGAGTTCAATCAGCAAACACTTTCTTTCGGGACCCTGAGGTTTAGAATTTAGGGTTTGCAATGAGATTTAAACCCTAAACCTTAGAAGGAAATTTTCATTCTTGGCATCAGCGCGATGTAGTTGCTGCAAAAGTGCAACAGAATCTCCCTCTTCTCCAAGAGTTTAGGGTTTAGAATGTAAAAGGGGGCTTTCGTGTCTCTGAAATAAAAAACTAAAAAGGGACACTTGGAGACGGAGGTGTCAAGCAGCCTCATTACCAGCACAGCCTGTAGTGGTATTGGCAGCAGCAGCAGGAGCAGCAGCAGCAGGAGCAGGAGCAGGAGCAACACAACACAACAGCAGCAGCAACAGCAACAGCAACAACAGAATCAAAAGCGTACAAAAGTAGTTGTTGTATTCAACTCCAATCGCTCCTCTGTATAGTTGTTTGTTTCTCTTTAATTCTCGCTCTTTCTGCTCATCTTCCAGGATCTTATTGGTCTGGGCAACGCCTAAGGCCGTCTGTCTCCGTTGTCTCTCCTTCTCTGCGGTAAAGAAAAACAGATACCCGTGGCTGCTGCTGTGTTGCCGCTATTGCTGTCTCTTCGTGGGAGCTTTCTACTACTTTTCAACGCAGCGTCTCTCGACTCATGCTAAGGAGTTGCACTTTAGGGTTAAGGTTTAACTGATTTCTTGCCTCTTTCGAGCACGACGCCGACGCGCCGCTGAGTTTCTGCGAAGCTGTAAACTCCAGCCCACAGAAAGAACTAGGGTTTAGGGTTTCGGATTTTGGGTTTAAGGTGTGTGCCTATTCGCGCTTGAAGCTGTGTCTCTCTCCGCGGCTTGCCGTTCCGCCCTTATTCCTCTCCGTTTCCCCTTTAAGCTCAAGCTCTTACAAAACTATTTTATCTTTTCTCTTCGTTTTTCTGTCTGTCTATGTATCTGTGAATCTTAAAGAATACCTATATATCTTTCTGAGCCGCCATGCTCCTCATACTGTTTCTTCAATTTACTGTCTTTCGTGCATTTGCTCTATTAGCCTTTCCCTCCCTCTCTCTACCTCTTTCGCTCTCTCTCTCTGTCTTTCTTTGCCTTGCCCTGTAGCTATTAGTCTCTTTGTCTGTCAGCTATTGTCCTCTCCCTTGCTCCCTGCTTGTGCCCCTTGGTCCTTCTTTCTCTGTCTTTCGCTGTCTCTCTCTCTCTCACCTCTCCCACTCTCGCAGAATTCTCTTTTGTTCCGCTTCTCGTTCTTTTGCTTTTTTTGTTAGTTCTACGTTTTCAGATGCTGCTGCCTCCTTCACTTCTAAGGGGAATCCTTTGAACCCATCTCGGTTCCTGGCTAAACCTGCAGGCTCCAAACCCTAAACTTTCGCTGCAAGAGCCTAGACCCAAAGCTCAAAACCTAAAACCCCCTTGACGATACAGCCTACTTTTGAAGACCTAGCCGATGCCTTGCTTAGCAGCTGTAGCGCAAGCTCCAAGGCCTTAGAATGTAGGGTTTAAGGTTTGATTTACTGCCAGTGGGGAGCCGAGGCAGAGAGGGACTCAGTGATGCGTTTCCTGAAACAAGATCTTGCCTCCCCTCAGCTAGGAACCGATCCTGCACAAACCCTAAACCCTAACCCGTAAACTTTAAACCCTGGTTGGGCGAGCTTAGCTGCAAGTGTGCAGGGTTGGAATGTACATGGAGTTTTATCTCGACTTCTCTGTTCTCTGCTTCCTTTTCCATTTCCCTTGTTGTCGCTTCTCTCTTCCGTCTCTCGTCTGCCTGAAAATAACTCAAGGCATTAAGGTTTAGGGTTTAGGATTTAGGATTTAGGGTTCATGGTTTAGCGTTTAGGTTTTAGGATTTAGCGCACCAGCTCCAGATTGGTATTGGAAGTATCCAGGCGTTGTTGGGCCTGCTCCTTCATCTGCAGGAAATGCAACACCAGCAGAAGCCCGAGTCCACAAATCCTAAACCGTAAACTTTAAACCATAAACCCTAAACTTTAAACCATAAACCCTAAGCTTTAAAGCTCACCTGTTGCTGGTAGATGGCCTCTGCCAGCCTACGGTTTCGAGTTGCGAACTCCTCATACTCCCTGAGGAAACACGTAAATCTTAGACCTCTGGCAGCAAACCCTAAACCGCCGTAGGAGCACGGGAAGGGGAAGGGAAAGCGGATTGATCACAGGGAGCTACGGGTGTTTTTGTTTGTTGTGGGCTAGCTTTTATGAAACAGGATATGGGGTTTAGGATTCAAGGTGTAGATGGATGACATATTCCGGTCCCTTTCTTGCAATTGCTGCAGTGATTGCTGGAAGAGTTGTTCTTGGTTAGCCTCTTTCTGCTGTGCCTGCTGTCGCTTCTTGCGGAGAGAAAACGTTATGTCTTCGCCCTCAAGCACCAACATACAACTAGGGCCTGCTGAGGCTCGACTCTCCTGCGTACATACATCCCAAGTTTGCGGCAAGAGAGATACATGCGACTTTTAGGTTGAGGTTTAGAGACTCGAACACAACTCTACACAGGGAATTAACATGAAGACGTGTCTCTCTGCCTCTGTTTCTGTCTACCTATCTTTTTTTCCGTCTGTCTTTCTTTCTCTCTCTTTCTGTATATGTTATAATTTTTTGTGCACTGCCATAATCAAAACATAAGCAGACAGGGTGTGCATGGCCCGCCTCTGCATTGAATTGCTTTTCAGCCTCAGCAGCAAATTCCTTTTGGAGTTCTTTCTTCCTTAGGCACAACATCCAACACGCCCTATGCATACGTGTGTATATACATTATATCTATAATATATATGTAAATATGTCCCGAT